>SNVD02014772.1:600000-926969 GCA_013180625.2 Boswellia sacra | reverse complement strand
GCTTAAATTCCCTTCCTCGTGGATCGACCCCGGTCTCACCGGGTTTTATTACTTCGACACTCCTATACTTGGGGGACAATCCTTTTTCGGATGTGTCAAGTTTTTGGCGCCGTTGCCGGGGAAGGTAAAAATTGGCGTGCAAAATTGTAAGTATTCTCTTTTCTCATCTTAGATCTAAAATTTTTATTTTTTTTGTGTGTTCATCTTTTCCTCTCTTTTCTTCTCTCTTTCTTGCATGAAAATTTGGTCACGAACATCTAGTGGTAGACTTGTTAGAAAAACATCATCTTCCTTAGAAAACATGGCCGACAATCATGAAGAAATATTCACGGATGAAGGGGACAACCGTTCGCAACAAAATGATCAAAACCAACGAAGAACTCTCAGAGACTACATGAATCCGGTAAGGACTAGTGCACCATCTTGTGTAGTTTCTCCTCCAAATTCAATCCATTTCAATTTCAAACCAAGTTTTGTTCGACTTCTACCCACTTTTCATTGCCTTGACATGGAGAACCCATATTCGCACTTGAAACTCTTTGAAGAGGTATGTAGCTCCTACACTGACCCAAATTGTAGCATAAACACCATTAGATTAAAGCTTTTTACTTTTTCTTTAAAAGATAAAGCTAGAACATGGCTACAAAATTTGAGGTCGAATTCCATCAGTTCATGGGATGAGATGAAACAACAATTTTTGAAAAAATTTTTTCCTACCCATAGAACAAATTCTCTTAAAAGACAAATTTCTGATTTCTCTCAAAAACAAGGGGAAACCCTTTACCAATGTTGGGATAGGTATAAGGAACTATTTAATACCTGTCCTCACCATAGTTTTAAAACTTGGAGAATAGTTGCACACTTCTATGAAGGGTTAACACCTCAAGATAGGCAACTAGTAGAATTAATGTGTAATGGAGAATTTAAAGAAAAAGACCCTGAGGAAGCACTTGACTTCCTAGATTCCTTGGCAGAAAAGACATAAAATTGGGACACTACTGGCACCTATGAGGTACCAGGCAAGGCCCCAACCTCGACATCCAATAGAGGCATTTACAACCTTAGGGAAGACCATGACCTTCAAGCCAAATTTGCATCCCTAGCTAGAAAAGTCGAGGCTTTAGAGATAAAAAAAGAGTGGTCAATTGAAATCTATTCAAGAAAATGTCTGTAACATCTGTGATGACAATGACCATTCTACTGATGATTGCCCAACTTTGCCTGCCTTTAGGGAATGTCTCCATGAAGAAGCCAATGCCTTGAACACTTTCAAAAGGCCAAATCACAATCCTTATTCACAAACCTACAATCCTGGTTGGAGAAATCATCCAAATTTTAGCTGAAAAAATGACAATCATGCACAATCTTCATAAGTCCCTTTTCAAGCACAACAAAATTTTCAAAATTCTCATGATCATGCATATGCTCCTCCTCCTAGGAATGACCTTCAAGAAACATTGCATTCATTCATTACAAAGCAAAAGACTTTCAATAGCCAAACTACTCAAACATTAGCAAATTTGTCAGAAACTCTTGCAAAATTTGCATCTACATTTAGCATCCAAGAGAAGGGAAAATTTCCTTCTCAAACATTGTAAAACCCCAAAGATCAATCTAACTCAAATACAGGGAGTTCAAATAACCATTATTTTGACCAAACTAAGTCAGTCATGACCCTTCGCAATGGTAAGGTTGTTGAAAAACATATTCCTAACCCTTGTGAGAAAGAAGAAGAATCGATCTCTAAAGGGCAGGAAGAGGTTGCCAAACCAACACCTCGCGAAGAAGAAACCAAATCCTCATCTGTGCCTCCATTTCCTCAAGCATTAGCCACACAAAAGAAGCCAACTCACAATTCTGAAATCTTTAAAATTTTCAAATAGGTAAAGGTCAACATTCCCTTGCTTAATGTGATCAAACAGGTACCTTCTTATGCAAAATTTTTGAAAGACTTGTGCACTGTGAAAAGAAAACTGAATGTGAAAAAGAAGGCCTTTCTAGTTGAGCAAGTAAGTGCTATTCTTCAAAATAATAATACAGTGAAATACAAGGATCCAGGTTGTCCTACAATTTCATGTGTTATTGGAGAGCATAAAATTGAACAAGCTTTACTTGATCTTGGTGCTAGTGTGAATTTGCTTCCATATTCGGTTTTTCAGAAACTCAATCTAGGTGAGTTAAAACCGACTTCTGTGACTCTTTTGCTTGCTGATAGATCAATTTAAGTACCAAGAGGAGTAGTAGAAGATGTGTTAGTTCAAGTCGATAAATTCATTTACCCAGTGGATTTTATTGTCTTGGACACACAACCAGTGGAAGTATGTAATTCAATTCTTGTCATTTTAGGGCGTCCATTTCTAGCTACCTCTAATGCTTTGATTAATTGTAGGAATGGAGTCATGAAGCTATCTTTTGGGAACATGAGATTGGAACTTAATGTTTTCAATATGTGCAAACAACCACATGAAGAAGAAGATGAAATTGAGGAGGCTAATATGATCGAATCTATTGTGGAAGGTCACATCCAAAAAGGGAGTTCTTCTGACCCTTTGGAAACTTGTCTAGTGAATTCATTAGAATCAAGCATGGAACTAGAGTCTGATCTTTCTCATATATGTTCTTTATTGGATTGTGCACAGGTGATGGAAAAAGGCTCAAAATCAAGATTTGAAGAATTGGGGCAAATGAATGAAAGCAGGGAATAGGAAGCTCCAAAGTTAGAATTGAAACCCTTACCTGAAGGACTGAAATATGCATATCTTGGGGAGAATCAGACATATTCGGTGGTAATTTCTTCATCCCTCACATGCGAGCAACAAGGTAAGTTGATAGAAGTGCTTAAAAGGCATAAAAATGCACATGGGTGGACTTTAAAAGATATAAAAGGCATTAAACCATTAATTTGCACACATAGAATACATTTAGAGGAAAATGCCAAAACATCTCAACAACCTCAAAGGAGATTAAATCCACACATGAAAGAGGTCATTAGGACTGAAGTTCTCAAACTACTTGATATGGGAATTATCTATCCTATTTCTGATAGTAAATGGGTAAGCCCTACACAAGTAGTACCTAAAAAATCTAGCATTACAGTTGTTAAAAATGAAAAGGGGGAATTATTGCCAACTCGTGTCTCATCTAGTTGGAGGATGTGCATTGATTATAGAAAATTAAATGCTGTCACTAGAAAAGACCATTTTTCCTTACCCTTCCTTGACCAAATTCTTGAAAGAGTAGTAGGAAACCCCTACTACTGCTTTCTTGATGGATACTCAAGCTACTATCAAATTTCCATTGCACTTGAAGACCAAGAAAAGACCACATTCACGTGCCCCTTTGGCACTTTTGCATTTAGAAGGATGCCTTTTGGACTTTGTAATGCTCCAGCTACTTTAAAGAGCATGCTAAGCATTTTAGTATATGGTAGAGCCAGCATTGTTTTAGAAGTTTCATGGATGATCTAACTGTCTTTGGAAACTCTTTTGATAATTGTCTTGGAAACTTAGAAAAAGTCCTAAAATGGTGTGTAGAAAAAGGTCTTATTTTGAATTGGGAAAAATGTCATTATATGGTCACTTCGGGAATTGTCGTAGGTCATGTGGTGTCTTCTAAAGGAATTGAAGTGGACAAAGCAAAAGTGGAATTAATTTCCCATTTACCTCCACCGAAAACAGTTAAAGAGGTCCGTTCATTCTTAGAGCATGCTGGATTTTATAGGAGGTTCATAAGAAATTTCAGTGCTATATCTAAACCTCTTTGTAACCTCTTAATAAAAGATACTTCCTTTGAATGGACTCAAGAATGTCAAAATGCCTTTGATATATTAATTGGACTTTTAACAACTGCTCCAATTATGCAATCTCCTAATTGGTCCTTGCTTTTTGAACTAATGTGTGATGCAAGTGACTATGCCCTTGGTGCTGTCTTAGGACAAAGAAAAGAAGGTAAGCCTTATGTCATATACTATGCAAGTAGGACTTTAAATGATGCGCAAATGAATTACACAACAACTGAAAAAGAACTACTTCCAGTAGTATTTGCATTGGACAAATTTCATTCTTATTTAATTGGTTCTCCCACAATTGTTTACACTGACCATGCAGCTGTGAGATATTTAATGTCTAAACAGGATGCAAAACCTAGATTGATTCGGTGGATCTTATTGCTCCAAGAATTCAACATCACAATAAAGGATAAGAAAGGAGCCGAAAATGTCGTTGCTGACCATCTTTCAAGACTAACGACAGAGACATTAATTGAAACTTCACCTATCAATGATTCTTTTCCTGATGAATTTTTATTTTCCGTTGCTACTGTACCTTGGTTTGCTAATATTGTAAATTTTCTTACGACAGGGAAAATGCCACCTCATTGGAATGCTCAAGACAAAAGAAAATTTTAACCGAGGTGAAAAATTTTTACTGGGATGACCCATATCTGTTCAAATATTGTCCAGACCAAATAATGAGAAGATGCATACCCGACAATGAGGTGGCTTTGGCACTCTTGAAGAAATTTTTCAAATTGCCTCTTGGGCCCAACTGAATCTCCATCAAAAACCCATAGGTTTGTTGAATGTTAAAAATTTCTTTGATCCTTTGATAAGTTTGTTGATGCAACTGTGGAACAAAATTTTATCCCTCATTCAGCGAGAAAGATCCTTGTTTCTGCCACTTCTGCTGGTGAGTTACTTGACAAATTACAAGAAGTTGAGTATGAACCTGACCCAGCTAGTACTCAAATTAATTGGGGATGAGGGCAAAACAAAAAGTGCAAATTAGATTTGAATCTCCGTTTGTAATTTTTTTCTTGTCCTTTATTTTATTTTATTTTATTTTTAGCATGTTATTTTATGAGTCTTTCAGGTCATCTCTTTTGAATAACAGAAGCTTCAGGTAATGTCTCCTATACTTGATCTCTCTACAATTAAACATTGAGGACAATATTTCATTTGGTTGGGGGGGAAGGATAGTAGACATAAGTGTGTCTTGAATTTTCTTTTTTTCTTGCAAAAAAAAAAAACGAGTTAGTAATTAGATTCAGAGTGCGGTGTAAGGAGTTCAAATCCTCTTGAGACGCATTCTGGGTCAGGAATGGCAGAGTAGGGAGGGCCAGTTTGAACTCTTGAAACCCATTCTAACCAATTTGTCATTTTATTTTGATCTGATGAACTCATTTTAGCTAACTTGATATTATTTAGACTTGATTTTTGAATTTTATAACAAGGAGGTCTTATTCATTTCACTATGAATTATTCAAATCTATGAACTCTCACAACCTTATCATTAAAAAAAAAAATTGTGTGCTTATGTACTCATTAAGCAAGTATTCATGAACCTTTCTTTACACACATA
This sequence comes from Boswellia sacra, assembly GCA_013180625.2. NCBI lineage: Eukaryota > Viridiplantae > Streptophyta > Magnoliopsida > Sapindales > Burseraceae > Boswellia > Boswellia sacra. The sequence continues at coordinate 921,612 of SNVD02014772.1, read as the reverse complement.
CATACCTTGATGCATGATTGTGGGTGGCAAAATGAAATGTTGTAATAGTTGAGTTCTTTTGTTTTGTTTAGGATAACAACACAAAGGAAGGGGAAAGTTAAAAAAAAAAGCAACAAAAAATAAAAAGAAAAAAGAAGAAAAAAAAATAGCAATTGTGGATAAAGTTTGGTCTCGTAGCCTCCTTAATTTGAGCAATTAAGCCCGAGGGGTGCCTTAACACCTAATACCCTAAGACCAACTGGTTTGGGAGCTATTGGCCCAAAGCTCGCTACATGAATTAAGGAGAAAGCTTAATGGGATTGAACATTGCACTATCCATAAGTTTCTAAGCAAAAATAAAGCATCGGCAACCCGAGTCGTTAAGCTCAAAGGGGTGTCTTAACACCTAATGCCCTAAGGCAAACTGGTCTGGGAGCCATTAGCCTAAGGTTCGCTACATGGGTTAAAGATGCATTCTTTCAAAAAAAAAACACATATATATATAAAATAAATGAATGCCCCCTACCTAAAGTTATTAGCCTTAACAAATATTAGAACCGATATGGCTTCTTTCTAATAAGCCCCATAGTCATTTGTTAACTGAGCACAAAAAGGAGGTTTATTGATATCTTGACTGAAGGGTACATGAGTCATAAAAAATAATAATAATAATAATAATAATAATAATAATAATAATAATTGGTTGAGAGTTTGTTTATTTGGATAAAATCAAGGAGAGTGCAATAATGACCACCTTGGATGGAAAATTCTATAAATCACTTCTAAATAATAACGCTTTAATTGCTAGGGACTAGCAATAAGCTAGTTGGGGGGGTGTGATGAACACTTAAATATGTATGTTTAATAAGAGCTTAGTTCATCATATTGCATTAATAGTGTCATTAAATTCCTCAACTTAAGCATATTTGTAGTCTTTGCATCTTTGGAATTAATTTCTCTTAATTTTGGTTTTGGTACAGGTTCGGTAAAATGGGCATAACTCTCTATTTATAGATCAGAATGGTGCAATTCTTAATGTTTTGGAAAGCTGATTCAATTTTATACAAGATTGTATTTCACAAGCATCATCAAATTCGGGCTCTTAGTGGACCAAAATTGGGCTTGAAATGAACCCATCTACAGTCTCGGCCTAGTCTGACCAGGCCTCAGTATTTGGACCGTATCTCTCAAAATACGTATCCAAATTGTGCAAATCAATATGTTCTAGAAAGCTGAGAGAAATATCTACAACTTTCATGAAGACATGTGATTAAAATTCACAACATTTCGATGTCAAAATTGATGGTCAAAGTCGGTGCCTAATGATCCCAATTGTCAAAGATATTTACAACTAATATTTGACAATTATGCCCTTGTAATTTGACAAGTTTGCCCCTGGATGTATCTATAAATAGAGGTGCCTTGTGACCCATTAGGGCATCTTGGCCTTGGCTGGAACATTTTGGCTTTGGCTAGGATCTTGTATTGTGTTTTGTGTGTTTATGTTATTAATGAATTTCCTTTTTCTTGCATTTTATTTTCTTTCTATTATAATGTTCTTCTAATTTCTCTTTTGCTAAGGTGAAAGGGTGAAACCCTTGATATGAGAATAAAGATTCTCTAACCCTTAATATGTGCTTAATAATCTTAATCTTATAATGTTTATTCAATATGATTTATATTTAATTTCTTAATCAATCTTGACACCACTCGTAAAGTGGAGGTCTTGATCCATTGTCGACAATCCTTGGCACATCAAATGCTTGGATCCTTTCTAGATGATGTATGGTTCTTCCTTACCGACACGAATCTAGTTAGGAACCTTGATTTGTTGTAGACATATGATGATTGGCACATTGGATGCTTGAACCCATTTACAAGAAGTGGTATAAATATTGGTAATGAAACAAATATAATTCATATAACTAAAATGGGTTAATTATCCTTATTTGAAATATCAAAGGCGGATCCCCTAACCTTAACCTTCATTGTTATTGTGTTAATTCCTCTTGTATTTTAATTATTCTATTGTTTATGAACTTTTTATTTTATTTACTATGGTAGGTTCTACCACCTTATGAAATTGTTCTTTAATTTACTATGGTTGGTTATACCACCTATTTCCATGGATGGTTTTACCTCCTCTTGCTTTTTGTTTTATATTTGAATGGTCGGTAATACCGCCTACCATCTTACATATTTATTGATATTCTCTTGTTATTTCTTTGAATCATCCATATCACATTTGCTTATCTTATAATTTGTAACGCTTAAATTCCCTTCCTTGTGGATCGACCCCGGTCTTACCGGGTTTATTACTTCGACACTCCTATACTTAGGAGACAATCCTTTTTCGGATGTGTCACCCCCATTCAAGGAAAAAGCTGGCTCCGTCACTGAATTTGAACAATAATAATAAACTCAGTAAGGCAATGGTGATTCATCAAACGAGTTTGACATATTAATTAAATACATTATATTAATTAGCTTCATAAACCTTAATTTGATGTGAGCTACGAGTGCCAATTCGAATTCCCAGTTACGTTCAGTGGGATTGATTTAGTGTTTTAAGTGTTAAATGTGTAACTATTTATAGTTTGTAAGTTGTAATTTTTAAAATGGCACAAAATGAAATAAGCAAGTTTATGGATTATATAGTCAGATGTATATTGAGCGTGATAATGATGGTAAAAAGGAAAAAAAGATAAAAACAAAAATTACGCAATGCTTCCATAACCCTAAACTTATGGACTCATAATCTGTCGGAGGGATGACAGAGGATTTAGTGGTACACATCCTCTTTTCTAAGCTTATTTGCACGTGTTGCGTCTGAATTTAGGAAGTGCTTACGTCGAGTACGAAGCGTATATAAACAAACAGTCGAACCAATAATTGCAATGAACATGTGGTACGGGAAGCTTGGGAAGCACTATGCAGACAGATCATATGTCATAATTCTCATGGGAAACAGAGAAGGCGTACGTCGCGGCCCGTAGATAGAAAATTTGGCTATGCAACCCATTAATGAAAATGCTGTAGCGTAAACACGGTGAGTAGGGATGGCAGAATCGGGGTGCGGGTGCGGGTTTGGCATTGCCGCACCTGCACAGGACGAAAATAAATTTCCTCGGTCCCCGCAAATCCCTGGATGCTTTTAGGGGTTTTCCTGGTGAGGGTAATTCCGGGTTTAGGATTGTGACGCCCGCGCCTGGAATAATTCCCTGGATTTAAAAAAACTTACATTTTTTTCCCAAATTTTGCAGGCCTTGAAAATGATTAAATAATATACGACGGGTCAGCATCGCGTGCAAGTGGGGTTGGCAGCAATGGCAAAGCGCTCATATATTCTGTGTTGTGAGGCAGGTTCGAGTCGCAACGTCGCTGCAATTGTTAATTTTAATTAAATATACTAAAGAATTGATTAATAAAAATTGATTGTAAACACTAAAGCATGGAAACGGGGTGGGTTGGTGGAAAACAGCTGAAATCCATACCAAGGTCATGTGTTCGAGTCGCACTATCTACATTTTCTTGTTTGTAGATAATTGGGCTTTCCAGGTTAGGGCCGGGGACCGGGTTGTCGCAGCAAAACCGTCCCCGCACAGAACCCGGGCCTGGGTGCACTTAGGTGGGCTTTCCAGGTTAGGGCCGGGGACCGGGTTGTCGCAACAAAACCGTCCCTGCACAGAACCCGGGCTTGGGTGCACTTAGCAGCCCCAGACAGGGGACTGATCCACGGAAATCCGGGGTTTTCACCGGCCGGCCCGTGCGGGTAAAGTGCAGGATACCCGGCCCAACCGTGGAAAAACTGCCGTCCCTAGTGATTGTCAACTGAAGTGGCCACTGAAAGCGAATAGGAGTGAAAGATTAGGCCTACAGGGTCATGGTAATAATTAATGTGTTTGGGCCCATAATTATGTGTCTGTGCAGGGAATTAATTTGAGGATTAATTTATATAAGTTTATAAAAGGTAGTTTTGTTGGGACCGAGACATTATGTGACTAGTGGGGGCAATTGCCCCCACTGAATTTGGAAAATTATCTGAATTTTACTATAGTTTGATTTTGAATACAACATATCCTTTTATCTTCTCGAAATTAAAATAATTTGAATTTTGAATAACATTTTGCGAATGAGTAACTAAACCTTAATACACTCACAACTAATATTTAATCGTCTTAATACAAAAGGCCATCCCACATTAATTATTATTATCAATTTGTTAAACATTTAAGTTCAAAATTGGAGGAACAAAAACATTCCGTCAATAAAATTACTATTTTTATATTATTTCGACTTATTAATAGCTCATGTCCAGTATTTCATAGAAATACCACAACAATATTAATTAAACACTATAAATAGATACAAACTGTGTTGGTTAGTAATTATTTTTTATAACACATGTGTACTTAATGATTCAAGTTGCCCCCACTGAAGCAAAATGTTGGCTCCGCCCCTTATACATTATGTTAATAGCATATGTAAAGAGGAAAACCATCATTTACCAGGATTAACAAATCGTGAGAATTAAACATACTTACTTGGAAGACTGTTTTATCCGAAAGGTTGACTACAAATTATATAACCCAATTGTAATTAATTAAGCATAAAACAATTCTATATGGGACATAGACAAAAAAATTTGGGTAATAGAGTAAACAAGGGCCAAGTCATATTCGTAAGGGAGTCCAGGCGGAGGTCTGACAGCTGCTACTATATGACGCAAAGCCTTAAAACATGAGGTCAAGGCCCTCAAGGGGAACATTTTTGCTATTTCGGGAGGCTATGAGGGGTCGATGGGGCATATGGAAATATGCGGGGGGTTCATGTACACAAGGCCGGCAATGGATAGAAAAGGAGGAGATGTTGAAACCGAGAGAGGAATAACAGGAGGTGGACAAAACTACCCCGCAGAATGAGTCAGTAATTAGTAACTACGCGGGAAAAGCTAGGGGAAAAAAAGAAATTTGCGGGAAAACAGGTTGGGGCAACATTGGGGGAGTGGATGGATAGAAGATATGATTAACTGGCTACAAAATATAATGTGATGGCCAATCACGAGAAGCTGCAAAACTCCTGATTGCGTAAATCTATATAAACGTACACGATGTCACTGGAACAAAGCAATTGTTCGCAAATGTGGTGGAATGTTGAGCTTCAATTGTGCAACTGAAAGGTAATCAAAACCGCGAGGTGCCTATGGATGTAACTCTGGGAACATGGCAAACGACAAAGTGGCATCGTCCATCGAAAAAGGTATGACATTTAACATACATTCTGGATTTTGCTCCGTACCGGTGGGATGTCGGGAGTTGCATCCATTACTATACGGGAATTAGTATATAAGAATGGCAGGTGAGAAGATAGTAGGAGTGAAGATCGAAACCGAAGAAATAGGGGGGTACAATCCAAGTAAGTCAGTATGGGAAGATCTGGAGGAAGACGGGATGCAAGGTTCACCTGGGCCGTCTAAGGAAAATTTCACCAGACGAATGCGTGTAAGTGACAGTGGTCGGTGCATCGAGGAAACAGATAGTTTGCCGTATGTCAGGGTTAAAATTACAACTGGAATACCTGACGAGAATGACAACATGAAGTCCAACAGGGAGGGAAACACCAACCTATTGGCTGAAGGGGAGAAGGAGGTGTTCCAAACTGGGGGGAATAGGCAGGTGCTTGAGTTTGACTGCTTAGCGGATGGGGAGAAGTATTATATGGACCATGCAACGAAAATGAGATTTAGTGTACGGAAAGACATACTGCGCAAAGACTGCAGAGGCAATTGTATTGGGAGATGATGGGTTTGTGCTAAAGAAGGATATCGGAAGGAAAAATGGCTAAATAGGACAGACAAAGTGCGAGAACCTAGGGGACTCATGCGTGTTGGATGCAAGGCAAGCTTTCGTGTGAAGTTGGTAAAAGGAACAGGAAAATGGCGGGTCATGGAATTCAATGATAGCCATACTCACAAGTTAGCCTCCGTGGATCAGGTGCAATTTCTAAGATCGAATAGATAGGTGAACGATGAAAATGTTGCACTAGGCAAGGGACTCCGTCGAGTTGGCATTAACACATCCACAGCAATGGAGTACATGGTGGGGAATGCAAATGGTTATGACAAAGTTGGTTTCACGAGAAAAGACCTTCAGAATAAGATGGATGAAGAACGAAGGGCAACAGATGGTGATGGTGATGCTGAAAACTTAATCAACTACATCGAGGTGAGAAAAGAGGCTGATCCGAGTTTGTACTTTGACTACAGAGTTGATTCTGAGAATAGGATGCGATATATGTTTTGGAGTGACAGTGGCGCTCGGGCTGATTACCAAGTCTTTGGGGATGTAGTTGGGTTTGATGCTACATATAAGACAAATAGGTACAAGCAACCATTGGTCTTATTTGTCGGAATAAATCACCACAAGAGGACTAATCTGTTCGGTGTTGGATTGCTAGCAGAGGAAACAGTAGAGGCCTATACTTGGTTGTTGGCAACATTTATGAAGTCAATGGCAAACAAACAACCAAGAGGAGTGATAACTGATGGGGATAAGGCGATGAGGAAGGCAATTCAAACTGTTATGCCTAAGGCAACTCATCGATTATGCTGCTGGCATCTGGACAGAAATGCAACAAGTAACGTAGGCGATGTCATATTCACCGGCAAGTTAGACAAACTAATGGGTGCGAACGTAACTATAGATGAGTTTGAGAGGAAATGGAAGAATTTGATTGAGAAGCAAGGACTGAAGGACAATGTGTGGACGCAGAAGTTGTATAACGATCGGACGTTGTGGGCTCAAGCATACTTGAGAGAAGATTTCTTTGGAGGGATGCGAAGTACACAGAGATGTGAGAGTATAAATGCATTCATAAACCGTTATGTGGGGAGTCACTTGACGTACTTGGAATTGTATAGGCAACTTGAACAGGCAGTAGAAAAGATGAGAAATATTGAGGCCGAAGATGATTTTCACAGCGAGTATAGTCAGCCAGTGTTGCAGACCCATTTACTGCAATATGAGGGGCAGGCCCGACAAGAGTATACGAAGAATGTGTTTTTTTTCGTGAGGGCTGAGATTTCTGGAGAAGGCACTGTAGTTGTTAATGACAAAATGTGTGTGGTAGGGGGAATGGTGTATGAGTTATCACAATTTGAGGATCGTAAGAAGACATGGACCGTCATCAGTCACCAATTGGACAGCAGATTTGAATGCTCGTGCAAGTTAATGGAGACGACAGGTTTTCCATGCCGTCATATTTTTTGTGTCATGAAGGCAGAACATGTCGAATATATTCCACCATGCATGATATTGTCCAGGTATACAAAGACAGCTAAGCTGAGAGGCACGACATTCGGTTGCAGCATAACTGAGGCCTAGACGGACACCAAAAGGGCAAGAGTTGGAGCAATGATGGCGTCATGTAAGAAAATGTGCCAATTTGCGGCGAACGGCGATGAAGGATATAAAGAAGCAATGGAATGTATTTATAGAATGACAATGCGGGCACAAGAAATCATACGCCCAGATAAGGTAGGCGATGAAGGCAAGGAAAGGATGAAAAGGGGTAGAGATATTGTGAAGGACCCTCCAATTGTTAAAGGGAACGCCAATTGGAAACCAGGGAAGGATGATAAAAGGACAAGACAGCGCAAGTGCAGTAATTGTAGGAAGGGTGGCCATACGAAGACAACCTGTAAAACAACACCTCAGGTAGCAGCAATGGGAAAGAAGGAAAAGGTCAAAAACTCTAAACAAGCGGACGGGGAAAGAGCGGGAGGGAATGAAAGTGATGGAATTCGAGTTACGAGACCTAATGGGCTGAAGCCATGCTGTTATGGTGATGATAATGCAGTACAATCACCTGACATGAATAATAAGAACAATGACTTTAGCAAAGATATCGGTTATAGGTACGATGAGCAGTGGCCGAAAATTGGAGGGGCAGATGAGTCATGCGCAAAAGGTCAGAGCAAAGCCGTTAATGAAGAAATAAATATATGGCCCACTGCAGACTCCAAATACCATGATTTCATGGGGTGGTCCACGAACCGTAATATGTGAGTTTTTTTTTTTTGTTCCTACAGATATGATCTCTTTCATTGGGTTACTCCACATTGGGAACGTTAATATAGTTGACCATGTAAGTTATGCTACAGCTGATGTGATTTATGGGTGTAAATATTGATGCAAATGGTGTAAGTTTCTTCTGATGAATTTGATACACATCTTTGGCTATTGCAAGGTCAGATTGTTTAACCTGATGCTTCATGTATGGCAGATGAAACATTGGGATATCAGCTTTTGTTTTTTGCCTACGTGGGGTTGAAGCTGGGAGGGGTTTAAATGACACACATGCGTTCCTGGGATGGATGTTGATCCGCGTTGTAGTGCAGGTACAATACATGAATCTGTAAGTACCAAAAAGCCGTCAATTACATATGCATATTTTAAAACCATTAACCAAGTGGGAGGGTAGGTAATTCAAATGAAATAGGGAGCTAAAACCATAGAGGCCACCTGAATAAATGCATGTAGGAGTGACCTGGTATTAAATGCTTGATTTAGTAACCTGAGTTAGGAAAAACGTTAATGTGTTTTAATGACAATATTGAGTGGTAAATGGGAGTCAGGAAGCACAGACCGCAAATGTGGTGGATATAAATATTTGTCATTTATGATGCTGTGGTTGTTGGCAGGTGGATGATTTCCAATGTTCTGAACCATTAACATTATCACTGAAGTTAGTCAGACAACTATGTATTCCGGTAACGCAGACGGGAGTGAAGATTGATAATGTATGGATCAGGAAACTTCCCACACATACGGATGTATTTATTACCACTGTCATGTGCTTTATTAGCCAAGCAAAAAGCCTGGTGGTGGAGTAAACATTAAGTGGTACTAATGTATGGAAATTTTGCTAACTTTCTGGAATGCAACATTACAACATAAATACAACGATTCGTTTACAAGATGTTATGTTCCACATGTGTCAACATTTGTTTTTCCAATAATTAGGCTTACTACGAGTATTAAAGTGCTCAACGGAGCCTGAAAAAAATTGCTTGAACTGGTTATGCTGCAACGTCCCTTATATATTGGTGTCACCAGGTGGCACATGAATTGCATTTGGCTGGAGACACATTTTGACCAGTCGATGTGCCAGAAGTAAATTAAATATGCAAATTGCAGACGAAATGGTGGACGCATGCAAGAGTATTTAACCAGAGCCCTGTTCCGATGGAAAGTAGAAACCGCGACCAGCGTATGTATGTTGCTTTAAATGATGACCAACTTCATTAGACGTAGGTGTTGCACAATTTGTGGTTACTCTCGGATAATCGGATTTCATAATATTACAACTGCACAGCAGGCATTCATGTCATGAATTTCGCACATGGACTCCAACATCAACAGCTAGACTTTAATATGGGCTATCTTCGATGATGTCGTAGGTTTAAGTAGATATGTTATGGTCGAAAATGTGCAATTTGGATTCGTTATTTGAATGTGTTCATATGAATTTTAGGTAGGAACAGAGGTCGGGCTCTCTGACAAATAGGAAGCTGATCTGTGCAATCTGTTTTCAGCTTATAGCGATAGTAGAGGCTTTGAGCCACAAACAAAGAAATGCCGGGTAAGCTTTGGAGATATGACTCGACTTGCTGATGAATGTAAATGTAATACTCTGTCTGTCTCTGTCGCTCTCGCTGTCTCTCTCTAACTCTCTCTCTCTCTCTCTTAGTTTTTCGATGTAAAAGTTTTTTCCTTGACGATATACCATATTCAATTTTCTGGTGTTGTGAGATGAAATATGGGAGTCATGAATTTTGATGTCATATCCTTGGAGCTGGGTTTTCCGGAGGTACGATTAACGAGCTGGCGGCAAAGGATGAGCTTTACGAGAGTTTGAGTTGTTCCATTATAAAAGATGGAATGATTCACGCGGTAAATTTAAAAAATCAGCTTTCACATTTGGTGCTCTCATATAAACAAAGCGTGGTCATTAAAGATTAGTCTCGAAAATCTTTAATCCATCTCCGTTTTTTATTGAATTTATATAACCCAGGTCCGCCTTCGCGATCGCATCGGTATTGAAGTAGACACATATTGTGTAGAATAAATCTGAATGGTTCCAGTATGTTTCGGTTAACATATGTATCAAACAATGAAGCAAAAGTTAATTTAATAGCAGCACGAAGTTAGGCATTGAAGGAGTTTGTCTGAAAATTGTGGAAAATATTGATGCAAGAAATTGAGGTAAAACTTATGTGTGGTAGAAATTTTTGTCTCCTCCTAAGAAATGAGTATGCAGCGGACTGTTTTGTGCAAATAGTGATGTGTGGCTAGCGTATTGACAATGTTATTGTTAACGTGTAGGCAGAGCGTCAATTGGCACTTTTTGAAACACCATTTGGCGAGAATCTTTTTATGGATCGGCTAATCACATTGGAATAACTCATATGTATTTTCTATCACGTTTTGGACATTGTGTTAGCTTTACTGTTTCGCTGGACTAGACACAGGTGCAAAGTGGCAGAATTAAATAAAAAATGCAAATTGGAGTCACAATGGTGGACGCACCCAATATTATTTTAACAGAGCCCTATTCCAACGAAAACCAGAAACCAAGACCGTCGTATGGATGTTGCTTTAAATGACGAACTACTGCATTAGACGCATGTGTTGGATTCTTAATGCTTAATATCAGGTACTCGCAAGCTATTTACGCCTGTCACGTTATTGCTCATGAAAACGTGATTGTTTGGAGTCTATAATGTTCAATTTCGCGCCATTGAACTTCACTTTAGTTTTGCAGATGAGTTCGCACATTGACTAGCGTATGGTGAGCTTATTGGAGTAACTCTTGGGAAAAGCTTGATTGGTTCAAAACTTCACTGTAATCTTTGCCGGGACTTCAAAGTTGGGGATGTGAGAAAAGATTAAATTTTTGGGACAATACCGTCAAGAGCAGACCTCTGTGTCAAGGCTACATAATAATGATATGCATGGCCTGTGACACGAATTGGGACTTAATGTTTACGTAAGTAATAAGGTCCTCAATTTTGTGGCTGATTAAGGTAATGTGCCACGGATATAATAATGCAAACTAATGTTGCAATTACGCTAAATCTTCTCTTCTCGATGACGGAAACTACATTTTAATTACACATAGTGCCAGGGGGCAACAGTTTTGGCGTAAACCCAGCTGCTATGATCAGACTCATCGCATGACAAAAATACCCCGGCATCAGAAATATGAATTTCTAGTTTCTTTTACTTGAGGGAGGGTGCATGTGCGACCTATATTGTCAAACACCACAGCAACATGTATTCTAGATTCATAAATAGGGTCTCATATATTTTAGAACCCAGCAAAACTGACATAATGTAGAACCCAGCAATACCTGTTATGATATGTGCACTTATGGATGTTGTGCATGTACAAAAACCAAGGTGACATATATATAGCATTTTTGCAGGACTTGCATAGCATGAAACCCCAAACACCTGGTAATCAATGCACCGACAAAAGAGGGGGAATTACAAATAGACGAAAGGCAAAGTATAAAGTACAACGCATCCGACATAGGCGAGTTAAGTAAACATTCTAAGTTTTGTGGGAACCCCAACAAAATATTACAATTGACATGCAACATGCATTTACTGACGGCCGCTACTGACAATGCTTATAACATATTCTAGTTTCTGTAGGATGACTTTCATGGTCTCATGGGAAAGTGATTCGAAGGCATAGCTGGAATTCACCTTCTCTTCTATCTCATGTAATCTATGTTCAATTCTTGTAGTCCAAGTGCATTGGACATGATTCCGTATCTCGACCTATGCAAGAAAAAGAAGAGATATTATAACAAAATATTTTGTTATATAAGACGTTCAATACATCCAGTACATCAATGGCAGTATGTGCAAAACGCAAAATGCAACTTCTTCACACACACATATGGGTTAAAAAGGAAGAAATATATTTCTGCTGATGTAAGGCCGAGATTGGGAAAAGATAAAAACATATTTGACAATAGCAAAGGAAGAATCTGATGAGTAATAACAACCACCGTCTGTCATATTGGTTACTCAAAATTTTTTCCAATATAACAAAACATACGCTATGCCTGTGGCCTAGTCAATAACGTGCAATATATGAATAATTTCGTACCACCAAACAACTGCCTTTCAAAAGCATGTACATATAATTTATAACAACATTATTTAAATAGGAACACATTAAATAAACTTGGATAAACTATAACAACTATGTGCACTATGACCTCATGTTCCATAAAACCAGATTGTTACTGTAAATTTTATAATATATAATAACATGAAGGCAAAGTAGAATAATAGGCACAAGAAGCATAGGTCAACATAGACTGTAATTTATAATGTAGACAATATAATAGGAGGTATACCATTAGCGTCTCTCGGTGATGTTCCTTCCGTAACCACAGTAGGCATCTCCGTATCTTTGCGTCATTCCACCCCATGATTGGAGGAATTGATCTATCAACTAGGTCCAGTTGGGTGGAAGCATGATGCATATAGTATAACTTCACCAACCAGCATTGATTGAAACAGTCAACTGTTAAAAGCTCGCTCACTAACACATTGCAGATATGTCTACAATGATCAATCGTAAGAAAATAATAGAGAAGAAGATTACCTGTAGAAATAGCAGGCAGCCCGATATGTTTGAAGACCTTAGGGTTTTGTACCTCGTAACACTTTTACAGAGGGTGAGAAAACAAATTTTCGCCCAGTTTTTTTCACTAAGGTTGGTCAAATCTTTTACAAGATGTAGATAACGAGCCCTGACATGAGTTGTTGACGTTGGACAAAGCAACGTGCCCATTGCAAAGAGAACGAATGCCCTCAGGAAGTCATCATCAGCAAATGTTGACTTTTGCATTATCTCTTGAAGATAAGCAAGCCGTATACCACTGGATGTACAACTGTACCTATGTCTTAGCTCTGCAATGTCAGATTCTGGACCTCTTGTGTTGATGGTAGACCGTCCATCGTTGATGCCCATTGTTTCTTTAAAGCTGTCTTCATTAATGGGTAATTCAACACCATTCACCGTTAACATAGACGTGACCAAATCCCATTTGTCCACAAGCTTTCGACATAAGGATCGTCTCAATCTCCCCCAATTTGAATGAACAATAGTCCCAAACCCAATACGGCTAATGGCCTCCTTCTGAGCAAACGTAAATGTAGAAACACATCGAAAAAAAACGCTCGGGACTACACACTGTGTGCATAATCCTAATACCCGAGGATTCATCTCCAACAATGTTGCCATGCAATTCATTACATACTTCCTCCCCTATATGCACCTTGCCAATGTCATCCATCGGGGACTTGCACCTACCTTGTTGATCATACTGCGAGACCTGTCACCGATTACCCAAATCTTATAATGGAACAATCAATCAATTTAGACCATCGGAGGGACACTATTTCTCTTATTTAGGCACATAATGTATCATTGGGTTCGTGAATGTGACGCATTTAAGGTGCAATAACTTATACAAGCGATTTATACAAGTCAGAGTTCTTTTGATTGTGATGTTGTTGATAGAGTAATTTACATTATAATGTATACTTCACAAAATATGGTTAATAACCACTTACTGTATGGCGTCCACTACAAGTAGTTGTAGCTGATGTCCCCACTGAGTGTGCAGCTAGCCGACCCCTCGTATCCATTATAGCATGCATGTGTCAAATCCGACATCTACTCATCTACAAATTACAAGCGTGAGAATCGGTTACTATATGGATATCATGACAATTGCAGTAAATGCACGCTATTCAATATTCTTGTTTCAAATAATATAAAAGATTTAAATTGTCTTTTCATAACATACACAATACATAAACACCCTGTGCATAACCATAAGCTTTCTGAAAGAAGTGTAGACAATGCCACATCATTAACTTTGTTGACGTGGTCATTCACATATGTAGGGTGTGTTGGCAATGTTACATAGCTTACCATACAACACATCACCGCGCGTCTCATGCCACCCACACAATGGAGGACGTTCTAAGTAAATGCCCTTCATGAGAAGCCCAAACGTTGATTCATGTACGGGTTTGAGGTCATGCAATTAGAAGTAATAAAACTATTACATATCGCTGCGATATTAGTTAATTTCCGGCGAACTATGACCTCCACTCATGGGAAATTTATATCAGCTAAACACAACCTATAAAACCTACTTTTTGTCCCCATTGTTGGGAGAAGTACAAATTCTAAATATTTAACGATACAAACCCTGGGCATGAAGATTGACACAGAAAATGCATGTAACGCTAGTCTAGTACCACTGTACACACTAGCCTATCCTCTTAAGCCAAATGTAGTTTCAAACATCCTTTTTTAAAGGTCATAACATATTTTAGCAACCACCGTTGCAAACCCTCCACGTCATATACATGTGTACTTCTTTAGCAGCATGAATAGTGTCATAGTAACAGCAAATTGCATCAATTCAATACAACTGGGTTTATTACCTATTGCTGAGTGCCTGGATTTATCGATCGGCATTCGAGATGACCTGTCAGCCTTCAACTACAGACCAAGAAATCTGCATGCACCCAATAGTTCGTGTAATGCCTAATACGGCTACAAATAACAAGCCACAGTAAATTTTTTATTGACAATGAATTTTGCTAAGTAATTACATTCTTTATGAATCTTGACAATGCATTTTTTTTAATTAAAAATGATGAATTATTAATAGCCATATTTGTTGTCCCAGGCGCATAGGCCTTTGCTAAGCATCCGTTGCCCCTTGGCTGCCCACAACCAAATATGGATCCTTTACCATCATTTATTTAACCACATTCCATTCACCAAATAAATTCAAGCTTAAGCATCTGAACCACCAGCCATTTTCATATGCAGCCATTAGTATAATTTATTATTGTGGAGATGTGTCAGTTCTTTGAACATAGGTTACAAATAAATTGGCCTACTCATATCAATTGCAAACCCTATTTCCCTTCACAGTCATCCACTGTCATCAAACAGTCAACCATTTGTAGGATTGCCATAATCGCACAACCATTATGGGGGAAAAGGAAAGACATACGTTCTTTACCAAGTTCACAACAAAGAAAGTGTTCATTGTTTCTGAAATTGGTCTCATTCAAGGTTCCAAAGCATCGTCCTATGTTACTTTCGCCCCACTTACCATGTATAACAAATTTTAAAAAATATTAATTCATAGAACATGTACTCGTGTCAGCTCTTCAAATTAGTCAACAACACTATCCTCAAGCCACAATCTGAATGTTTTCTCTTTTATGAATATGCTTGCATACCTCGACGATTACATACCTTGAAGTCCAATCACTCCGCAGAACGAACCTGATAACCCTCTTCTCCACAGATTACTGGTGACTCCAACGATAACTGACGACGCGGCATAAAATCGACCACAAAATGTTTCACAGCCTACTAGAAATTGTGCTCCGAAGCCTACAAAACAACTGATTAGAATCCACTAACTCCAACGATATTCACTTAAACATAACCAAGCCTAGTATATGGAATCCATACCGTAAACCTTACAATCAAACGAACTGGAACCTGATTATGTTGGCGTCTCGCAGAAGACCACTAGCAGAAAAACGTAAGCCAATGTCACAACCACCATGAAGACCGGTCGCAATTTCGCTACTGCATTACTACAATACTGCCGACCAATTTTGAAGGTCTATCACTTAATGGATGTGAAAATATCGAGATCTGGCTATCGAATATGAAGGAGCAGCAGCCAATTTCGAAGGTCTATCACTGAACGGATCTGAAAGATCGAGATCTGAAAGCTCGAGATCTGGCTATCAAATATGAAGGAGCAGCAGCGAATTTGGAAGGTCTATCACGAAATGGAACTGCAAGATCCATATCTGGTTATTGAATATGAAAGAGCGGCGGAAGGCAAAGGAAATAAACATACAAATTTTAGGTTTAAGTTGCAAGATATCGGATTAACCGGTCACAGGTAAAAATAAGAAAAAAATTGCAACGTAATATACACCGTTAGATTACATGTATAACTTAATCTCTCGATCCGACGGCCTAAAAAACTGCTGTATGTGTGCAGCGGATGGACCCTAGTACGACCCCCAAGTTTGTGAAGAATGTGTTGTTGGCAAACAACATCATTCTCAACTCCTACAAGGAAAGTCATAGAGAGCAAAGAATGTCCTAGAGCTCTTTCATTCCAACATTGGAGTCCGATAAATCCAATTTCTAATAGAGGTAAAAGATATTTCATTACTTCCACTGATGATTATAGTTGGAAAACTTGGGTTTTGTTTCTACAAAAGAAATCAAATGCTTTTGATGCACTTAAAAGCTTCAAGGCACAAGTTAAAAATGAAACAAGGAGAGTTATCAAACTCTTTGTAAAAAATTTGAAGCATTTTGTGGTCAACAAGGTATTCGAAGGGAAATTACAACCTATTCACCCAACAAAATGGTGTATCAAAGAGGAAGAATAGAACCATTCTCAACATGGTGCAAAGCCTTCTTGCAAAAGGGAATGTGCCAAAGCGTTTTTGGCCTGAAGCTGTAAATTAGAGCATCCATGTGTTAAACAGAAGTCCTACTTTTTCTGTGCAAAACATAA
The DNA here is from genome assembly GCA_013180625.2 of Boswellia sacra. Lineage (NCBI taxonomy): Eukaryota > Viridiplantae > Streptophyta > Magnoliopsida > Sapindales > Burseraceae > Boswellia > Boswellia sacra. Next base: position 904,961 of record SNVD02014772.1, on the reverse strand, counting down.
ACACTGAGGAAGCATGGAGTGGGAGGAAACCAGCAGTAGCTCACTTCAACATCTTTGGCTTCAATGCATATGCATATATCCCTAACGAGAAAAGAAAAAAGCTTGATGACAAAGGTGAAAAGTTTGCCTTTCTATGAGTAAGTGAAGTTTTTAAAGCATATAAGTTGTTCAATCCAGTCACAAAGAGGATAATGACCAACAGAGATGTCATTTTCAATGAAAATGATACATGGACTAGACTGAAAATTGGCTAAGGCAGCAGCAAATTCCTGTCACTTTTGATGAAGATGATAGGAGTGAATCATAAGGCTAATCTTCCATTACAGTCCAGCCACAAGCCTCTAATGCAGATCATGCAATTGATCATCAATTACAACTCTATGATGAAAATCAAACAGTAATTGATAATGAGCCATGTCCATGGAAGCGTTCTGCTTGGATGATAGATTATGTCAGTGGAGATGAATTGTCTGATGATAATCAAATTGCTCACTTTGCTTTGTTTGCAGATCATGATCCTCTAACATTCCAAGAAGCTGTCAAAGAAACAAAATGGCAAAAAGCCATGAATGAGGAGATCAAATCAATTGAAAAGAATGATACATAGGAGTTGATAGATCTCCCAAGAGGGAAAAAAAATCCATTAGTGTGAAATGGGTTTACAAAACAAAGCTAAACAAGAATGGTGAAGATGACAAGCACAAAGCCCGACTAGTCGCAAAAAGATACAAGCAAGAATCTGGCATTGATTACAAGGAAGTATGCACTCCAGAGTAAAGTCTGACATTATTCGGTTGGTTTTATCGATGGCTGCTCAAAATGCATGGAAGTTTTATCAGTTAGATGTGAAGTTCGCATTCTTACATGGCGAATTGCGAGAAGTATATGATAATCAACCTCTTGGATTTGTGAAACAAGTCAGTGAGGATAAGGTATATAAATTACAAAAAGCATTATACGAACTAAAACAAGCACCAAGAGCTTGGTATAGTCGTATTGATGCTTACTTCGCTAGAGAAGGCTTTCATAAATGTCCTCATAAGCACACACTTTTTACAAAGCCAGGAGATAATGGAAAAATGCTTGCTATTTGTCTTTATTTTGGTGATCTGACATTTACTGGTAATGATACAGTCATGATGGATGCTGTTAAGAAAAATAGGATGACTGAATTTGAAATGTCTAATTCGGGATTAATGCATTATTTCCTTGGTGTTGAAGTTGTGCAAACAGCTACTAGCATTTTTATTTCACAGAAGAAATGTCCTTGAGATTCTAAACAGGTTCAAATTGATGGATTGTAATCCAGCTTGTACACCAATTGTATGTGGCCTAAAATTGATGAAAGATGATGGAGAGGAGAAGATAAATGCTACTGTTTACAAGCAGATAGTTGGAAGAGTGATGTATTTAACTTCTATAAGGCCTGATATTATGTATGTTGTTAGTTTGATCATCCAGTACATGGAGAATCGAACTGAGAATCATCTTTTAGCTGCAAAGAAGATCTTTTGCTGTTGAAAGGTAACTAGATTATAGAGTTTTGTACAAAGCTGGAACAAAAGGAAATCTGTTTGGTTTTTCTAATAGTGACTATGCTAGAGATATTGAAGACGGAAAAAGTACATTAGGGTTTTTTTTTTTTTTTTTTTTTTTTTGAGTTCTGGGGTTATGTCATGGTCATCAAAGAAGCAACAAATTGTAACCTTGTCATCTACAGAGGTCGAATTTGTTGCAGCAGCTTCATGTTCATGCCAAGCTGTCTGGTTGAGAAGGTTGCTTGAAACATTTCAGCATCAGCAGCATGGAGCAACAACAATCTATTGTGACAATATATCAGCAATCTAGATTACAAAGAAATCCAGTTCTTAATGGAAGGAGCAAACACATAGATGTTAGATACATTTCTTGTGCAATCTTTGCAATGATGATGGCGTAATTGATTTGGTGTTTTGTAAAAGTCAAGATCAAATAGCTGGCATTCTAACCAAGCCACTCAAGCAAGCTGCATTTGAAAAGCTTTAAGGAATGCTTGGAGTCTGACATTCTAAGAATGTTGTTTCAGGAAAGGTGTTGCAAAATTGTTGAAGATCATGTATCTCTAAACTGATAAACTGATTTTTGTAGACATCAATTTAAGGGAGGGTGTTAAGAATTATTATAATTATTTATTTAGTTGTTTGACCGAGTTAGGAATTTGCTTATTTGTAGTGGCTGCTATAGTGGGTTGTTTATTTTGTTGCTTTGTAGGTGTAATGGTTTAGTGGTCAAGTAGTAGTAGTGGGCAAGTGGTTTGTCTGTTGGATATTTCATTTTCTCATGTAAAGCCTATATATAAGCTATTCATCAACAATAATATTAAGAGCTTCACGAGATTTCTGTCTTTCTCTATATACTTTATCAAGTCCTCTGTTTGATATAATTATTTTATATCAACTCTGTAACTGGGCAACATTTCTTGGGACCTTGGAAGTTTTCAAACATGAAAAGTTTGCTAGCAGGGAGCATATATTCTTTCTGATCAACATCGATATATCATGTAATATGATACCAATTTTTTATTTTCTTGTTAAGTGTAGTAAAATTTTTTTCTAATTCATGGTTCTGGTGTTGATAACAGATCGACATTTATTTTGCTTACCATTTATGGAGTAAGTACTCTAATTTCCATCTCTAAATCCTTACTATTGAAACATCTCCATTGACTTTCAAGTTATCCATTGTCATTATATGACCACCGACACACACAAAGGGTTACCAAAGGAAAAGCTTTCATTGCCACAGAATTATTATATGTTAGGAATTGTTATGTTATGCGCTTGGATTTCTTTACTCCATATATTTTGGATACTTTATTCAACATGAATCGACACTATAATCATCATTTCGTTTTGTAGTCCGGATCACTTCTCTCTATCTACAGGTGTTACTAGTATCACAAGCTAAGCAGTGAGGAATCTCAATGCTTATCATGTTGAGCCAGACGTTGAGCAAGGAAACTTCATGTGTGATGCAAATAGGGAATGTACAAATATATTAGAAATGAGAAAAGTCTTGAATACCAGAGACGAATTTTCTCCAAAAATTATTGGCTATCTGTTACAAGTCATATACCAGGTAGTTTTTCTTCCAAGATTGAAAAAGTTTAAGCTACATGGTACAGAACTTACAATGACAGGTAGAGCCTGCAAATTTCAGATGGTTGGCTGAGTAATCATTTGCACTTCTGCATCTTTTACTTTTAGAAATGAGCTTGCTTGCTCTCTTTGTCCATTTGGTTTGTAGTTAATCTTTTATTGACATCTTCCTTATGTTATGATTTTTCCTCCACTCTTTTCCTTCTGCCTATACGGTTCAAGGCTACAAGTTTCTGGGACAAATCTTTCTTTCCCGACAGGTTATTTGTTATCATGATTTTTTTACATGGATGAAAATCAACCTTTGATTGGTTCTTAATCTCTTAGTTTGTGATCTTTATTGTTTAGAATTTCAATATAAATATACAGTGTGATTTGATGTTAAAGGTAGTATTAGAACTTTTCAAACTTTCCTTTAAAAGTGACTTCTATTTTCTCCTTTGTTTCGTTTTTGTCATCAACAGATGAACGGTGAGGCAGTGATGCTCATTGTTAATTGCATCTTTTGGTTCATTGTTTTTCCGTTTCTCACTATTAAAGACCCTAATATGAATTTGTTAAGACTTCTTGATACTATAAATCCTACTATTTCTTTTTTTGCTTTTTTGTATTCTTTTACTTAACCTAGTTTATTGCTGTTGTTATCTTACATGCTTTTATCAATGTGTTCCATATTATCATGACAATCCATGTTTTATTTATTTTTGATGACAATGCTTATGCATACACTCATATCACTCCTTCGCGATACAGATCTGAATTGCATGGTAACCTTAATTATATCTAATTTTTTCTTATGCCACTTGTTTTTCTTTGTTTCTTTATAAAATACCTTGTAATAAATCTATCGTATTCCTCTTAGCGATTCCCCTCGTTTCGGGCTTTTTACTGTCTTAAAGGACCTGCATTTTTGTCATTTTCCAGTGGATTCTTCATGGTTGTGTCTCCATTTGTTAATGTTTGCTCCATTTATCTTTCCATCGCTGAGGACATATTGATTTCACTCAACAATATCGATGGCCCTCTATGTTAAAACTCAGATGCCATACTCATTCCTTGACTCCTCATCACCATTGGCACCATTATGGTTTGTTAACTCAAAATTCCACTATCATGCTATAATTTTTTTAAACAAATAAAAACTTTTGTTCTTTTTGGTACAGATTAAGCTAGCACCTGCTTTGCAACTTTTTTTTTTCCCTCCTTTTTCCTGTTCTTACTTTTTCCGAGGCTCTCATATGTAAATCTGAATTTGTTAGACTAATCGTACTTAGAAACATTTTATAGATTTACTTTGGTGTAAGATTAGAAAATCATTCAGTGATAGCTAGGAAGATATTTGAATTCAATCTAAATATACCGGAAGCAAATTCCCGGAAAGTGCATGAAGTTTTAACTTTTTGTTTGATACATCTCTCTTTCTAACGTGGATTTTCAAACACTTCTTGGTGGGATTACTGCATATTCCATGCCATGCCTTATTTTCATCGATAGTCGAAAAAAGCATTAATTTTCAAAATAGTTTCTTTGGTCTTATCATTGTTTAAGATGAATAATTTTGGTATTGTTTTTGACACAACCTACCTCTAATTATACAAGCGTGTCATGCCTAAATCTGTATACTAAAAGAACAACTTTTGAGTATGCTATTTAAAGGAGGTTTTAGAAAAATTTTGCTAGAGCCTCCTCTCTATTTGTATTAATAAAACCCCTGCCTAAATAACAATATTCAACACTTCCAAAATTATATATATACATCAACTAACTTCTTTTTTGGGCCTTAGTCCTCGAACAAAACATTTATATTCCAAACAACAACTATAACAAAATAAAGGCCTCTGGACACAAATATAATTAATTTACATCCCAAAATTTTATAACAGAATAGAAAATGCAAAATTTCCACAAAAACTTTTACACATCTCGTAAGCTTCTCAATCTCATGAAACCTTTCAGAATTTAATACAGAACATAGTAATTTCACTAATCAAATACCCATACGGAATTATCTGGTTATTCCTGGCGGGGTTAAGATCGTATAGGCAGACAATCTATATTTGCTCATACACATGCACAGTGCTGCCTCCGAAGGGCTAAGCGCCCAGATTATACGGCCCAAAGCCTTTATATCTAAACGAGTTTCAAAGACCTCTATCTGTCTACTAACTAAATATCTCGAGTATTAGCTTATTAAAATATGAAAATTTGATTCTCACTATAAAGTTGTATCTTTATTTGAAAAATTATAAGAAACTAACTTCACCTTAAAATTTCTAAAATATTTAAACAATTCTTCCTAAGAACAGCTCACTAAACAAAATTTAATAATTCAATAAAGATGCTTCACACCTCAATTAAAAATAACTTCACTAAATATAATAAAGCTTTTCTAATATGTATCAAAATAGAAATTTAAATCATAATTAAAATCTTTCTAAACACATATTTTTCGCTTACAAATCTGATTGCAAAACTTGATTAACTTAAGGTAGATCCAAGGTCAAAATTGTAACTAGCTTGTCATCTCCTTCAACAATAAGGGACTAAATTCCTCTTTGTCCTAACATCACAAAAGAACTCATCATATTATATATTTCATTCATAATCAACTTAAATACTTATAGTTTGCTAATAATCAACGTTAAAACATACTCAAATCAACGTTATTAACTTTATTTTCAGACTTCCAAAACAAAGCATTGGTTCTCTGATTTTTAATAAATAATATACTTATTCGAATGATCCAAAATTTTACACAGACCTTCTCGATATATGTATCTAATATCATGTAAAATTTCATAGTACTCCAAATTCGTCAGATATCTCAAATAATTTAATTTCTAAGATACAACAATCATGTCAAGCCATTTCCAAAACTGACCTCTTTCTATTTAAAAATATACAACAATTCATGGTTAAATCCTAATATCACAAAACTTTTCACATTTTAACTTGACATCAAGATAGATAAATATCTCAAATTCAACAATTAGAGACCTCTAGGTGCCACAAATAATTTTTCTAAAACTGATCTCCTGTACAAAAACTGAATTTCCAGATTTACTAAGTCAACTTAAAAAATTCATATAAAATCGCATACTCAACATTTTTCAATGAAATCAATTTTAGTCAAATCTTTGAGATATCTATTTATATATGTAAACTTGAAAATCAAATTCAAAGCTATCAATTACAAAAGTTTTCGCAATATCTACTGTTCACAGAACCCTATGTTTCATCCTAGCATCTTAAACCTTAAATTTTCTACAAACACAAAAATAAATATCAAGAGAATGATGGAATACCTTGGATGAGACTTTCAATTTCATTTTTGATCTTCCTTCTCTCTACAACTTCTCTCTCTAAAAATTTCAAAACATTCAAACCTTTCATGGACTTTAATTTCTTTACTAATACACACACAAAAACCACTTGATATTGCTTTGGAATTGCAAAATTTATCTAATCTTTCTTCTTCAAACAACCCTAAATAAGCCTTCACGCCTTTTCTCAAAAACTCTCAGCTTATTTCTCTCTTCTCTATAATTTCAGCTTTTCTTTTGTGTTTATAGAACTTTTCTTTTATGTTTATAGAATTAAGCTAAGGGACTAGTCCGAAGATTTATATGGACTGGACTAATAAGCTAGACTTAGTTTAGTAAGAGAAAGGTTTATCAAGTTGTGCAGTAAAAGTATAAAGAGTGCGCCTTTATTAGTGACTTATCTTATTTATTGCTTTCCTTTGGAGTATTGGAATCCTAAGGATAGCAATAGTTGAGATGCGTCATACTAATTTGGCGACTCATTAATTAGTTTCAATATATATATATTCACTTCTTGAAAAAGAAATGAATCAGAGTTTTTGAAGGGGGGGGGGGGGGAAGGGGGGGGGGGTAAAAAAAAAAGAGACATGAAGGCTCATTTGGGATTATTTAAAAAAGAAAAATCAGGTAAATTTTGTAATCCTAAAGCAATATCAAGTGGTTTTTATGTGTATTTCTTTAATGAGATGTTTAAATGTTTTAAAATTTCTTTAAGGAGATGTTGAAATGTTTTAGAATTTTTAGAGAGAGATACTAGAAAGAGAAGAAAGATTAAAGATGAAATTGGATGTCTCATCCAAGGCATTTCATCTTTCTCTCAATGTTTATTATTGTGTTTGTTGAAATTTTAAGGTTTAAGATGTAACGATGAAACCTAGAATCTAATAAACAGTAGATATTACGAAAATTTCTGCAACTGATTGGCTTTACATCTGATTTTCAAGTTTATATATGTTAAAATAGACATCAAGGGTTGGACTAAATTAGTTTCACTGAAAAATGTTGAATATACGATTTTATATGAACTTTTGAAGTTGACTCAGTAAATTTGATTGTATAGGAGATCAGTTTTAAAAAAATTATTTGCAGTACTTATAAGTCTCTTAAAATTGTAAAATTTAATACGTTTATCCATCTTGATGTCAAATTAAAATCTGAAAAGTTTTGTGATTTTAAGATTTAACCACGAATTATTATATATATTTTTTAAAGAGAGGTCGTTTTGAAAATGATTTGACAAGATTGTTATATCTAAGAAATTAAATTATTTATAATACCTAACCAATTTAGAATGCTATTAAATATTATATATAGTGTTAGATACATATGTTTAGAAAGTTTGTGTAATATCTTAGATCATTCAAATGAGTTGATTATTTATTAAAAATCAGAGGACCAGAACTAATTTTTTCTCTTGAAAATCTGAAAATAAAGTTAATTAACATTGATTTCAATTTGATTATGAATGGAATGTATGATATAATGAGTCCTCTTGTGATGTTACAACAAAGAAGAATTTAGTTTCGCTGTAACATCCCATATTGTTTGAGAATAAGGTGTGAAATGGGCTTAAATACCTTAAGAGCTCCTTAAACTTATAGAGGTCTTTTGAGTTGCAAAACTCAAAAAAAAATCATGACTGACCGTATGTCCAAAGTGGACGATATCTGACAGTAAACCACGGTTTTGGGCCTCGCGCATTCATAAGAGCCACCTCCTGAAGTTGTGTTAAGGTCACCTCTCGAAAGCGTATATGAGAGCCACCACTGAAGAGTGGTGTGAGGCGGCCCACCTCTTGAGGATTCATGAGAATTACAAAGTATCACACATATTGAAATTTACCAATGCAACAAACTAATTGTAACGTTGCCGTTAAATCTATCTCAAGTTAATCAAGTTGTAGAGCCAAATTTGTGAGCGAAAAAATATATGTTTACAAAGACTTTAATTATGATTTAAATCTCTATTCTGATACATGCTAGAAAAGTTTTATTATGTTCATTAAAGTTATTCTTAATTGAGTTATTCGTAATTGAGATGTGAAGTATATTTATTAAATTATCAAATGATGTTTAGTTAGCTTTTCTCACAAAGAATTGTTTAAATATCTTCGAAATTTCAAGGTAAAGTTAGTTTCTTATAATTTTTCAAATAAAGATACAACTTTATAATAAAAATCAGATTTTAATGCTTTATTAATTCTTCAAGGAACTATTTAAAAATAATACATAATAAGCAACAAGTCCTCAGATCTTTCATGATACTTTTATGTAAACTAGCTATTAATATCAAAATCTTCTAAAACATCCTCTAATTGCATTTAGATCAAATAAGTTTCTCAATCTCATAAATCCTTTCATAATTTAATACTAAACATAATAATTTCACTAATCAAATACCTAGACAGAATTATCAGGTCATACTTGGTAAGGCTAAGATCGCACAGGCAACAATATGTATCTGGTCACATGCACATGCAATGCTGCCCCCAACAGGTTAAACACCCAGATAACACGGCTCAAAGCTGCTATGTGTGTCTGAACAGGTCCCAAAGACCTCTATCTATCTACTAACTCAACAAACACAATAATAAACATCAAGAGAATGATGAAATACCTTGGAATAATGAAATAACTTGGATAAGACTTCTAATTTCATCTTTGATCTTCTTTCTTTCTCTAAAAATTCCAAAACATTCAAGCATCTATTTAATTTCAATTTTCTTTATGAAACACACACAAAAACCACACAATATTGCTTTTCAATTACAAAATTTATCTAGCCTGTCGTCTTTAAACAACCTCAAATGAGCCTCCAAACCTCTTCTCCCTTTTCTAACAAACTCTCAACTCATCTTTCTTTTCTCTACAATTTCATTTTTTTTTTTTTTGTTTATATAATTAAGTTAAAGGGCTATGGGTTGAACTAATGAGCTGGACGTGGTTTAATAAAAGAAAGGTAGCTACGCTTTGCTTGGTTTTCAAATGGGGCTTGGTGTTACAGTTTTACTCAAAGCCAGATAAGTCTCAGGCTACTGTAAGTGTTGCAACATTGGTTTTCTCTAGTAACACGCGGATAATTGAACCCAGCTATTCCTAGTGTTACACTTGACCATTAAATAAAGAATGTATGCGCATGTTATGGGCTAGTTCTTGCTATTATGTATCTGCTTCTGTATTATCTGAACTTTTTCCATATCTTTCTTTCAGTTTTTGGCTATGTCAAGTCTACATAGCACACATGATATTCCACACGCAGCAACATTGAATACTGAATGAAGACATTGCCCATTTTATCTATGCTGCTTCTCTATTGACTGTATAGATACTCCTAGTACAGATTGGTTGTGCTATTTATTTACAAGTTAATTCAAAAGTAAAGTTGCTTTCGGAAATCGTTTCACTATTGTTTTTGGCTTCTCTTTCTTCGATTACATTCATTAGGAGCACAAGCGAATAAAGAAACTGATTTCTGTGTTTTGCTTGACGCATTTGGTAATTTTCTACAGGAGATTGGGAGCTTCAGCTTAGAAGGGTAGATGAAAACAACTAGGCCCAGATTTAATTGTAATATAATTGTCTTTGTTCAATCTGCTTGCATCAGATTTGGTTATTTTACAATCTAGTGATCCTCTGGAAATTTAATGCAGTGCAAATGCTACATGATGCTTGCTAGATGGAAAGACTAAGTTTCTATAGCCACTAAATGATACATTTGTAAGTTCTAGTTCAATATATGGAACCCGGAAACTGAAATGATGGCATATGTCATTTTAATTTTACCCTAAATTTCAGAAAGGCAACTCATGGAAGTATGATCAGATATAAAACAAGTCCTGCTATTTCCTGCAAACTGGACTCTTTGCCATCCTTTTCTAGTTTTGAAACCAAAACAGGAAAGTTCGTTACTTGTTGACGGATGGTCAAATTTTCCTTACACAAATACTTCAACCAAATCATGACACTGAATATATAATTAACAGCACATTGACCTGCCATTCCCAGTTCGATTACACTGTCATTTATAAAATAAAATAGAAGCGAAAAGATAAAAATCCATATACAAATTCACCCAACTGACTTTTTAAATTGTGCAGAGCTGCAATAGGAATTACTCAAAGACACATTTTCACAACCGATATCATTTATGCTATTAATAAAGACTTAAAAAGAGACGACAGATACGATACTATCAACATTAAACCAACACAATTATTCAGTACCAGGATTGAGCCAGAAACTGCACTCTTAAGTTCAACTAGAAGCTTTGGCAACAGCTCCAGCTTCAGTGAGCAGTGGAACCAGCTTCCCTTCCTTGTGCAAGGCCGTTGTTGCTGCAAAACATTAGACACAACAGCAACAAAGTCAAAAATCACATACAGAACATTAGAATTGCCACGACATACAATATTAGGAATTAGAGACTTACAGTCACAGCCACCAATGTGTTTTCCACCAATGAATACATTTGGCACTGTCTTCTGTCCCGTCCACTCACCCAGTGCTGCTTGTACATCACTTCCATCACCTACAAAAAGCAGAAAATATATATTTGATATATTTTTGTAGATTATCAAATTCGAGTTAACCAAATCCTAATTTTTTTTTCTCTTTTATTTTCTTCTCGACGGATGAGATGAGTTGACTAACACTATGAACTTGAACAGACCAGACCAGATGATTTAGTAATCTTTAAAAAGTATCCTTGAAAGGTATTAAATCCACTAAAACACAGAACAACCCTAACTTAGTTATTTGCTCTAATTTCTGATTTCTAGAACCAGAATTCAGAGGGGAGCATGTTGATAAAAAATTTTCTGTGGTGTGATCTGATCCAATCATATTTATTTAACATATTATTATATACAAAATCAGTAAATATACTGTTGTAAGATGAAACATATATCTTCTTGATCTGATATATTTGAAGAGAAGACAAAGAACTTACTTTCAGTGTCCAATTCGACGACCTTGAAAGTGGCTCCGAGTTGCTGCAAAAGCTGTTTGGTACTCACGCAGAATGGGCAATACGTCTTGCTGAAAACCATCACGGGATTCGATGCAACCAGTTCCTTTGCCTTCTCCATCGCCATCTTTAATTCTATAATTCACTTCAATTCTCACAACTAACCAACCCTAATTTAGAGATATTTCAAAGTGTTGGATTTCCCCATAAGCCCACAAACCAACACTATATATAGAGATTTAGAGACACAGAAGCCGGTTACGTGTAATAAAGTGATGACAAGTGAGAAATGATCTACACCGTCCAACTTTTTCTTTTTCTTTTTTCTTTTTTTTTTTAAAGAATTGGTCAGCCATTTGGAGCTTTTTTTAATAGCCACAGAAACTCTCTCTTGGTCAAACGATTCATATTATTCATGGCGCTTAAGCTCCCATTTATTTATTTATTTTATTTTTAAAGGATGGATGGAAAGGCTTGCTCGTCAGAATTTTCTAGAATACTAACCGCTGCGACCATAACTATTGTGAATAGAGTTTGCTTGCGTAATTGCTGTGCTGTGTTAATAAAGCATTTCACATTGGCACCGGCGGAAAGAGGCCGCTATTAGCAAAGATTCCGCCGTATTAAACAACTTACTACAGCTTTGAATTACACTCATCAATCAATTGATTTAATTCCTTTTAACATGGAAAAGTTCAGCTGAAAGCGATGGCCAACCCCTAAAATATTATGACACTTATCGTTGTGTGGTTTGGCTGCATGTAATTGTCGTTAGTCCGTTCACATAATGGTCAAAACAAATTATTTGATAAAATAAGAAAAAAATCTCATCGAGGGTCCATATGGTAGCAATCTCATGAGTTTAAAAAATTAGCATTAAAAATAAATAAATCCTAATATTTAGGGAAGCTAAAATAACTTTTAATCAAAATTAGACAAGATAACCTTTAGAAGATGAGAATATAGTTGAAATATATTAACCAAATTCAATCTTCATCTTACATTTTACTTGGTCCCAAAGAATTTCAATCTGCCGATCCTTTTGAGGGAAAGTCAATTTGAAAAGAAATTGATAATAGACGTAGAAGAAGACCACAAGTTACCAGGAAAGCTTCAAAATCAGAATAATAAATTATTTGGACAACACTATTCACAACTATTAAAATTTGAGAATTTAAACTTTCAATCAATTCTTGTATATGGAGAATATCACTTAACAAATTAAATAAAATTCAATAATTCAATCTTTAATTTCCAATTAAAATCTATAATCTTTAAAAATTTTGATTAGAAATCCGTTAATTATAAACATATTAATATTAATTTCTCACAGTAGTAGTCTTTTATTCACTTCAGTTTCATTTTATTGAAATTTTTTTAGCTATATGTTAATATTTATACGATTAAAAAAATAAATTAGACTTGAATATAATTTAAAAATATTTAATTACATTGGAATTATGATAGTTTTGATGTAAAATTATGGTTGCAAGTAGTAACCTAATTCTAATTATTTTTCATCCACAAGCCCGTGATGTTAGGTGACAGAAAACTGTTTGTTAGGATTTTATAATTTACAAGCTAACAACCACAATTAAAAATGTGCAAAATGAGGTAGCAGACCCCACCTCCAACACTTCAGAACTAAAGTCAAAATAGTGGTTTAACCATTATAATTCACCGCATAATAGAGTAACCAATGACTGTGACCATTGACAGAGACTATCTCCCATTTTCTTTCTGACATTTGAATTAAGTAACCGAAGTACAAAAATCACCTCTCTATTCTCCCAAATTTCCGAAATAATACTAAATAAATAAACAACCTATCTATACTTACACCACTGAAGGTTCACGAAGCTTTGCCTCAAGATTCAATGCAACAGCATCAATAAATTCTTCAGTGTTCAAATAAAACTCCCTTGATACCCTGCAAATAAATATCAGCAGCGTTTCAAAATGCATAAGTTACTAACTTGCTAGGCAGGGTACAAACAAAAGTGTAGTTTGATATTAATAAGTGGCAAAAGCTTTGCAGCCTCTCCTTTTTCAGGCTAGAAAAAGAAGAAACAGAAAATGTGGGAAGGAGATTAGCTTGCCAAATAAGTTTGGAACGTACAGAAACACCTAATTCAGGCAGAATTAATCATGTGAGATACTTGGACAAAATAGTCAGTCGGAAAAAATTACAGGTAAACAATAAATGAAAAATAATACACGAAGGGAAGGTGCTATTTACTTGGGCCCATGTATCAAAATGGCAAGATCCTTGGTCATTTTTCCTGATTCCACTGCCTCGACACATGCAGCCTCCAACTTCTTAACAAATTTCAGCAACCTCTCATTTTTATCTAGCTTGGCCCTGAAGGAAATCCAGTTTGAGATGTAAACATTGTAGAAGGGAAATGAAAGATAAATAAAATATTTAGCATAAACAACCTATCACACAACTTTAAGCTATAATACTTGCAGACTTGCAGTTGCATCTAGATAATCTACAAATTGTGCAGATTGTGTCTCTTACAGAAGATAACATACGCTACTTAAAAAAGACAAAATTTCCAGAGCAGAAAACTAAAGAGCTTCTTAGCACTGTTCAGGCCTGCCTTGTTTTTAACAACACAATACAAGAAACAAGGTTAGAGTCCAATACTTCGCAAGATCATGGTTCAACAACGTTATATTGGTGGATCCTGCTGCGAGAGGATGCAAAGCTTCCAATTTTCTAGAGATTATTAAGAAATGAAAAGGAATATTGTATTCTCATTTTTACAAAAGTCAAATTTGAGAAGTGTATTAAAGCAAAAACATTAGCGCAGAATGGATATTGTTGGGATAGACAGCCGCATCAGGAAGAGCTTGAAATTTAACTAAAAACAGAAGGATATACCTATGTTCCAGCCCTCGTGTCCATGCAAATATGGAAGCAATGCTGTTTGTACTTGTTTCTTGACCCTTCTGATGCAGCCGGAAATGTCGAGTAACAGTTCCATGAGCAGCCTCAGCTTCTAATGTCTTCCCATCAGAGGATAACTGCAGAACATGAGTTACTTAGATTTTGTCATGGTCAAAGGCCAAAACAGTGGTGATGAAGCAGAGTTAGATACAAACCAGCACAGAAGTCATCAGGCCCAAAGAACCAAATCCTGAAAAATACAAACAATTTTCAGACGCCTTCAGATGAAAATAAATATAGAGAGGTGCCATCGTTTCAAATGAAAGCAAAAGACTAATCTCAATTTGGAATAGCCAATTATTAATTCAATTTCTAACTTGTAATTTCCTCAAAAAAATAAAAATTGCAAATTGATACTTTAATAAAATGGAGGAGAGAAAGCCGGCATGCATCATGAAACCATGACATTTCTTGCTTTTAATTATACTAGGTGCATAAGACTCCATCTTAGTATGCAACTTCCCTGAACCAAAATGAAGACCGACAGTAGTCTTTTAAAACCAATAGTGAGATATTAACTGAACATAACAAAAAGGAAGAAAAACATCCACTTAACTAATTCTATGTAATATGGACATGATTGTTGACAATTGGCAGAGGTTAAGGTCATAGGACATGCACAGAAAAGAATGGTAAAAAATTGAAGAAAGAAAACTTCAAAAGCTTTAGTATACACTAAAACATTACCTTGAGCAAGTAAATCACTCTGGACATCTCCATCATAATTTTTGCAAGCCCAAACATATCCACCTTCACTTTTTAGCGCATAAGCCACCATGTCATCGATTAGTCGATGCTCATACCTAAGTAACAGATCAAGCTTCAATCAACTAATAAAAATATACTAACCATAAAAATACAAAAAGCTTCATTACAGCAAGAAAAACAAACCATATTGAGTGTTCTTCAAATTTCTGCTTCCATTTCTCTTCATATACTTCCTGAAATATATCCTTAAACCTGTGATAGCCCTACAAATGTGAGCATTCTGCACATTTTTTCACAAATCAAATATTTAAAAGCTAATTTAACTTTTTATACAAAAGAAAAATAAAAAATTAGGTACAGATACATTTTGGAAAGAAGCTATCGGAAAAGACAATAGTGTTACCTGCCATCATATTTTTTCAGAATTGTGTTTTTGGTGCTCAAGTAGAGGGGCCACTTCTTTGAAAATGCCAATGACATTGATGACTCAGCAAAAGCTCGAATAGACTGACAAATGACAGATGTTTCAAAAATGTGTTAATCAATTATGGCAACACAGATCCAGATAGTTAAGATAAATGTAAGACAAACCTCATCCACATTATACATAGCAAGTGCAATGCCTGGGCCTTTAAAGCTATAGACATCAAGCTCTGTTGGGGCCTCACCATCATCTGGGACTAAAGAGAAACAGACAAAAAAATTCAGTGCATAATTAGTTTTGGGAGGAACAAAAACCTCTTTGCTTGTATAGCAGGAATCTTATAAATCAACTCACCAAAAACCATTTTAAGCTTTCCTGGACCTTTAATGACCGTATCAGTGGCACGATACTGATCACCAAAGGCATGCCTGCCTATACATATTGGCTTTTTCCAACCTGTTACATTGGATAGTAAGTACAGAAGGGTGTTTCACAGTACTTCATAATGTCTAATACTGCGGGAGGATGAAGTGTTACCAGGAACAATTCTAGGAATATTCCGGCATAGGATGGGTTCACGAAAAACAGTACCTGCAGAAGTAAGATGATGTTTCGTCAGGACTTATCTTTAGTAGGATGTTTAGGCAGTCTCGCATGTAAGAGTTTCAGAAAGATGACACAACACAGATAAACAGTACAACTTCAGCAGTTTAGCATCTGTATCAAGAGTTACATGGAGCAACAGGAAAAATAATCAACATGTATTTATAATAAAATTTCCAAAACTATGAATAATATCAACCGATGACTTAAATTTCTACTCAATTTATTTATCATGTAGCATGACCCCAAACAGTTTGATACTCCTGCTAAGCAGGTACTACTCAATAATTGCATTTAAACTAGTTAGCAGCATCGCAGTTGTTCTCCTTTATGTATCCAAGCCAAATTCTTTCATATTGACTTCAAGGCAACAAAGTTTAAACAGACAATTATACAATCCCCTGCAACCAACCCCACCATCAATTAGGTTCCTGAATACAATGAGCATATATAAACTAACAATTGAAACTATTGAATTATTGCATTAGAGAAAATGCATTACAATTATGCCTCAAATTGAACTGACACTTATCCATCATATACTAACCGTTTAAAATGTTTCTAATCGTGCCATTGGGACTTCTCCACATAGACTTCAGCCCAAATTCCTTCACTCTGGTCTCATCTGCAAATTATTACATAAAAGTAAAAAGAGTTAATGACCATAAAGCTAGAACAAATAAGTTACCATTAAACCACAAGCCATCCACTTGCAATAAACTAGTACTACAAAAACCAATAATTTCATAGACCAGCACATTCTAAAACTCATGTCTGCAAATATGTGTTTCTGCTACCCACAACATAAAGACTAAGAAAGCTTGTAAAAGGACAACAACGGCTAACCGGGTGTTATTGTGGCACATTTGATGGCAACATTGTACCTGCAACACATAAAAGATTAAAAAAAATGACAGATAAAACAATGATATTGAGCATTGCTTAAGACTTTCAGCTATAAGGTGTGAAAAATAGAAGAGCTTGCAGAACATTTGCTTTCCATAAACTTTCCTTTTCCATGTAGTTATAAAACGATAATCCAGAAACCCCTTAATAGCACTGTACTTAACAAACCTCACCTTTTGAGATAGCTCTTTTTAGCTTACAACCCACAAATAACCATGACTCATCTAGCACAAAGCAAAGGCACCCGACTCGGCTAGCTTCCCATTTTTTCCACTGATAAACATACTTATATCAACGTTTTGATTATATACCTAATATCATCTGGTATTAAGGAGAATATCTGATTACATGTCCAACAAAATTCCATTTCTTTTAGGTCATTCCCTCCACTTGCTCAAGAATACCCACTTCAACGGAGGAGGGGTAAAAAGAAAATGAAAATATATATTCTAATGTTAACCTATCATGTATCCTTATTTAAAGTAATTATCCAACATTATTAACCAACATGTTCTTTTCTTCTTCTCTGACCTTTCTTTAGGTAGACAACTGAAATACTGTTGCATAATAGCAGATTCTATTTTGTAAGTCCATCCTCTTGTCATGTCATGCATAATGTCTAAACAAGAATCATATACAGGAAAAAACAACTGGATAAATTTTGACCATATTACGTACTTAAGAGCTGCTTCAGCACTTTCTACAGTAACCTTGTCATCAGTTGCATCACGATTCAATATCCCCAAGTCAAAATACTTTATATCCAAATCCAAATAAGGAAATATAAGCTGCAACCGTATAAACAATACATTAAACCTCATAAATACGCTTTTATTTTTAGAGAAAAAACTAAATAAAACGAAAATTAAGAAAAATAAAGCAAAGAATTGAAACATACTTTGTCTTTTATCATCTTCCAAATGATCCTTGTCATTTCGTCACCTAATTGCAAATAACAATATTACCATACGAATAAAATAATCCACCAATTGTAGAATTGGATTTATCATTCACTAAAGAGCACAACGGCGAAAAAAAATGAATTGAATATCAGTTTTCTTTTCATTTTCTTATCCAATACGAAACTATTATTATTTACAACACAGATAATTAAAATCCAATTGTTCAAAACTTTATCTCGTTCACTTTGCCTTTCATTTCAACCAAGGCAACAACCGCAAAAAGAGGTTTTAGAGAGGTTTTACCGTCCATTTCCACAACAGGATTCTCAACCTTTACTCTATCAATCCCCGTGGCAGTAGCAAAACACCGAAGCGAAACGGCGGGAGCCACACGGTTAGAGAACCACACACGATTCTTACCGAATCCATTGAGCAAACCGGGACCCGAACTCTTCGGAGAGAACGACAAGCTAGGGTTTCTAATGGCGAAAGTTGATGATGAGAGCATTGTGGCAGCTGACGACATGGCGTTTAATCGGACTCTGTTAGTGAGTTTTTGCATTTCAGAAAAGCGTCGTTTTAAACACGCCGAGGCCGAGCCGTTCTTTGTGCGCGCGTTAATAATTATGTAGATTTTCCTTGTTGGGAAAGAAATGGCGGCTATTTTGTAGTGTTGTCTCCATTTCGAGATCGGATGCATCTGGCCGTCCGTCTGTTTGTTTTTTAGCGTCTTCTGTATGATGTCTTTGATCAAACGGCTTACGAAGCTCGTCACGAGATTGGGATGTGATTTACAACGATGCCATTTTACGCAGCAAAAAAGTGCTAAGAGCGCATTCTTTTATTAATCCAGTAGTTTTATTTTTAATTAAATTTAAAAACATATAATTGATTTTAAATTATTTTAAATTTAAAAAAAATATATTATTAAGATTAAATATAAATTATATTAGAAAATGTGCAGCATAGAAAATAAGATTTAAAAACAAGAAAAAATAGAGCCTAAAATTTACGCTCTACTCGTTCTTCCTGTAAATTCTGTAAAGATAGTAGATGATATTTTGTTAAAAAAAATAAAAAACAAATTATTGGTATAATTTATAAATTTCAACTTAATTTTTTTCCAACTTTACTATAACCAAATTGATTAAGGACACAGTATAGAGTGAGTATATTTATACTTAAAATTCTTCGTCTCCATCTTCTAAGTCTGTCTAATGGTAAAAGTTTTTAATTTATATTTTTGCTTAACTCAAGTTTTTATTTATTTTTTTTTTTTTGGGGAGGGGGATGGATGGATAAATATTTAAGTCTTGAAAATTTAATGAGGAATAATATGAGCGGATATTGATTTTTTTTATTAGTGTAAATCACCTCACTCCATAACGAATGTGACTGTAATTTTGTCCTCTTGTTCTGGTAGTCTTATATTGGTTATAGCCCTAAGAAATCTGCGACTTCAGATGATAAAGGACGATTAGCTAGACTTATTTGAATAATAATTTATAAATGTAATTTTGTTAAGGTAGTGGAGTGTTACAAATTCTCTAGATTAATGAAAATTTTGTTATATTTGATGGTAAACTAGACCTTTTTGAGGCATCAAAAACTTGAAGGCATAATAACAAATTCTCAAATCTCAAGAATAGATCAATGCAATTAACCTTGAAAAAGAATACCCATTTGTTGGACAAATCTTATTCTTAATTGCCATCGGATTGCTACTAGAAATAGCATAGCATACATAAGATGCATCCAATCGCACCAAATTAAACCCTAAAACCCCTCCAACAGTCTAGTAGCTCCATCTCCTCTCTCCTTAAACCCTACATGGTACTCACAAGACAACCAAAATCACTCACAGACAAACACGCGGTCACCATTTCTGTTTCTTCAGTTGTGAATTGAGCAATGTCCTCGGTGGCCACCAAGACCCACCCGCTTCTGACCTCTCTACCTGGCTTCCTCACATCGCGGGCCCTCGGCTTCCGTACCATCTGCAGCGGCCGTCTTGGCTTCGCCTCCTCCGAACCCGACCCTCCCACCCCGCCTGTGGCTCCCGTCAAGGTTCTCGAGACCTTTAAAGAGGAGTTCGAGATTGGATCACGCTTGATCACCCTCGAGACTGGAAAAATCGCCCGCTTTGCCAATGGATCTGTCGTTTTGGGCATGGATGAGACCAAGGTTCTGTCCACCGTTACCTCTTCCAAAGGAGACGCTGTTCGCGACTTTTTGCCTCTCACTGTATGTGTGATTTACGGAATATTTTAGTTGATTTTGTTGAATTATTGGTAGTGTTTGTTTAAAACTTAGGAGGTTTTGAATTTCCCTCCATGTTCCTAACTTAAACATTGAAATTATTCTCAGTCCAAAATGGTGTTGGTTTTCAGTTTTTTACTTCTTAAATTTTGAATAAAAGATGAGGTTTTGATTGGCCACACATTATGAATAGGAGTCAATCCCCATGAACTTATTATTAGAACAATAATGCTAGGACTCGTTTGATAGACTAAACTGTTATTTAATATGGTGTCAAGTAAAGATTTTTTTTTTTTTTAATTTTTTGGTAGAATGGGAGTTACAATGGGTGTCCTTTTAGAGGTCACAATATCGGAAAAATGAAATCGATAATAATCGACAATGAGATAATCATGAAAACCAAATTCAGATAAAAGAGAAATGTACTCCAACATTAAAATATAGAAGTCTGATGATATGGTTACATTGCTAAGGAGCCTCTGTTTTTGGGAGATTCGTTCTGTGCACGTGTGGGTGTCTATTGACCGCTACAGGTGTCTTACTTGGTCTGTCTTTGCAATAAGGTTGATTATCAAGAGAAACAATTTGCACAAGGTGTTATTCCAAATACTTTCATGAGGAGGGAGGGTGCTCCCAAGGAACGTGAACTTTTATGCGGTCGACTCATTGATCGACCCATTCGGCCACTATTTCCCTCTGGATTTTACCATGAGGTTCAGGTATGATGTTACAATTTCTTTTATTTTTATTTTTTTGGTGAATTTTTAAATGGCTCTTGATGTGTCGTAATTAATATTTGCTTGATTCAAAGGTAATGGCAAGTGTTCTTTCTTCTGATGGGAATCAAGATCCAGATGTAATGGCAGCTAATGCAACATCCGCTGCTCTTATGTTATCAGATATTCCTTGGGGTGGCCCCATTGGAGTTATACGTATTGGGAGAATTTCCGGGCAGTTTATTGTTAATCCAACCATGGATGAGGTAATACTTTTCATTATTATAGTTTGTCTTTGTTTTTCCCCTTCTACAAACATTATCTTGTTTGTCCATCTACAATTTTTCTCTTAAAAAGCATCATGTCTAGAGATGTTTTACGCTACAATGTAGAATTCTAATTAATTTGTTTAAAATTATTCTGCTTGTTTTCTTCCATGATTGGTGATCCATGAGATGCTTGTTTTAGGCTGTTTACAGGATTCTTGTGCTTAAATTGATTTTTTTTTTTTATGTGAATTCCTTATCATTTTAATCATATATATTTTTAAGTCCTCTAAGTTACAACAAGGTGGAAAATAATAAATTTCATGGGGAACTAGATGCAGATTGTAGGAACATAAATAAATAATATAGGGCCTTGTCTGCTGCAGTGGACAAAATAAACATAGTTCTCCCTTAAATATATAATATATGGCAAAAAATCTCGGAGATTGTCCAGTTTTATGATGTTCCACTTTAGCCACTTATTTGTTATGAACCTGTCACTCTTATAAAGTCCAAGAGTTTCTTCATACTCATTTATGGAATGTTAGAAGGGAAACAAGTTCTTAGTGCTGGCAGGTAAAGATAACCTGATTTGTCTTGACTTGAATCACTTTCTTTTTTCCTTGGATGAATTTTCTCGATTGAAGTCATAGAATGTTGTTATCTGAAATGCTTTGTGGTTTTTCAAAATCCATTTATCCATTAAAAAGGCTTTACTCTTTTGCATTGGTGACCAAGTTGGCTTTATAGTCATCTTGTTTGTTCATTAATTGAGTGACATGCACTAAATTAATATTGTATTACATTCTTTAATAGTTATATATCTTAGTTTAAAACTTGTGAGCATGAGTTTACCAAACCTTAGTTGATCCTTGTCTCAAGTTGTATAAAACCTTTTTACCTTGTTTTGACTCTGTCTTTCATATGTTTGGATTGATTGTTTCCCAATGTAATGCAGCTTAACTTAAGTGATCTCAACTTAGTATATGCCTGTACGAGGGACAAAACTTTGATGATTGATGTGCAAGCTCGTGAGATCTCAGAGAAGGATCTAGAAGCTGGATTAAGACTGGCTCATCCTGAGGTGAGTTAGTAGGGTCAGACTTTGAACAGAATATTTCAATTTCTCTTTATCTGACAACAATGTGATTGGTTTTTCTTCAGGCTGTTAAATATCTTGAACCTCAAGTCAGACTTGCAGCAAAAGCTGGGAAAAATAAGAAGGAATATAAATTGTCCATGATCTCTGATAGAACAATGGAAAAAGTCAGTAACCTTGCAGAAGCACCTATTGAAGCTGTTTTTACTGATCCTTCATACGGCAAGGTGCATTTCATATGTCCTGGTGCAATATTTTAATAAAAACATCGTTTCATGTCTACATCTGTCTCGCTGTGGTCACTTGTCTACATGTATATTGTATGTGTGCATACATCACCTGTGCGTGCGTGGGCATATGCACACGCATGTATGTGATTTGTATTTGTTAATTTTAGAATGTACCTTGAGTTCAATTCCATTGCAATTTTTATACTTCCAGTTTGAACGTGGGGAGGCTTTAGATAAGATTGCACAAGATGTGAGAAGGACCCTTGAAGAAGAATGCGATGAAGAAAGCTTAGGTGTACTATCAAAGGCAGTAGACAGTGTGAGAAAAAAGGTAAGCATTGCCTCGAAAATGAAAATGCTTAGAGATCCATTGGGTTTTGTTTCTTTTGATGCTCTTGTCGATGACTATTTTGTGATTTCAATGTCTTATCATTTTCTGTTCTTATTTTTTCTTAATCTTGACCTCAGAATTCTCATTTTGACAGATTTTACTTACAAATTGGTATTGATCTCCAAAATTTTTGTTATTTGCTAAAATTATGTCAAAAAAGTATTTCTGTGATTTAAGGACTTTGCTTATATTTTGATTTCGTCAAACCTATAACCTATTTAATTTGAGAAATAGTGATATGATAGATAAGAAATTATCTTTTTGGTAATTGTTTTTATGGGGAGAAATGCGTTGAGGTTATTCAGTTGCATTGCATGTAAGCATTGCAAGTTTAATCTCATTATTTCACATTTATGCGGATGCTAGTTTTCACATCTTTTAAGATTGGCAATATCTCAAATTTAGTAAAAATATTAGGTTGTTCGCAAAAGGATTATTGCAGAAGGATTCAGGGTTGATGGGAGACATCTCGACGAAGTTAGGCCTGTGTATTGTGAAGCTGGTAATTTACCTAGACTGCATGGATCATCCCTTTTTTCTCGAGGAGATACTCAGGTGAGTTTTATTATTGCTGCTTGAAAATCTGAATGTTAAAGTCACTGCTATGTTTAAGAAAGTTTAAGTTTGATCCCAACTTATATTTATTAAAACAGGTTCTTTGTACTGTAACACTTGGAGCACCTGCTGATGCTCAACGCTTGGAGTCCCTGGTTGGCCCTCCCACTAAGCGTTTCATGCTTCACTATAGTTTTCCACCATTTTCAATCAATGAAGTTGGTAAACGAGTTGGCCTAAATAGGCGTGAAGTTGGGCATGGTAAAATAATTTTAACTTGCAATATTGCTATGTCATAATCTTGTGATATTATAACATCCTAAATATCATATTGGCTTCTTGGTCCAGTTCTTTATAACTTCTTGTCAGTAATACAATCTTTTGTTTTAATGTCTTAAATATCATGATGAATCAAATTAAGACTCTGTATTTCTCTTTCATTTGGTTTCACTTAGGATTGAGATTTTCTTTCTTAACTTTGTTGATGCTGAACTGTGGAAGACATCTAATATAGATCTGTATCCTATCTTACTCTTATGTATATTTTCCCTTATTGATAAATGTAGAAAAGAACAAAGTAACACAAGAAATGTGCCATAGTTCTCTTAGGTGAGCATTACATCGTCATGTTGGTTCTTGTGATTGACCAAATAACTTGGTTATCCCTTTTTCCAGTGAAAGTATCTCACAGTGGATATCTAGCTGCGGAATGCTTAATTCATTTAGTAAATTCTTTTTGACAGAGAAAACCATAATAACTGGGGCTGGTTTCTGTAATTGTTGTAGGAACTCTTGCAGAGAAAGCCCTGCTCGCTGTCTTGCCTCCTGAAGAAGATTTTCCATATACTGTCCGTGTGAATTCAGAGGTCATGGCCTCTGATGGTTCAACATCAATGGCAACTGTCTGTGGAGGTAATTTTTTCAATTATGCAAAATTTTAGCTTGCTTGAAGAAAATATGGGTTAGTATTGTCCTTTATATTTCTTCAAATATTCTTGAAAAATATTTTTGAAGTGGTAAGTTGATGGACCTGTTCATATTACGTTTCTGGGTCAATGTGGGAGCCAAATTCTCTTTAAACTTCAATAGTAATTATGATTTGTCCTTTGGTGCTTGGGGTAAAATGTTTATCATGATGTTTTTGCCTTATTATAGGCAGCATGGCTTTGATGGATGCTGGTATTCCAGTGCGAGAACATGTAGCAGGTGTTTCGGTTGGTCTTGTAAGCGAAGTAGACCCATCAACTGGCGAAATTAAGGACTACCGGATATTGACTGATATTCTGGTGAGTTTTTGACTTGGCTTGTTTCACTTATTACCTGATGGAAGGTGGTTTGTGAAACATGTTCATTTGGATTCAATGAGTTGTTAATACAATGACGTTTAAGAGCTGTTAGAGAGTTTTAGATTTATTCTAGTAGTTAATTGTATTTATTTATTTAATAATGTTTTTGGAATTTATAAGAATAGAGTAAATAATTACATGCTTTTCTGGGGGCCATTAACATCATTATGATGTCTTATTTTCCAGGTTTGAAGAGTTGTTTCTAATATGTTCATTTTATTAAGGATCACTAATCTTGTTCTAAGAGTTATTGGATATTGGAGCTTTGCAGGGCCTGGAAGATCATTTAGGTGACATGGACTTCAAAATTGCTGGTACGCGGAAAGGAGTTACAGCAATTCAGTTGGATATAAAACCTGCTGGAATTCCTTTAGATATTATTTGTGAGTGTTTAGAGCATGCACTTAGAGGTCGTCTCCAAATCCTTGATCACATGGAACGAGAAATTAATGTACCACGAACTCAAGATGATAGAAATTCCCCTCGATTAGGTCAAGTTCCCCATCCATTGTGCTTGTTTTCTTTTCTTTTCTTTTTTTTTTTTTCACCTCAACTAGTTGGCATTTTCTGCTGCCATTTTCTGTGGTGGCTAAATCATTTTTGCTTTAGCTGAAAATTTATGATCTGTTATGCAGTTACATTCAAGTACAGCAATGAGACTATTCGCCGCTTAATTGGACCGCTAGGTGCTCTTAAAAGAAAAATTGAGGAGGAAACAGGTTGAATTCAATCTAAAGACTTCTTTGCATACTATTTTGTTTGAATTTTAGATCTCCTTCGGTAAAAATTAATTTGGAATTTTCGGGGTTCTTTGGGTTCTCAATTTGACTGTTATCCTTTATCTGTATTGTTAGGTATTTTTTATTTTTTGAAAAATTTTGGGGGTTAGTCAAACATATCTTAAGTTCTTATAGTGCAATATTCTTTGACTTTTAGAGGTAATGAGCAGATATGCTCATCAGTCTATGTAGCATAAATGGACTCTTAAACTCCCACTGAACTGAAGGCAAAACTTAGAATTTATTATTTATGCCTCTGTGCTTATGAATAGTAATTTGTGCCATGTTTGAGTTGATGTAGAATGTTTCTATCATTAACGGGCTTGAATATTGTTAGAATATGATATGATTGTGAACAATAGTGTGAATTTGCGTTGTTTTCGTTCGAGAACTAATAAGGATTCCAGGATCATTGGCATTTGAAGTTTCGTGATTTTTTATTGTCACTCATTTTATGAGATAGATTTCTTTGCTTTTACATGCCTCTGTAGATTTTTTTTTGTTTTTGTTTTTTTGAAAGGGGGGGGGGGGGTAGAGTAGAATTTAGGGTTACTGTTACAGCCATAAAAGTCATTACACACTTTTTTGTCAACGTATGTGATTTCAACCATCACTTGATCTAAGATGGTAAATTTTTTTTTTTTTGTCATTTATGTAATCTTAGTTTCTATAATTTCTGACCACATAAACCATGAGAGAACCAATTCAAATATCTAGACACCGTTTTAGTTACTTTTAACATTTGTGCTGGAGATAAACCAAACTTAATTTTCCCCTAGTTCAGATCTTATGTACATTTGTCCTAACTTAATCATTAAATTTCTGCTTGTAATTCAGGTGCACGAATATCTGTCAGTGATGGGATGCTTACTATAGTAGCTAAGAATCAGGCTGTAATGGAAAAAGTACAAGAAAAGGTAATTTTGTATTCTAAGTTCCTCTTGTTAGATTACATGTGCTCTTTTATAGGAGGAGCATCATTTCATTTTAAAGCAATTTTATGTGATTGTACTAAGTGAAATCAAGTTTTTAACTTCTTGACCATATCTGCACTTTCCATAATTGTAAGACGTGTTATCTATGTGAATTTCTGCAATATATTTTCAAACTAAATTGTTTTGCATTCAATATAATAAGCTTTCTTACTCACTGAATGCATTTTTGTAAATTTGTTTTAAGAGCAATATAACATTTCCTGAATAGTTCTTAGTTAATGTTTTTGCTTGCACTATGGTATCTGAAATTTCTTGTTCCACATTGGTAGCCAGATTTTTGTGGTTTAGCTCGTGGCAAATGGGGACTTGCTTGTTCTTTGTGGTTTTTCATATTTGCTTTTTTGAATTATCTTTTCCATCAGGTTGATTTCACAATTGGCCGTGAGATTCAAGTTGGGGGTATCTATAAGGGTGTTGTAACATCAGTGAAAGAATATGGTGCCTTTGTGGAGTTCAATGGTGGCCAACAAGGCCTGCTACACATTTCTGAGTTGTCACATGAACCGGTAAGTAATCAGATGTACAGAGCTCATTTTGTGCAGTTGATTTCTCTCTATTATTTCTTTCAAATGATAACTGTGTAATTCTTATATCTTGGCTGTGGTCAAGTAATTTTTTTCTTTTGGATCATCACAAAGTTGCTTGTTGCTTGAACTCCTATCTGGAATATCTCCGAATTTGTAAAGTATATTGGTTTCACTTTTAATGTATCAATCTTCTGAAATACCTGTAAAAAACTTATGTTGACTTGTATTCATATCTGAAATTTTCATCTAAGTCTTCAATTCTGAGTCAGTGTCAGTTCAGTTCATGGAAGTATGACAGAACTAGGAAATAGTTGATGATGATTATGAAAGCATCAGCCTGACTTTATAGATTTAAAGTTGAAACTCATGCATTTATTTGAGTACGTTGGTTGCCTTAATAGCAGCTTAGGGGGAAGTGGCAATCTGACTTAAAGCTATGATTAACTTTTTCAAATACATTGATAATGATGATTTTCGATTCTTACAGCATCAGCAATTAAGTTTTATCATGTATTAATTTTTTTTTAATAATTTATAAGTCATGTAATGATGCTTTCAACAGGTCTCTCGGGTTTCAGATATGATATCTGTTGGCCAGCAGCTTTCTTTGATGTGCATTGGACAAGACGTTCGTGGTAACATTAAGTTATCCCTCAAAGCAACTTCACCCTGTCCAGGAGTTGAGGCAAAGAGTGTGATTGAAGGATGTGTTCCATTTGAAAAAGAAGCTACTAATGTTTGGGCGTCTGTTGGTGGTGTGAATGATGGGCAAACCCAGGAGTTGCCAGAGAGCAAAAGTGAAACTGGTGGAGTGAATTCTTATACTTCATCAACCCCAGCTGTATTAATTCGAAGTGCTGCAGAGTGTGATGAGGAGGAAAAATCTTCTGGTTTTAGTCAGAGTTCTAAAAGTACATCAAAATCAACTACAGCTTCAACATGGAATAATAAGGATGAGCTTGATTCATCATTCTCTACCCCAGGTATCTTCTAATCTGTAAGTGTCAAAAAGTCAAAATTTTCCTCTCGAAAGAAAAGGCAGAAATTGTCTGATTCAAGCTTCAGAATATGGGATGGTTATGAGGATGACTTCAATTTTAAATCCCAAACAGGTAGCCCTGATAATACGAGAGACATGGAAGCCAAAGATGAGGTTCTTACGACCAAAAATCTGAAGCTTGGAACAAAGGTTACTGCCAAGGTTTATCAAATACGTGCACGTGGGTTAGTTCTTGATTTGGGTGGTGGAATTCGTGGAATGTATCGGTTTGAGGTATGGATTTTCATTGCTTTTCAACAGAAAATTTGCAATAATAATAATGGTGATGCTGATTGTAATGATGGCGGCTGTTGTTTCTTTAATTTCCTATTTACATGAAAATCTTCTTTCTTAACTGAGGGTTCTTATTTGTGATGTGCTAAATTTATGGCTATATGGATTCTTATAATTGCTATATCTATTATTTGTTTGGCTCATCTTTTTGTTTTTTTCTTTTGAATAAGGATCATCTTTTTGTTTTTTTCCTTTAATTTTCCTTTAAGTCCATGGTTCTAATGAACAAAGGACTCCATTGCAATCTTGATGGATATTTGAACAATACTGTCAATGGAATTTTAACAGAATCTTTTACTTTAGAGGGATAACAATCAATTATGTGTTCTACATATCAAGTCCTCTGGCAGAGTAGTTATTTAAGCAGTAATGGAACTTGTATTTTTTTTTTAATTGTCATAATCGTGAGCACAGGTTTGAGGCTTCTATCTCCAATATTAACATTGATTATCTTGCTGGTGAAAGGTTTATTATTTACTCTGAAATTGTTATTTTGTTTTTGCTGCCATGCAGACTAATGGCAAGGAGGACTTTGAGTTAGGCGATGAGTTGCACGTTGAGTGTTCAAGTTTCACTAGCAAAGGGATTCCCGTCATGACTTTGGTGGATGAGGAATAATTTTACATTGAAGGTCCTCGGAGAACACTTTCGTGTACATGTTGACTCGCTAACATTGATTTAAAGGATTCTTGTGCCAGCTGCAGAGAAGCAAAATACCAGCATAATTTTGCTGAAAAAGATTGCATGGTGACGAGGCTAATGTATTTTAACTTAGGTGGCAGGTGGATGAAGCTTTATTCTGAGCAAGCTCTTCTGAGTGGATAATCTATTATGGGTGAATCAGCAGTGATGCACTAAGTTTCATATTATTTGTATGCAGCAGTCTGAACACTGCCAGTGAGCAAGTGTATCATAATTATTTGCAAAAGGCACATGGTTCACCATTGTGCCGTCAAAGTTTTGGCTAGGAAGGGATCTTTTGCATGGATCTATTGTATATTTCTAGTTCAATATGTTACTGAGAGAATAAAGCTGCAGCAGTTCTCTTTTACATATCTTCTCAAGCCCTGACGGAAATTGTTTTAAGATTGTTTGGAATCGAAAACCCAGCAAATGAAGTCCAATAGAATTAGAAAATGTCTACAGCTAGGCCCGCTCCCCTGATTGATTTATGCTTCACGTTGCAATTAGTTTGCGTGTTCTCTCCAGATGACGCATGAATTCTCCAACTAAACGCCCCATAAAACACCCATGTTTTCCAGTGGGCACATCGCATCCAATAGCGTCACCGCGAGCATTATAATATTATTTACTCTATTTCATCAACCTTCTATCTGTGCATTATTTACTCTATTTCAAGTTTTAAAATAAAATGAATTAAAATTCACTATTATATAAGAAGTAGATTTTATACATTAAATCATGACCGAGATGACATAGTGCAATAGATGTATCATAAAACTGTCTCTTCGGTTTTTATATTCTTTACTATTATAAATGCATTTATCATCTTGGGATCATCCTAACGTTTTGTTTCAACATAAATGAAGTAACAATAATGGTGTCGACTTTGGAGTAAATTCCAAATTTTATCTTAAATCATGTATTTTAAGTGATATATCATTAATTTAAAATAATTATGTTTATTATTTGATTATATCTTTACATCTATACATTGTCGTAAGTAGAGCATCGTTAATAATAATAGATTGTCAAAGTTTTTCCTTAATATTTTTTATTATTAAAAATTATGGTAATATTATAAGTTAAATGGACAATTCTCTAGATATAGAAAAACATATCATAGTATTATACATGTAGGAGTTGCACCTCCACCTAATATTAATTGTCTCTAAATGTTTTAAGAGGTCAAGACTGAAATTACGTACTTGATCAGATAATGAGTTGTATACGCGTAATAGATTTGGGTGTTAGCAGTTGCAGTTTTGCCACCTATGTATCCTCATAAACATTACAAACAATCTCCTTAATTTAACCCAAGCCAAATATAACAGTAAACAAACAAAATCAACTCAAAAAATGAAATTTAAAGGAAAGCACCTACAATTCATCGCCTCCTTTCTCTTCTCCACCCCTTCCTCATGGCAATCTATGATCTTATTGTCTTCTTGATCATGATCGTGGCGATCCCACGAGCTCATGCAGACCCTAGAACTAACATTGTTCAACGAACATGTGAGAAAATGGACGTAGAGAATGCATCTAATTACAATCATAACTTCACTGTCTCAATGAACCACATGAAAGAGGAGATGGGTCGTCACAAGTTTGCTTTGGGTGAGTTTTGGTCTCGTGATAAACTGTACGCGTTATCACAGTGCATGGAAGATCTCTCTGAGAAAGAATGTAAAGCTTGCTTCAGTCAGATTTTAAACCTTCTGGGCAGTTGCTTTCCAGCCTCTAGTGCTGGTGTTTATCTTGATGGCTGCTTCATTAGGCTTGAGAATTATTGCTTCTATGGAGAATCTGTTGGAACTGTTAATTTCTCGGTGAATATTACTCCCATTTCCCTTTTCTCTTCATTATAAATATTTCTTTATGATTATTATTATTATAACAACAAAAACCATATTTGAATGTGTTTATTTCGAGAGTAGATTTATAAGTAAGTAACCTGGAATTAATTTAATTCTAGTTAATTTGCCCTTATTACGTATTGCTTTTCTTTTCTTTGTTTTGTTATTTATATAATGCGTGCTTTTTAACTTTGGCGGTTTAAATTAGGTTTTATTTGATGCATTAATGTCTAGTGGGCTAATCAAGTCACATCAAAAAGTAGATAAATTAAATTCAATTATTTTTTGTGCACGTAATATTGTGAGAAAGCTCTTAATGATAAACTAATTCATCTGATCTTAATTTGCTTCCCTTTCTGTATTTAATTTCTGAGTATATATTTGTTATTTGTTAATTTCTTCATTTAACATGTCATTGCCTGCATTAAATGAATGTAGCAATGTTCCGGTGATGCTGAATCCGAGATGATATTCAGGTCCCTAGTGGAACAAGTTATCAAGAAGATCCTGAGAAAGGCGCCAAATGAGGGAGGTTTTGCTATTCAGAAGGAGAGTAGAGATGGTTCAACCGCCTTCGGATTGGGTAACTGCTGGAGAACATTGGACGATGAAACCTGTTTAGAATGCTTAACCGATGCTGCTAAATCTGCGTTAAATTGCCTGCCAGCAGTGGACGGCCGTGTCCTCAATTCTGGCTGCTATTTACGTTATTCTTCTTATGCATTTACCAATGAGCCTCAATCCAATGAAAGTACAAACGAAGGTTAGCTCTTGCCAGGAACCACGATAATGTGTTAATAAATAAGTAATGTATACTAATTTGTATGTCTATATAAGTGTAGCATAGCCCAATCGGAAACAACTTAAATCTTTGATTCTTATCTTACAATTTATGTCGAAATGAGTTTCATTCATGTACCTTCATCAACTAACATCTATATGTAATTGGTTTGATGATCTTCATGCAGATAATGTATGGTTGTACGTTATTTATGTTGTTTCTGCGGTTGTGGTCTGCATGTTGGCAATTGCGCTTGGATTGTGTGTGGGAAAAATTTATTACAAAAGAATGATTTTCAGGAGTATGCAAAAAGGTAATATTCAAAACTGAAATGAAACTAATATCATTTGCTTTCTTTTGCATTTTTTGTGGTTTCTACTTCGAGAGATTAAGTTTCTAAACACACAGAAGTTTAATTATGATAAGTACATATGAAAAACATTAGGTTAAATTAAACTTATCTTCTATAGCGTCTTGCTGAGTTTGTATGTGTTTTCCTCAAAGGGGTGGAGATCGACTTGTCAGCATTACACAAGAGCTTGCAATTATTGCAGTTCAAGTACTCAACACTAGAGAAAGCAACTGGTTGCTTCAGTGAAGCTAACAAGCTTGGCCGTGGAGGATTTGGAGAAATATTTAAGGTATATATATGTGAGTGTGTGCCCTTAAAAAATTTATTCCTTCTTCATTGAATGTAGGTATAATTTTCTCTCATAATTTTAATTGAATTTTTTGCTAACTGAATGTGATGTGAGCAGGGAACATTAGCAGATGGTAGAGAACTTGCAATAAAACGTTTGTTTATCAACAGAAAGAATCAGATTAGAGATATCTGCAATGAAATGGATATTATGAGTAAAGCTCAACACAAGAACTTGGTTCGCTTCCTTGGTTGTTGTTTCACCAAAGCAGACAGCTTCGTGGTCTATGAATATGTTGCAAACAAGAGCCTTGACCGCATGTTGTTTGGTAAGCAATCCGATATACAGACTCGAGTTCAATCAACTTTTTCAAAGCATTAATAGCACCTAATATCAAAACACTTAACAAAAAAAATTTAAGTCCTTTAAATGTGTCCCATATAACATTTTTCTTAAAAAAAAAATAAAAAAGGTTTAAAGCTTGAAAAGCGCTTTTTTCTGGACATAAAAATCAAGTATGAATCTTTATTGTTACTTGTGTCTAAAACACTCTTTTTAACCTTTTTGCTGCCCATGGAAGAAAGACCTTGAGGAGAAGAAGGAACTAGATTGGAAAAAAAGGCTCGCAATAATCATTGGAACAGCAGAAGGTTTGGAATACCTCCATCAGTCTCAAGTGCGGATTATTCATCGTGATATCAAAGCTAGTAACATCTTATTAGACCTGAAACATAGACCCAAAATCGCTGATTTTGGCCTGGCCAGGTTTTGTTCAAATGACAAGCCTCATGCCCTCAGCACTGCTATTGCTGGCACACTGTGAGTATATATCCAAACACACTTATTCCACATTAATCACAATTAAATTGCTTTTACCAAGTTCTCACTCTTGTATATAATCTGCGCTAGTGATGATGATTTTCCTTTCTAATTTTCCGTCTACATTGACTTGTAGGGGATATATGGCTCCTGAATATATTGCTAAAGGTTCATTAACCGAGAAAGTTGATGTTTATAGCTTTGGAGTTGTTGTGCTTGAAACTGTTAGTGGTGTCCAAAACAACAATTTTCAATCTGAGAATTGTTTTGAGACTCTAGTCACTCATGTAAGTTCACAAAACCTTGTCTACATTATTGTATTAAATTTTCTCTTAATTAATCTTAGCTTTTGGTTTAATTAGAAAATAAGGCTTAATTAAAGAGAATTGAAGTGCAATATCGATATCAATGCATTGCAGACATGGAAGCACTTCCAAGCAAACACGGTTTCAGAGATTATAGATGAAAGCATGGACATTGAAGAGAATATTGAAGAAATTAAGAGAGTTGTTTGGGTTGGTTTGTTGTGTACACAAGAATCGCCAGCTTTACGTCCTACCATGACAGAAATTGTTCAAATGCTTAAACAAAAGGAAATGATATTGCCTGCGCCATCAAGGCCTCCTTTTACTGATGAATCTATGGAGTTATTGTCACCTTCAGCTGGCTTGGCTAGGCAACATCAACAATAGCAACAACTTTCTGCTGCAAGAACCAAACTCACAAGAGTCTAATTAGGAGAATTTAGCATTCATTTCCCACATGTTAATTGGCTTTCAATTTGTTGTTGTTTTAGCTTCATGACAGCCCATCATTTTGAATTTTCTCAAAAACCCCACCAAAAAGTAGGCACCACCTCTAGATCTTTGTAATTTTAGTTGCATCATATTGACATTTTGTTTATGTATATACGAAGGATAAAAAAATACACGTTTTTTAGCTCATGCCAACTTTTACATTGATATAATTCAAAAAAGATTAATAGATCAAAGAAAAATACGCTGATTTCAATTATTCAAATCATTTACGTAACGCATCAATAACATAATAATTTCTTTACTCATAATTTAATCTTAATTAAAGCAAACTTATGAAACAAAGTTCGTACAGTCATATCCAAGTATCCCTTCACGTCATGATTGAAAAAAAAAAAAAAAAAAACACTTCAAGGGATCACGGGCCACGGACTACATGCGTTGAAAACCATGAAATAAAAAAGTTAAACATGAAAAGCAAGCAGAGAAAAAATGATAGCAATAGGCGAATTGGCACATGGGCAAGAGCAACACAACAATTTTTTTTTTTTTTTTGACTACTTTGATGCCCAAAATGTCAACCTTTCAAAAGCAAAAAGATTTGAAGTGTGCGGTATGATGATTCCCACAGCACACTGGTACATAGATAACAAATTTAAAGTTTTCTTTAGAGGTGGACCCTTGCCTTGAGCTATCTATTGTACAATCTTGAGCCTCTTAGTTTAATTACGCTGAAAAAAGGGAACGTGTAATGTTGCCGGGCAACCACCTGCCACTCAATTTTTGACTATTAATCTCATCTAACGGTGATTGTTCACTCAGTGCCAGTAAGCAAAAGTGATGACCTAAAAGAATATTTGTAGTAGTTGTTTGCAAGATGAATGTTCAAGCAACCACAATTTGTTGTTGACTTGTTGCCACGAATCATCTGCCAATATTAAATTGGCTTGCTGCCCATCTGCCAATAACATGTAAACTAAAGAGTAAAGAGGCTTTGGCTTCTAGAAGCCATCAGCAGCATCGATGCAGATTATTCTCAAAGAAATATGTCTAAACAAGAATGGGACACACACTTTTTGACTATCGAACTTGGTTCATGTAAATTATGAACATTAATTTAATCTAAACTTATCCTTTTGTGTCCTAAAGCCCTTTTAAAGGGAAAAAAGAAAACAGGTAAAAAGAGAAAAATAGTATATCTAAACAGGGACATACTAAGCAACCATGGTTTTGAAAAAGTACTAATAATAGCAAAATTACGACAGACTAGGAAAGAATCTTCATGAAACAGATGCAAGATTGGAGATGGATGGAATGCCAATGAGAATTAGATTAGTAGTCAAAACTAATAGGAGTTTTCTCACATAGTCTCATATTGTCTAGGGTTTTGAGTTTAAGCAAAGAGTCTCTCTATAAATATACATCCTACATCCCAATTACGTTAAAGCAAGATATAACAAGTGATCTTTTATAATAGTGTGAGATTACAAATTGAAACTCCACACTTATCCTCATCTATATTGACTAATATAATCCAAGTAGAAATTTTCTACTTTGGATTTTAAATAAGCATCTTTCATTACGAATTTACTTTTGGGTTTCTTGTAACCATTCTTCACCTAAAATGCACCTACTTAATTAAATAACCAAAAGCTTGTAAACTAATCTAAGAACTCATTAATAACAGAAACATACAAATCAAAAGCTAGAGTTTATTTTGAATTGTAAGGGACCGTCATACCAGTGGATATGAAGGCTAAGATTCAAGGCAGGAAATAATTTGGATTTTCCAGGGAAAATGGTAGCCACGGAATCACTTTAGGCAGAGATAATGGCAGCCAACTACTTAGGCTTTCCTAATTAATCCATTTTTAAAACTCAACTGTACTATGGAGTCAGAATTTAAGCAAAACAAACCAAACAAAGGATGCCTAATGGCTGACACCGACCGTGTCTGGCTATATCCATATTCCATGCTTAGCTATATATTTTGCCGTGTGAAATGAAGAAGAAATTGTCCAAGCAAACGGTGGACAAAGAAATTAATGGTTAGGAGTGAGAAGGTTTTGGGATGAATTTTGAATGAAGTGGACCAACCTTTGATTAAATGTGTGCCAGGTCATCTACAATTCTAGATGTTGGTACCACTTCAATAGTTCAATTAGCTTCTTCTTTTTTCAAACGTTAAAGATTCTCCTCCTTCAGCTGTCACAAACTACTTTAATTCTCAGTTGGGTAAATCTGAACTAGTTGATCCTCTCACTTTTTATCTGTAAATCTAAAGATTAGATAATAGATAATAATTGAGATGAAATGTAACATAGATATATTCAATAATATATATACTTGTGAAAATGAAATGTGTTTGAAGCAATCCTAACCATCTAACATACTTGATGCAGCAAATTTAAAGTAGTCCTAAAATATATAAAGCAAATGATAAGGAAAGAAAAAGAAAAGACAGGAGCTTGGAAATAGAATCATATCATATCATATGCTGATCCAATTCACCGTCTACCACTCATAAAAAAAAATAAAAAGTCTCCTAGAAAACAAGAAGCAGCCAGAAAATCAAACAAATACAAATAAAAGTGAAAAAACAGTGAAAGCTTCAAACTTCAAAGCCAAGTTTAACAACAACACTTCACCTTCTCTTTTTCACACTCTCTTCTCTTCTCCAGCCTTTTACCTCCTGCAACGTCTTTCACAAAAACAAAGAGAAAACAGAGAATTGGAATACTAATATCAGCTCACCCCATGCATTTCTTAACTCAAAATTTTAACTTCTTGTTGCAGACAACTTCAACATGGCTTTTTCTCTTCATGCTCTTCTTCTCTTTTCCTCTCTGCTTCTCTGATCCCAGAATTTCAGAGTCTGGCCACTTATGCGGCACCAACAAAGAGCCAACAACAATCTTTGTTCCCACCTTTGTCAAAGATATGGAAAATCTTTCACAAATCATCACCAACAGCCACTTTGCCACGTACCATGTTAACGTCTCTGGAAGCATTGGATCAACCATTTACGCGTTAGCTCAGTGCCACCGTGACCTCTCTCAAACAGACTGCCTCCTCTGCTACGCGGCTTCTCGGACTAAGCTGCCGCGTTGCTTGCCTTCACTCTCTGCTCGCATCTATCTTGATGGGTGTTTTCTACGTTATGACAACTACAGCTTCTACCAAGAGTTTGTTTCGGATGAGCTTGATACTGTGAAATGCAGCTCTGATAACGTGACTTTTTCTGATCATTTCAAGAATGAGAAGGAGTTTAGAAAGAGTGTTCGGTATGCAGTTGGAAATGTTACGGCGATTGCCGGGAATGGAGGGTTTGGAGTGGTGGAAGTAAAGGGAGTTTATGCATTGGCGCAGTGTTGGGAGAGTGTTGACACAGAGGGTTGCAGAGAGTGTTTAGAGAAGGCGGGAAAGGAAGTGAGTGGGTGTGGAGGGAAGAGAGAAGGGAGAGGAATGAATACTGGATGTTATTTGAGATACTCAACTCGTAAGTTCTTCAATGATGCTGCAGAATCTGGGAATGGTCATGGTAAGAACAACTTTTTATTTTATTTATTTTCATGAGCTTATTATTTCAGTAATTCTGTTGATGGGTATGCAGCGGAAAAGAAGAGAAAGTAGAATCTATTTGATGTTCTTCTGTTGAATAGGTTGCAATTAGATGAAAATTTAAGTAAATTGATTAAAGTAATTTTCACCAGTTCCACCAAAATTGAGGTTGCTCTTCTTGGATCTTGAATAATAAACTATAAATGTCCAAATTGTTATCTTCTTTTCCATGATTCTTCTCTAATGCCTTTGTTTATATTCCCTTATTAGCTGTCCTAATTCTGAGAAAAAGAAAATTTTTGTTCTGTACGAGGCTGGATTTGAGGATCTTCTTGCTTTTTGTCTTTCCCAATTGATTTAAAATATTTCATTTGTATATGTAAATGGTTCTCTTGGTCTCTAAGTCATCAAGTTGATAATCAAAGCGCTTTTGCAGGTTTTCCTGGGCTAGGAGTCTCAATGGCCATACCTTTAGCGACAGTTGCATTCATCATGGTCTTCATCTTTGCAGCTTATGCAAGCTACGCAAGATTATCCAAGATTAAAGAAGGTCTACTTCGTGAACTTATCAACATGTTGGCTTCTTGCTACGTTTTTTAAATTTTTTTAGTATTAGTATTCTGATATGTTTGTCTTCTCTTGCATTATGTAGAGCAAAATAATCTTGGTCACTTTGCACTTTATATGAAAACATCGTGCTTGAGTTTCAAATATGAGACCCTTGAGAAGGCAACGGATTTTTTCAGTGCTTCAAAACGATTAGGCCAAGGAGGTGCAGGTTCTGTGTATATGGGGACTCTGCCAAATGGGAAAACTGTAGCTGTCAAGAGATTGATTTTCAATACCAGGCAATGGGTAGATGAGTTCTTCAATGAGGTAAATTTAATCAGCAAAATTCAACACAAGAACCTCGTGAAGCTTCTCGGTTGTAGCATTGAAGGCCCCGAGAGCCTCCTGGTTTACGAGTATGTACCAAACAAGAGCCTCGATCAATTCATTTTCGGTAATTGTTTATCCTTGAAATAGTTCTAAATGCATATCCTCTTCTTTAAGCTTGATTTAGCCCCATCAAAGTTTGGACTTCGTTACTGAGGTAGCTTGTCTCAATTTGCACATATGTTAAACTTCGGATTCTGGTGTTTAAAAATGTGTCTTCCGAGTTGAATGCACATGAGTTGCCAACTCGTGCATTCAGATTTTGCAGATTCATTAATTGATAATAAATTGTTAGTATCTTCAATGTCTAAATATTCCCCATAGTTATATTAAGACCATAATTACATCCAAAAATGTAAAGGTTCCATGAATTTGCTGTAATATGATTCTGAAGTGACGATATTCTTCCGTTTGTTACAGATAAGGACAAGTCAAAGTTTCTAAACTGGGAGGAACGATATAAAATCATTGTTGGAACTGCTGAGGGGCTAGCATATCTTCATGAAGGGTCAGAAATAAGAATAATCCACAGAGACATTAAAAGCAGCAACATTCTTCTTGATGAGAATTACACTCCAAAGATAGCAGATTTTGGGCTTGCTCGAAATTTTTCTGCTGATAAGAGCCATATTAGTACTGGAGTTGCAGGGACACTGTAAGAGAAAACATTTATTGTTCTAGTTTCTTGCATCATTTGTTTTCATCTAGAATTATTGTAGGATAAAAACTAGTCTTGGATATTAAATAATATATTGACCTGCAGATAAATGTGAGCATAAGAGAAAGGCAAAATTAGATCTAGTTATACACTGTATGGGCATTAGAATTCATCACTAAATTAGAACTTGTTTCTTTATTGTTTTTTATTGCAATTAGAGCACATCTACTTCTAGTCTTCCATTGCATTTCCCATGAGAATATTGCAATAAGAAGAACTGTTAAAGGCTAACAAATAGCCTCGTTTCCACAAGTTTTCACTCCAGCGTTCACTTTTGTGACTCAGCACAAAGATAGATGTATTCTCAGTGCCTTGCAAAGCACAAGATACTTTACATTGAATAACAATGCATCATTGTTTAGGTGGATTTTTCACTCTTTTAGTTTTGGACTTACACTAAAATCTTTATCTCTAATATTTGTTACACTATTTATATATATTTCCATCAATAAGTTGAATATTTGGGTGGTGCAGTGGGTACATGGCTCCTGAATACCTTGTTCGGGGACAACTTACAGAGAAAGCAGATGTGTATAGTTTTGGAGTTTTGGTCCTTGAGATAGTATGCGGTAGAAGGAACAATGCTTTCACAGCAGACGCTAATTCCCCACTGCAAACAGTAAGACTTTTAGATTTTCTAGCTTTAGAGTTGTCAGAAGTCATTAATACATGCACCGAATTAGAAATAGAAAACAATTTGCTTGACCAATCTCCTACGTTGACAATGTGGGATGTGTTCACTTTTGGTATCAGGCTTGGACACTGTACAGATCAAATAATTTGGTCGAAGCTGTTGACCCCAACCTGAAAGATGATTTTCCTGCGGAAGAGGCAACAAAGGTGCTTCAAATTGGGCTTCTGTGCACACAAGCCGCAGTTGCCTTGAGACCCTCCATGACACAAGTAGTATGGATGCTAACTAACAGATATTGCGAGATTCCAATCCCAAATCAACCACCTTTTCTCAACTCTAATGTCCTGAAGGCAGCAAGTTCCTCAACGTCTTGTATCACAAACAGTTTCATCTCACATGCAGCAAGAAAAATAGAAATGTCAGGCACTTCTTCGGAGTCTTCTAGCTTGCACAGTTCAGATGCACACTCAAGAAGTGGAGAATTAACCCGGAAGTAGATTAAAAAAAATGTATTCGCAGCCTTTTTGTTTCTATGGTGATCTTGCACATAGTAATTGAGCACTGCACAGAGAACCAGAATTTTATTTTATCTTCTTCAAATTGTATAGAAGTGAATGGGATTTAATGCTAAGAGAGAAATTTGAAGTCATGAGAATATTGTCCGACGTATATTGACTCAGAATTTTCCATGTACTTTTTAACCAGAATAACATCAACACACTCATGAAACATTAAATAAAAAACAAGTTGAATAGTTGAAAGTAGATGTCATAAGTTTCGATCACATACTTGAAACAATGTGAAAATCTGTGGGAAAACCTCAATACCAGTCTTGCCCACTTCCATATTTATCAAATTGATAGTGAAGTTGCTAGAAACTCTCGAAGCTCAAAGTTATGTTGCTTTCAAATGAATTTTGCCCAATGTAGGTGGCAGTTAGAATTGAATTTGATGTAACACTTTATCTTCCCGCTGTACCATGTGGCATTCAGACTTTTTCCTGTCTCTATCTGCTCGTTCAATTTCTTGAAGTCCTACGGGCCACACAAGCCTCCAAAAATGTGGACAGATCACTACATTGATAAAACTTAAAATTCTTCGTAACTTAGTAGCTATGATGGGATTCAAGGGACTAGTCCATCTCACATCTCCGAATCTAATTACCATCCAAACTGATTTCAGTCTAATCTGAAATGTAGTAGCTGTGATTGCTTGCTTCCTTGCACAATCTCGATGTGGAATTTCGAGCAACAACAAAAGCAATATTACAAATGCCAGTTACATTGCATACAATTATTAACTAGCAATTGCTTTTAGACGTTAGTGATTTAAGTCCTTTTTGTTTCCACGGGCTGTTATCATGTGGACCTCATAAACTTTAGATCATCTTCGGTCCGAATAATCAAGGAGTTGATCAGCTTTAACAGAATTCAGTCAAGAGTTCTAAAGACAGGAAACGTGAAAGGAGAAGAGAAATAAGACCCCTTAGATTTGTGTCCCAAATAGTCCATGTCAATTCCTCTAGGCCGGTAAATTAAGAATTCAAGG
Organism: Boswellia sacra; assembly: GCA_013180625.2. Classification (NCBI taxonomy): domain Eukaryota; kingdom Viridiplantae; phylum Streptophyta; class Magnoliopsida; order Sapindales; family Burseraceae; genus Boswellia; species Boswellia sacra. The sequence goes on along the minus strand of SNVD02014772.1, from coordinate 863,611 downwards.
TTATAAACACTAGGCAGAAACTCAACGCAACATTTCACATCCGACATCCAACAATTGTGGTAGTAAACTTTGTGAAATCGTGATAGAAAGTATGAAACAAAAGATAAATAAATAATGGGCTGCTTGAAATAAGCTATCCAAATGAGCAGAGCCACATGATTAGCGAAACTTTTCACTGCTTGATAGACTAGGATGGAGGATCGTAAACAAGAGTACAGATACCAAAACCAATTCTGGAAACCATTATAAAAATAAAAATAAACACCCTACCTGGGCTAGGTTGATGATGAAAAACATGCCGGGATTCTGGGATTCTACGATAATTTCACGCAAACCATCCCAGAAATTCTGCGATAATTTCACGCAAACCATCCCAGAGCTTCTAACATAAACTATGTACAATAGTGGTTCTAGGTAGCAGTCTGAAAATACATCCCTACTCATCTTCTACCACAACAGTGATCTCACCTTTTGCAAGCAGATCATAAAATTCCCTGGTTCTCTTTTGGTTATTCCAGTGGTGCATTTTCCACAACCCTCCAGCAAAAAGGCCAAGAGATATCCCATAGACGATCTCTTTCAGCACACTGGGACCTTTATAAGAAGCATGTGCAATCTTATGAGCAGCAGCCATATTTTTCTGCAATTTCCACAGGTTAAACATGATTTATTTTTTCTTCTCTTTGTCAGCCACTGATATCGATATAAGAGAGTGAGACACCCTTCTTGCAATAATATGTTTGCAAATTCATGAACCCAAAGCACTTAACATGAAGAAAATATGCATGCAAAAGTGTACTGCTAGCAAGCACAATTGAAACAATGTAAACAGAAGTGCCATCAATGCAAATTCTTTAAATCATAATTTTGTAAATAATTTCATTTTCACTCCTTGCTCTACAGATGTGTTAAGGAAGTCTCTGCCAACACAACCATGTCAAGTAACATCCTCTTGTTAATTTGTCACATATTTCGTTCTTAATCAACATAAAAAAATAATAATAATTAAAAAAAAAACACTGAAGATAGACTTCCTGGGATCTTATGAATCATTTCATTTTAGAATTTATCTATTGTCAAGATATCCATTTTCTGTTGACAGAACTTAGACCATTACTTTAATGCTTGTAACAATTACCCCCTATAGAAGAAGATAAACTTATTTTTTTGACTGCAGCTAACATTATTATTTATAGCCACCCACTTAAAAAGCCATTTTCATGTCTTTTGCATATATCAAGGAACCAAAAAAAGGAATTTTCCAACGCCCGGCGAAGGCCTCTAATTCAGTTTAGTTGTCTCGTAAGCATTTCAAAATAGAGATCAGTAATATACAAAGTAAGTCATGTATGATATCAGAAATAAACAATTTAAAGTGAACTGGGGAAAGCTCACATCCATATCCAAGAATTTACGAGAAATTAAAATCCATTATTAAGAAGCACATAATTATAAATGTGCAAACACCGAAAACTCGTCACCTTTTTGAAGGCCAAAATACTAATACTAGTCTAAAATAACACTAATACTAATAGCACTATATTATATTTTCTTTAATTTTAAAGACTGCTCCAGAATTAAATTCCTTAATTAGTTTGAGAAGAGGTGGCGACGTCCCCTACAACCCAGACATAAGCAACAAAACTGCAAACACTTAATTACCACCATCGCTGCAAATTTATTAAATTTAATCGTGGGAGATAAATTAGCTGGATATTCCCCAACTTGAACAGGGTAAAAATCACATACTCTAAAATAACTATGAATTAGCTGAGCTTATGTAACTAGGCACTTAACATGCATGATTTCATACTGGATAATCTCGTAATCATAGGATAGATGAATTTTAATGTTATATTAAGTACATGCATGCAATTGCAATCACTTTGAAATAGCAAAATAGATTGATTCATACTAGTAGCAGAGCGTTCTCCATAACTTGCATGGTCTTTCTCAAAAAAAAATGAAAGAAGAAACTTTTAATTATCTCTAGTGCGGAATTCAAATTTTCTCTGAAGACAAAAACTTTATACTATCAAAAGAACGCTAAATTCCGATACCTACCAGCAACGGTTAACAAGAAGGTAAAGAGTTGGAACTGAAGAAGCAGAATCAAAATGTTGAGTCTGCAAGAAAAGAAAGCGAAGGTTAAAAACAGAATTAAATATAATTCTGGTACTTTCTATCCCATTTGCAAGGACAGACCTGGACCGTTCGATGAGAGAATCATGACGTATGATTTGCTTTGTTTAACATCGACGGACGTGGAGAAAAGGTTCACAAGGGTTGGAACTTAATTGGGAGCATATGGCATCTGTCGAGGCTTCCTGTGGGAACAAGTGTGCATGCGAGTCTACTATGTGTCCGAACGTTCTACCAGCTGCGTTAATTTTTGTTCTTTATTCCTGCAAAGGTGTTATAAACTTACTGGGAGTCTGCGAGAGCGCGCTCTAGAACTTAGCAAGGGACTGGGTCCTTTTTTCATTTATTTAATTATTTTTGTTAATTCTTGGAAAAGAAAATTTGAGTCTAGGATTTTATCACAATAAAGCTAATCCTAAATAAATAAATAAAGTCGGGGAATTTTATCCCAATGAACTTAATCCCAAATAATTTTTTTAAAAAAAAGTCGTCAAATTGTACGCTTTTGAAAACAGTAGCGTGCTAGTTGGTCTAGATAAACCTACCACAGTATCAAAGAATGGATTCTAGAAGCATCACAGAAATGTCAGAAAAAGTCCGGAAATGGCAAGACAGATGCACTATCTTTGTGGAACAAATTTTGAATTTGTGCTATGCGACCCTGTGACACATATTTGTATGGAATTAAGTAACTTTTCTGGTATTAACATCATCCATGTACTAGCTCAGTGTTAACTTGCTATGAAGCTAAATGATGAGATGTCCATCGGTTTTTAAACGAACTAAGAGAGTTTGAATCGAGACGCCACCATCTGACATTCTCACTATGAGGGAAGACGATGTCAGAGAAATGCAAAGACGCTCTTAAACCCGAGAAATGAATCTGCTTCACTGGTTTTATCGGTTGACGCCGCTGGACAGCTCTGCCTTCCACCTGAACTTGGAGGACAATTTTGCTTCTTTCTAACCTCAGCAGAGCTTCCTGGTTCTCCAGACCGCATGTTATTCTTCATCATAGAAATGTCAAACGAGAGCATTTTGATAGATGATGGCTCGGTCTTGCTGCTGGAAACTTTTGCAGGAAAATTTAATTTTCCATGTTCTCCAGACGAACTTCCAGAAATTGTATTATGGTTCATCTTTGTGCCTGCCTTGGTATCACTTGCATCTATGACTTCAGTTTCTGAATCTTGAATGATTAAACTATTTCTCATAATTCCATGAATGTTTGCATCTCCCCATATGTCAGAAGCAGCAATAAGAGGCTCGGGCTGATTCTCTGAGAAGTATCCATTTGTCTGGAACACTGGCTCAGACTCTAAGGTGTTTGATAGATTTAAGTTGAACATTGGAAAATTCTTTGATTTTTTCCTTATGTGATCAAAAATTGTCTCTTCAGTAAAAGCTTTTGAATTGCCATCTTGGAGTTGCGAAGGAAGCCCACCTTGAATAAAGAAAAAGTAAATGATTCAAATCCACGCACGAGAAGCAATCACTGATAATTGAATAATTTTTATATGGTGTAAAAAAAAAGCACCTGAGTTGTCCATGTGATTAAACGCTCCCAAGCTTCCTGCACTATCATGAAATTTCGGCGTCAGATAGTTGTTGAAACCATGCCCTTTTTGTTCTGCCTCTCTGGATTCTGAAAATGAATGGACCCGAGTCACTTGCGGCAAGTTGCTTTCTTCTGTTTCTTCTAGAGTATCGAACTCATCAGAGAGTTCAAGGTCCTTCTCACGAGGGCGCTTTTTTGTGAGAATCAAAGGCTCGGATGATGAAGGATGAGCATTATTTGATGTAGCCAAGACAGGGAAGATCTTGGCTTTTCTGCGTATGTGCTCAAATATTGTTTGTTCAGTTATGATTTTGCAATCGTCATCTTCAATTTCACCCGCAGGCTTGCCTATCGTGATTCAAAGTTACCAGTTGAAATGGGAAAGATAGAAGGAAATAGGCATAAGTATAATCACAAAGCTATACCTTCTCCAATCTCCTCATCTAGAAGAGTGAAACTGGGCCTGAGACCGGATAAGAAACTATATAGTTTAATTATAAAGAACATTTGAAAAAAAAAAAAAAAAAAGGATTTCAGATTGTATGGCATGGATCAATTTATTAATGTATGTGGATCAGAAGAACAAGTACTCACATTGAACTGTCTTTCCTGTTAGAATTGGACAAGTTGTTAAGTTCTTGAGCCGGACTTTGACTTCCAGTTTCATTTCCACCTTCTACAACATATACATGCTCTGGTGGAGGACAAGAGGCACGCTGCATATTCCGATGTTTGTGATTCAGGTTTGGATTGCTCTCCTTCAAGACATGTAGTTTTTGGTGGATATCAATACCAACTGCATGAATCACATGATGAAACTTACAACTCAGTAAAATAACTATAATATATTTGAGATTGCCAAAAGTTAGATATGTTATTGCAGAAGCTTAACTGTATTCTTCAAAAATAAGGTCCGCCTTAACAGTGAGCTTCCCTTCTTGGGGATTTGATGAGAAAACTGTCACAATATAGGGGCTGCAAAAGAACCAACCATCTCATTATTAAGCTAAGGTAAAGATATCCTGTTGACAGAAAAAGCTGATGAACTGTGCAACATAGCCTGCAACCCGAGCCAACAACCCCAGCCAATTCTTCTTTAGGCATTGTAAAAAAGTCTGCTTTTGTCATTATAACCTTTGAAACTTTAAACAGTAATCATTATTTTAAAAATTACAACTGGAATCAAATAGTCAGTGTAGAACATTGCAGCTTTGTCTTTTGATAAATGGTTAAATAAGAAAGATTCCTGATTTAAAAAAAAAAAAAGAGTTCATGACTTTGATCATTTCATGTATGGATTCATCAGTAGAGGGAATGCTTCTACATGTTAAGATATAAATATGGAGAAGGAATGATGTAGGACAGCCAAAAGAAAATAATTTTTAAGAAAGTACAAAAATAGATTAAATCCCAGGAATCTCTAAACTCTCCTGCATCAAGGAACCTAAGGTATAAGTCTGGAGGTACCTGGAGAAGTCATCGACTCTGCTGCAACCAATATAGATAAGAGTCAAAGGAGGTAAATGATGTAGGAAGCACGAATAGCGTACAGAATTAAGCATAAGACCAAGGAGTCACTTTCTAATAACAAAAACCATTCAAGCAATCAGGGACTTTTCCAACCAAAAAAAAAAAAAAAAAATCAGCTATATAGGAACTCCTTGGTCATATGCTTGAATTATCATGCATCAGTCCCTATGTGAATAACAAATAAGTTCCCCACACCTTATTTTCTCATGATAGAGAATCAGATTATCTTCTTCTGCACCAACAATCTGGATATAGTAGTAAGAACAAATAAATAAATCAGTAATGCATTTGTATTTCATTGAAATTGTGCATGAATAAAAGAAAATATCGTAGACATTTTCCAGACAACATACCATATCAGCGTAATGACGTTTGGCTGATTGTACCGATTGTGATAGCCTAGTCAATGTGATAACCAGCTTGGACTTTCCTTGGACCTGACATTTTATTTCCTCAACCTTCACGTCTACCTTTGGAGGTAGAGACAGTAAAGACTCCTTGATATGATTTCCAAATGGATACTTTCTACCAGTGACTATCTCTATCCTCCTTGCATCAGCTTCAGCTAGAGTTTCAAAAGATCTCACTCCCATTGAATGTAGAGCCTGCAAAGATCATTTTAGGAGTGAAAAAGTTCCCAAGATTTAGGAATCACAAAAGTCTCTTGTTAGCAACAGATGAGTCATCAAAGAAAACCTTTGCAGTCACCATTCCGATGCCAGGCAACTGTTTCAGCAAGAATGGGCTGTCATCCCAGAGTCTCTGATACAATGACTTGGCAAGAAGAGTTGAGTTCACAGCTCCTCTGTAATTCTTTCTGTATACGAAGTACTCTTTCATGCACTTGGCAATTCTGCAACCATTGGTGCAAATAGAATTCGTGTCCTTTGGCAATCACATGAAGTTCATGATTCATCAGTCAAGCTTTAAGGAAAATTACGAGAAAAAGAAAATGCATTGAAACTACTGTTGCTGTGAAACCTGGGTCAGTGATAAATCATGAACTGAAGGATCGCCAGTTAAGCAGTCATTTGCTAGAACAAATATCTTCTCTTCTCTGGATTGAATATGCTTTTTCCGCTTCCCTTTGTCACCATTAATGTGAAAGCGGAGGCGGCCATCCTTGTCAACGTTGATGTCATTTAAAAGCTTCTTCTCATTGCGTCTAAGTTGTATCCCTTCATTATCAGCAAATAAATAAGCATCACTACTTTAAATTACCTTTGATATACTAATAAAAAATAAAAACACAACTATTTCATAAAAATACATACAAGCAATTTCATCAGCATGGCATATAACATTAAGTGCATCCTCTAAACTGCAGTTTACTGGGGCCTGCATAATGTGTTTCATTGTATCGAATTTCAAGTAGTATTTTGTCATCAATCTTCCAGGCTCTAAAGACATGGAAACATATGAGATTAGGACTTAAAGATACTTTGTCTTCTGCAAAAATTGCAAGTTACTGCTTCACAAGTTTATGATACCTAGAGGTTTCAAGAGGAAACCATCTTCGTCAGTCCAGATCATTTGATGGCTTGATAGCTCGTTAACTTTTTGAACACAAATTTCTGATATGACATGACATTTACTGAGCAGTGAGATTAGTTGAAAGTAAAATCAAATAATGCTACTAGTGCGTGATAATAGCACCTTGCATATGCTTCTCTATGCGGTCTCTAGAAACCACTTTCCTAACAGCATAATTCTGAGGGTTCTGTTTATGCAACAAAAGATCTAGAAATTTATCAGATGGAATATCTAGATAGGACAACATCCAATAGCTCCCATATATACATGCCTTCTTCATTCTCACGTACAAGTACGAGCATTTCATCCATTCAATAGCCCGTGTAATATCAGAAACGGTTAGCTGAACTATTTCTGCAGTCAAGTGTTCTTTTACACATGAAAGCAACCTAAGGAGCAAGAAAAAGTTAAACACCTAATTGGAAACATACACAAATTCCGAAAGAATCAGGAGACCAAATCTGTAATAGAATTGAGAGTTATAAGCATACTGGGATTCCACCATTTCACATCCATTCAAGATATTCTCATATAGATGAACCTGAAATCATGTACAAAATTATGGAAGGTCCAGAAATTAAAAAACGCGAACAATTGAATGCAGAAATCAATATATATAAAACAACAGAAAAGGTGGGAGAGAAGGAGGCTTGTGTTACGGTGTCTCTTCTTGTCATGATTATAACAGTTCCTGTATCATTGAATGGTGGCCGCCCTGCCCTTCCACACATCTGCATTAAAGCTGAATGACTTTTAAAACATTACGCAGTAAGCTTTAATATACCAAAATAAATAAATAAATAAGGCTACAGGCATATATGCAGTTATAGTAAGTGTTTTCTGTCTCGATTCTCTCTCTTTTTGGAGTCAGAATGATGCCCCTCCACAGCATGTCACTCATTCGATGTTACCCATCACAGAGGTTAGAACCCCACATTTGTTAGAATCACTCAATGTTAGCAGAAATATCTTCTTCCGTTAAACTGACCCATGATTTACCATCAATCAAATTCATTTGGCATCCTCTAGAAACAAGTTCAATTTCATACAATCAACTGTTAAAGGTATATTGAGACAAGTTACGAACCTGCAGTATTGTGGATCGGTCATATTCCATGTAAAGACCTTTTTCTTTATTACTGAAGAAAATACATTTGCAAAATCAAACATAGAGGAAAGTGCTTTGGTCTTATCTTTTAGTACAATGAACACTTTTTAAGAAAAAACAGTTGACATACAAGTGCTGTGTGGATTTTATTACTACTGTATGGGCTGGTAAATTAATTCCATGGGCAAGAGTGTTTGTTGTGCACAGAGCTTGAATATCTCCCTTAAGAAAAAGTCCTTCTATGAGGCTGCGATCTTTCAGGCTAAGTCCACCATTGTGATAACCAACTGCAAAAATGAAATTTGCATGACCATAGTTCTTTAAATCAAGGAAGGAGAAAGCAATTATTTCAATGTAATGAAAGACTGCAGAAGAACAAGATAGCCCTAATACCACCATAGGGGATAAAAGACTGCATTTGTTTGTCACTGCATGATAAAGAAGCTTCCTTTAGCCTTTCCTGTTGCTCACGATCTTTAACAAATGGATTTGAATAGCCAAAGGTCATTGCTGTCTGCGAGAGTTGCTGGGCTGCTTCTTGTGCTCCTTTTCTAGTTGAACAGAAAACTAGAGCAGATTTCCCCCTTGAATATTGCATCAAAATATCTGCTAATAAGTTTTGTGAGAACATACATTCATGATTTTTGGTAGATCAGTATTAAATCAGATGCAGGCATAAATAAAAGAAAGGAAATGGAATAACGAGTTGAATAGTCCTGCTTACCAAAAATGTAGTTTTGAAGACGCTGAACTACGAAACAAATAATTAACATCAGAAAAACGGAGAAGTTGCTCTATTTCTTTTGATGTGTATCTTTTCCAATCTGTAAAATGGTTCTGAGGATCAATAGCTTGCCTTTTCAAATAGAAAGTCATTTTTTGCTGGGGCATAACCTGAAAGAAAAAGTAGTTTATTGGTAATAGTAATTCAAAGGAATAAAACTATATAAAATTGTCAAAAACTACGCCTCAGTCTGTCCATTATAGGTTATGAAATTGCAACATTGAACCATGAACAGTGAACAGTGATTATAATATTTCCTTCCAACGTGTATTTAATTTAGCTGTAATTTGCAGGAATTGAAAGAATCATTTGAAGAGTGAAATCAAACAGTTAAAGTCCACACCATAGTTCATACTATTCCAAGGAAATGGCCGGGCAGAGGCAATAAAACATTCATCAGAATCTGAAGCAAGGGAAAACTAATAAAGAGAATGGAACATTGAAGTAATATTACCAAAAACTTTTGTAGACAACTTTACAGGCCTCATTTCTTCTCCAAACCTGGGAATACATCAAAAAAGCTTGACCGAATAAATTCCATTAGCATTGAAGTGGAGAAATTATAATCTCATTTTCTCATATACGCAGATACCTTTTAATTCCTTGAACAGGAACATTAAGCCATTCCGCTGTACTTGTTGAATGAAATTGAGTACGTGTATCATCATTCATCATAGATTTGAAGATAAAAACGAAAATTATAATCATATTAACTCCTCAAAATGAGCAACAAAATTGAATGTAAAACTGACCAAGGTCCTCGATATTTGGAATTGTCGCTGACACAGCTAGAAAGCGGACGCAAGCTAGAGGACTTGATTTCATATCAGGGTTGCGAGCAATCATTTTTACTCTACTAACTATTGCCTCCAAAGCTGCTCCACGTGGATCATTCAACAGGTGAACTTCATCAATAAGTACAAGAGCAATGTCACTGAAAAAGCTCAGGCCACCATCCTTTATGCGATACCGAGTCACCGCATCAAATTTCTGTATGAGGAAGGATATACATCTATTTTATCCACGTTCCAGCAGCATAATTTAAAATTTAGTCCATATAAGAAGATGTTAGAAGTCTGAAATAAGTATTTTAAGAGTGAGAGTGAGTGGTGCATATTGTATATATTCACCGGATAAGAGCAATAAACAGTTGCAAATAATCTGATTCAAGTTGAAAGTGGTACAAGAATATACAGTACAAAGATTAAGACTGTGAAAGAATGATGCCAAATGACTGAAAACGAAGGTGTCCTACTCCTGAGACAAGAATTTATTGACGATCAGGTAGCTAGCTGGAAATAATTCTTTGTTTAGAAAAGGTGATGTAATTTGCAAGCATATTTAAGCATTTGGTATTTCATCCTTGCATCTCTTGACAACATGAATTTTGAGAACTCACCTCTGGAGTAGTCAGGATAATATCTGCTTCTTGTATGTTCCTTGTGTTATAATATTCATTATCACCAGTCAGCTCCAGGCAGTTTATCCCCCATGCTCCAAACTTCTGGCTCCAATCACGGAGCTTCTCCTGTACTAAAGCCTTGGATGGGGCTATGTAGATCTTCAAATCACATTACAAAAATAATAGTTCTAGACTTTACAAACTCTAAAACAAAATATTGTATCATAAAATGAATGAATGAGTGACATTAAAAAAAATCAATTTAATAAATTATCATCGAAAGAGGTGAATGATGTGTCAATAAAAAAGTTGTGTCATATCTGTTTGTATGTAAGAGTATGTATACAAAATTTATATGTATAGCATTACTCTTATGAAAAAGACAAAAAGACCAACAATCAATAACTGCTGCTCAATGGAAATAATTTAAAATGGCATTAATGCAATGATTTTTGCATTAAATGGCCAAATTACTGTCAAATTATACTCTAGAAAGCAGGAAGCGTAAAGAAGAATATAAAACCCAAAATGAACATGTATCCCAGTGTCTTGACCTAAAGTTAATGAGAGCACAAAACTGCCTCTGCGACTAAAAGTACAAACAGATGGAACAATAAGCCTCCCCAATCTACTACTTGTTAAAACAAATGTCCGTAACTTTGACATCGGCATCACTGGAAGCGAGACTTACGGTTTTCAGGGTTCCTTTTATATGAACAAACCTCCCTTGAGAGATGAACTTTGAGAGAAGCCTCAAAATGCAGAGCTCAAAGAGGACTGTTTTACCACTTCCAGTTGGTGCTGAGATAACCATATTCACATCGGAGTTGAAACAAACAGGAAAGCATTCACTCTGCAGTGAATTAAAATATCTACAAATAAAAGAAATTGTTACGCAGTAAGTGTAAATAACACCAAACCATTTGAAAGCATTCTGCACTGCACTCATCAGGATGAAATTTACAACCAAAAAATAAAATAAAATAAAAACTCACATTATAACATAAAAAACGGGTGGAAATTTTTTTCGATGTGCTTTCCCTAGTGATAATTTGGAATAACAAATAGACAGGACAATAATAGGTAACTCTAAGCGTCACATGAATTCTAAAAAGAAGTAATTAATGAAGTTGATGAAATCTAATTAATACAAACAGAACCTGAAACTAAAAGCTGAACGAAAAGGTGCAGGCAGATCTTGGACCGACTTCAGCGTAAATGAGTCCATCATAACAAGCTGCTTTCTTCAAATTTGAGAAAGGAAATTAAGAAAAAAAAATTAATAGTCAAATGTTGAGAAAGGAAGTTCAACATTAATCCTTTATTAAATTTCATAAAACGAGGAGTCTAACCTTCGCTTTCGCTAAAATAGACAGATATTACCTTAAAAAAAATGTAAATCACAGGAGATTTTAGCAACGAATCACAAATTAAATCCTAGATTCTCTCCGCCACTCGATTTTCTCAAAATTTTCATAAATCTTGTTGCAATATTTGAAATTGGATCGATTTTCTTGGAGAAACTCCAATTATACGCTAGATCTCGATCACTAAAGCTCAGCTCTATCGGATCAATACATCTATTGGAAAAAAAAAAAAGTTTATATATATGTGTGAATCTCTCTAAAAGGAACTTTGAAAGCAAGGAGTTGACGCTTCAATTCTGAAATCTGAATCTGCGATCAAGAAAGGTTTTGGCGTTTTGGATTGAAATGGAATGGGGAGGTATTTATAGTCTGACGAGGCGTGTTTTTGGCGGGAGAAGGAACCAGTTTGAGTTTAAACTTTAATAATAATTTCTCAACCTATTTATGACAATAATCAAAATTTAAGAGTTTTTTATTTTAAAAAATGATTATTTTTTCAAAAATTAAATATATAGCCAGCTGCTCCACGATTGCTCTATAATACAAAAAGAGTTGTGAAGCTCCGGTCGACACTTTAAAAGAATATAAAGTTATCAAACAATTCAATTATATATCTGAAATTTTTCATTAAAAGATAATTACTTTTTAAAAAACTCTCATAATTTTGGTTATTTGGTTATTTTGATGGAGATTCACTAATTTCTTTATCATATTCTTACGTTGCAAGATTTACAGTTGACAGAATAAATACATGATCTTATTGTATCGATATAACATATTTTGGTTATAAAATCATGAAAATTTATTGATTTAAAATTACGAGTTGTCATTTAAAAGTAAAAATTGATTAAAAGAACGTAGAGCAACTCCATTTGGAGGCATGGCGGATGATAAATAATACCACAATCTGTATTACACATACAATAAGATTCAATTTTCCAAGGATATTTCACCCTAATCCCATACAACTAATAGAAAAAGAAACGATTTATCATATAATTTATATGATTGTCTAATAAAAAATTTTCCTATACAAATAAATTTCTTTTTCACCTTTCTAACCACCATCACGGTTGGCATTTATAAAATGATATATCCCTCCTAACCAAGGGATTAATATTGTTCAAAGATCTCTCTAGTGCTCTTCTCTCTTTCCCCTTTGTGCCATACAACATTTATCTTTAGCAAACATCCCTCCCTTTGACAAGATATCTTTTCTTTCTTTTCCGGCAGTGAACTTGATTGCTTCACAGGTTTTTCTACTATGACTAATAGAAGCCAATTGCCCTAATTCACGGCTTAGGGTACAGTAAGAAAATTCTAAGCTTTTGTATTTTTTGATCAGGGAGGGAGAAAACTGAAGAGATATAACTAGGACTTTGGAGCTCGATTCAGCTTCTACCTTACATGCAGCCTTAACAATTTCCCAAGCACCAAGCTCCTGTGTGTCTTCTTGGAAGTTCACTATTATGATATGTAAATTCTCCTGGAGAATCTTGCTCCAGTATCTGCAGAGAAAGTGAACTTCTACAGAGTGAATTCTAAGAAACAGCATTTCAGACCTCAGAACTTATGAGCTCAGAAATCCGTAAGTAAAACCTGATGGAGAGAGTTCCATCTTCTGTCATCAACTCAACAATAGGATAAATTTTTTCTAATTGTTTCTCCATGGTTAATTTCCTAATATCCAAAACATTCTTCCATCTCCTATCTTAAGTATCCTAACAAATTTTCAACATTCGCCTCCCAGCTGAAGCAACCCCACCAAGTTAACATTAGATAGTCCAAAGGTTGCTCGATATCATCTCTACCATCTGCCCACTTTTGTAAAAGAATCAAAATACTTTCGACCGCAAGACATAAACATTCATCTTCTGGGATATGAATCGTCCATTCCAGCTTATCAGCAAACCACATATCTGCCTCCAAGCTCGAAAATACACCTTTTAAAATGGACTATCAGAACAACATAGAGAATCCAAGATGTATCCTCAAGAACCAGCTTCTTTAAATCTGACTGAAAGTCAGACTTCAAATTTTGCATGCGTCTGTTCAATGAACATTTCAGACCTTAAAAGCTCTAAAATTTCATAAACTTTAGTTGATTGGGAATGTGTTCCATCTTCTGCATAAAAAGAATGGATTTTATTTCTCACTTCAATCCAACTATAACCGCCGATCTTCTTTAGGCCTTTCTCCTTCATTAATTTCCTTATTTTCATAACATCAATCCATCTCCCAGCTGAAGCATAAATATTTGACAGCAAGACATATCCTCCTGAATTTTTTTCTGACAATTCCCACAGTTTCTTAGCAGTCCTCTCTGCAATTTCCTCATTCTTATGCATCCTACAACCATTTAGTAGAGCTGCCCATGCATTAGATTCAGGTTGAAATGGCATGGAGTTTATAAAGTCTTCAGCCTCAAATAGGCGTCCTGATCGAGATAGCATGTCCACCACACAGGTATAGTGTCTTCCTTTTGGCTTTATACGAAAAACTGTCTCCATCAAATTAAAATACCAAAGTCCTTTATCAACTAAACCAGAATGAGAACAAGCAAAGAGAACTGACAACAGCATGAGCTCATTAGGAGCAAGAGATGTTTTTTGCATTTCCTCAAACAAACTTAGGGATTCCTCTGCATAACCACTTTCTGCTAGTGCTTGAATCATCACAGTCCAAGATATTTCATTCTTCTCAGGCATTTTATCAAAGACCCGCTTAGAGCTTTCAATATCTCCAGATTTTGCATACATATCAGTAAGTGCAGTTCCCACAAAAACATCATACTGAAACCCAAGTTTAATTACTTTCCCATGAAGGTCCTTTCCTTTCTCTAATGAGGCCACATTAGCAGAAGCACAAAGCACACTCGAGAAGGTAGACTTATTTGGAATTTCCCCAGACAAAAGCATTTCATTGAATAATTCAAACACTTTACGAAATTCTCTAAGTTCTAAATAACCAGATATCATAGCACTCCAAGAGACATCATTACGATTTGGCATGTTATCAAACAACTCGTTCGCTGCTTCCATTTGGCCATTCAGACTGTACCCACCAATCATAGAATTCCATGAAACCACATTTTTTCCCACAATTGAATCAAATACTGAGCGTGCATCTTTAGTTTCTCCGCATTTACTGTACAAGTCAATAAGAGAGCTACTGATGAAGAGATCTCCTTCAATCCCAGTTTTCACAACATGGGCATGTATGTTCATCCCTGGCCGTAAAGCCTCACAACCAGCCAATGCACTAAGAACAGTAACGAAACAGGAGGTATTTGGCTTAAATGCATCGTGAACCATTTGTCTAAAGATTTTCAAAGCTTCTTCATTATAGCCACACTGACTATACCTTGCTATCATTGCACTCCAAGAAACTTCATTTCTTTCTGGCATCTCATCAAAGATTCTACGGGCTTCTCCTAAGTCCCCCATCTCAACATACATATCTAATATAGCAGTCCAAGAGACAACATCTCTATTTTCCATCTGATCAAATACTCTCCTAGCCAAATTAATTTCACCCAGCTTTAAGCATAATGTAATCAAAGAATTAGAAACTGATATATTCTCTTCAAATCCAGCCTTAACAATTAACCCAATAACAC
The DNA here is from genome assembly GCA_013180625.2 of Boswellia sacra. NCBI lineage: Eukaryota > Viridiplantae > Streptophyta > Magnoliopsida > Sapindales > Burseraceae > Boswellia > Boswellia sacra. The sequence goes on along the minus strand of SNVD02014772.1, from coordinate 848,568 downwards.
TCATCCCCAACCTAAAATCATCTAATCCTGCGCAAGCTCTAACAATAGAAGTAAATGTCACTTCATTTGGTTTAACTCCAGATTCGAGCAGCTTCAAGAAAAGCTTCAATGCTTCAAAACCATGCCCATTTTGAACAAACCCACTAATCGCCGCAGTCCAAGAAACCAAATTCTGAAATGGGTTCCTCTGAAAGTACCACATTGATTCTTCAACTCTTCCATGTTTCATAAAACCAGAAATCATTGCAGTCCAGGACACCTCATTTCTTTCAGGCATTTCATCGAACAATCGTTGAGCTTCGTGCAGGTTTCCCCATTGAATGTTGGCATTGATCAAGCAATTATGTGCAACGAGATCAAACCCATTAAAGTCCTTCACAATCTCATTGGCTTCAATAGATCTCCTGCTATTTAAGTACATTATTAGCAGCTTAATAGCTATATATCTCTCTCTGAAAACGCCCATTTTGAGTAAATGGCCATGGAGGGCACGTCCTTGAGTGACCAAGTTTTGGTTAGTGTAGTTTTTCAAAAGAGAAACGCATGTTTCTAGGTAAGAATTGAAATTAGGCTTTGGCTTGATAGAGAGGAGAGTTTTGAAAGCCATGCCTCATGTTCCAAGTGGCGGTAAAGTTGGTTAATGCCCTTGCGTTGTCTGTTGTGGAAGTGTCAATAAAAAGGGGTCATAATTGGGGTGATAATTTGCTGGCTCCCAACTCCCATCCGGTCCAAAAAGTTTGTAGATTTAAAATTAAGATTTTTTTTTTCTTAGAGAAAAAATGGGAAGCAAATCCCCCTTATGGTGGGGTGATAATGATAGCACAATTAATATCGCACATAAAATAAGATTAAATTTTAGAGATATATTTTTTTTACCTTAATCCAATGCAAATAATTTGCAATTATCCAAACATTTTGATCTATAGCAAGATATCTATTAAATTATTAAATTGATTTTAAGTAAAAAAATGTGTCATCTTTTTCTAGAAAAAAAAATTAAAAACTACATTTTGTTTTACTATTTATATACTTGTGTCATAAGAATTTGTTATATATTCCAATTAATTTCTATGTCGGCTTTCTAACCACCATTGACAGTTTCAAAAAGATCTATTGGGGCCTTTAGTCTTGGGTAAAGAAGTAGCTGCGCCATCCTGAGGTCTATGAAGCACTCGTTTACTGACGTGGCACCCCAGACTGGAAGGCTATCGTCTGGACGGACTATAAGGGCAGCGTAAATATGTATCCTGGGTAACTAGCTTCTTACTTCAATTTATGCATGCAAAAGTAGGGATGGCGATAGACATGGTACGGCAGCACGTATATCCAATCTCTATTAAAAAATTGATATTTATATTTTATTTATATCTTTCAAAATTCTTAAATTTTATATTTATACCCTATCATATTCATTAATGAAAAACTATAACAAACCCATTTATAAAAAGATATCCATAAGATCCGATCGAAAAATAATATTAATAATTTAACTGCATTGAACAAAATTTAAACATGACTCAAAACTCTAACTAACAAAAAAACTTAACTAACAAAAGCTTTCATGATCTTCTTCCTATAATTTATCCTAAAAACAATTAACCAAAAAAATAAAAATAAAATGACCATAAAAAAAAAGTAATATTAAAACCTTTCAAGGTCTTCTTCTTACAATCATCAATCATGATTTTGACCCCAACTCGACGACTTTTATAACATCACATGGTGAGCCAACAATTTAATTTAGTATTAAATATACCTTAAGTTATGTTAGAATGATATAATTTTATGTTTTAGGTATTAAACTTTTTTATATTTTATTTAATAAATATTAATAATTTATTTAATAGGGTAATTAAAGGGTATAAAGGATATGGGTAGAGTTTAGACTCATACCTATACCCTACCTATACCTTTTACGGTCTAATTTTCTATACCCTTACCTTACCCAAATTTATAAAACTGATATCCATATCCTCTCTATTAAGGTTTGAGTACACAAGTAAGTGGTTACGTGGGTAAAATAGCCACCCCCATACAAAAGCTCTAAAATTCTGTGAGGTATAGTTGATTGGGAATGACTTCCACCGGCTCAATAAACAGAAGGGATTTTACTTCCTCAGGCCTTTCCCCTTCATTAATTTCCTTGTTTTCATAACACAAATCCATCTCCCAGCTGAAGCATGAAATTTGACAGCAAGACATATCCTGACGAACTTTTTCCAGACATTTCCCAGAGCTTCTTAGCAATCCTCTCTGCAATTTCCTTTATGCATCCTCCAACCACTTAACAAAGCTGACCATGCTTCATATTCAGGTTGAATTGGCATGGAGTTTATAGATTTTTCAACCTCTGAGAGGTGTAATGTCTTCCTATTGGCTTTATATGAAAAACTGTCTCCATTGAGTTAAAATCCGAAGTCCTTAGTCAACTAAACCAGAACTAGAGCAAGCAACTAGAACAGATAACAGCATGGAGCAACAGATTTTTAAAGTCCTTCACAATATCATTAGCTTCAATAGATTTCCTGCTATTCAAGTACATTATTAGCATCTTAATAGCTATATAATATCTCTCTCTGAAAACGCCTATTTTGAATAAATGGCCATGAAGGGCACTTCCTTGAGTGACAAAATTTCGATTGGTGAAGTTTTTCAAAAGAGAAACGCATATTTCTATGTAAGAATTGAAATGGATTGATAGAGAAGAGAGTTTTCAAAGCCATCTTTCAAGTGTTAATGACATATTGGAACTGAGCTATGCCTTCTTAGGTTGTGCTTGTTTATTGTGTTCTAGTGTCAACAACGAAAAGAAAGATAAAACGTCTCCACCAAATAATCAAAATTATAAAAAGGTTTTGATTAATAGCAACTTTATCAAAAATTTAGATACGTAGCTTTTTCAAAGTTAACATGATCCAGATAACCTCAATCACACACTACTCAACAAAAGTATGCTCAAACCTACCTTTAACAAAATAAATTAAACATTGATTTAGGACAAAAATAGGATATTTATGGTTTGTATATGAATTATACATTTCAAAAATAAAATATTTATTTATTACTTCTTGAATTTTAAGTGTTAGAAGTAGATATCTTAGGTGTTTGAAGTGATTTAAGTGGAGAAAGAATTGAACAACACAATCGCTGCATGTTGAACTCATGAAACTTGACAATTGCAGTTTGACAACCACGAGCTAGCAAGCTCTTCAGCTCGATGATTCACGGCCAAAATAGGCTATCAAACTAAAGAGCAAAGCAAGAGCTTGACAATCGACAGATCAACGACTGATAAGGCATCAAGCTATCAACTTCGTCTTTTCATTACATGTTTAAATAAGGGCATGATGGTTATCTTTACCTTCAGTTAATTTTGACATCAAAATTTTCAAAAGATTTGCTAGCTTTGAAAAGATTCCTAAAAGTATGGCCATTTTTACAGAGATATTATAAGGAATGGTTTTCAGACATTTTTTGGCGACCTTGGCATGTACAACGAGGAATGCGTCAAAAAATGATATTATAAAATTAAATAAGACTAATGTTTGATCAATAATGCTAGACATACAATATTCATACAATATAAATTCTACGACATAACAGCCTAAATGATAAAATCATATTAGAGATATAATTTTCCTCAACCATTTTGTTTTTTCTCCTCTGATAAATTTTCGTCATATAAGTTATCAGTCATGTTACCGAGTTTATGTTGAATAAATATTGTAAGTCTATTATTACTCATGTTTAATTATACGTTATATCTCTTTCTAATTCTATTATTGTATGCGTTACATATATTAGGTAAAAGTATCAATTTCAGTAATCACGGTTTGGCTGTCGACATCCAAAAGGCTGCAAAGGGCTTTAGCATCCCATGTTGTCTGCATTGATTAAAAAGTTTTCTGGTTGGTAATATCTTTAATTGAGAGATAGAGCCTGCCCATATAAGACTAAGAGCAGCACCATCAGGATTCCACCACTTAGCAGCCGCACAACAATACAATAGCACAAGTAATCAGCATTTACTAGTGATCATTCATGGAATTGGAAATTGGAATCCACGCGTAACCCCGTTGTAAGTCTACATGTAAATCAATATAAGGATAATGACAAGGCCAAACTGCCAAAAACAAAAAATCACTACAAGAAATTGGGGCTTATAACACGCCCATTTGCGTCAGTTTTTAAAAACCGCAATAAATAAAAGTTGTGCATTTTGGTATGCGGCGGTTTTCAAAACCGCAGTGTAAGTGGCATAAAAGGCCCCCTCCCCAAATCAATTTTACCCTAGGCACTTCCTGTATCGAAATTCCTCTCATCTCTCTCACATTTTCTCTAGCATCCCGTTGCTGCCTCCCCACACCACCATCCCCCTCTGCCCTCCCTTCCACTCTCGATCTCCCTCTGTGTCTCTCTCTCGCTCTCTGTCCCTGTCTCTCTTCTCTCATCTCTCAAACTCTCCTGCCACCGCCATAACCAACACCATCGCCCTAGACAGCCATCCTCCCTCCTACTCTTAGTCTCCCTCCGTGTCTCTCTCTCTCTCCTACCACAACGAAAGCCCACCACCCCACAACCATGCACTAACACACGCCCATGTTCCCTTTCTCCCCTCCACCCGTGCGCCCCCCTCCCTTCCACCTTGCCTCATGCGTTCGTTCCCAAACTGGCACCGCCACCTAGTACCATCGTCGATACAACGCCATCTAGCACCACCGCCAATCCAACATCAAATCCTTGGCTATTTTACTTTCTTGGTTTGTTTAATTTTCATTTCTTGAGGATTTTTGTACGATTTGATTTATTTCTTGGTGGTTGAGTGTTCTATTGGGTGGTTGATTTGGTGGTTGGGCTGGTCGTGTTTGAATTAGTAGCTAGTGATGCCTGAATTGGTAGCTAGTGGTGTCTGATTTGGTGGTAAGCTGGTTGTTTGGGCCGAGTTTTGCATTTGTGTTCTGTGTACAGGTGTTTGGCGTGCGGGTTTTCTTGGATTTGGTTGGATTTGGTTATTGCAGCTGGGATGGGATTTTGAGTTTTCCTAGTTGATGATTCTGGGTTAGAAGGCTAAGAGCGAGAAAGGGAGTTGGAGGAGTTGAAAGTGAGAGAGGAGGAGCAACAAGCATCTATTGCCGTGAACAGAGTTTTGATGAAAATGCTCTTCTCTGTTTATAAATCAGAACTCTGCTCTTGTGGTGATTTTGTATTTTGGCTAGTATGACTTCTTTCATTTTTGCTTGTCCAAATAATCTTTTTTTGTGTATTTCTGTTCAAAGTCTGCCTATTATAGGTTGTAGTTAATTATTCAATCAAGGCTGAAGCTTAATAATATCTTGATATATTCCTGTTTAATTTTTGACTGTTATAGGCAGTTGGTTATAATTCAATTGAGGCTGAAGATTGGGAGGTAGCTACGAATGGAGAAGAGATGAGCAAAATGGAGTCTCTTCTTCTTGATAAAAACCGAAAAATGGAACATGAACTAACACAGTTGAAGGTATTTTCATTTGTCTGCTCCTCAGCCAGTCTTAACTTTCTAGTATCTGTTAACCACATTCACATTATATTTTAATTTTCATCTAGATAGCGTAAAGGGAAATCATTAAATGAAATCAGTGTCTCATGGAAATACTATAATGCTTATTTTGGGGAATGAGCGTGTGGTAATTATGAAGTTGTGCTTGTTTCTTTATTCAAGTTCTATTTAATTGCTAAAACTTCCACTATTTTCAGGTCAAACTTACTGAGAAAACAACTTTGCTAGAGATAGCTGAAGGCAAGATAGCAAAACTCACAGCAAAGGTTAATGAACAACAAAAATTAATACAGAAGTTGAAAGATGACATACTGAAGGTTAGGATCATTGACTTCCATAAATCTGAATATGCATATGCACTTCCAAGTCTGTTATATGGATAGTATCATAATTTCTGATTAATAATCTATATGTTTGTGAATCAGTTTCAATTTATCTATCTTAAGGGCATAATCTGGTTCTATTGTGGGCTTCATCATTGGAGTCTAGAGTTGGTGAAATGTATTTAAATATTGACTCTTCAATTTGTGCATTAAAAAGATATCTATGCACAATAGGCACTAATCTAAGATGTGTTCATATATTCACAATTGTTACATGTTGGCTTGCAATTATGCAAGTTTAAAGAACGTTTTAAATATTTGGTTGATTGTCAAGTATTTCTTTCAACATTGGGGCCCCTATTTTCACCCCTTCTCTTAATTCTATCTCATTGCTTGTCAAGGTTCAAGTTCCAGAGACTGAAAAGGCAATCTATTTGATGATTAGGATCTATTGGAGAGCAGAGGAATTGAGTTGTCTCAGGTACAATTCTCTTGTCCTTGCTACTCTGCATCTTTAGTATATGTGTTCTTTTAGATATGGCAACTTGCTCTGTTGTAAATTTGGATATCTGCTTGATTTATTGTTCCTTCTAATTTTGGTTACCTCAAGTGTGTTATTAATGTTAGAAATTTCATTTATCAACTGTTTTACATTTAGTCATCTCGGGCTTAAATTCATTGGTTTTTTTTTAATAATTATATTAGAGGCAAAATTGCTTCAAAGTATCTAGTAAGGATGACAATCATACACAGCCAGGGAATTGTGGACAAAGGGGATTCAGGCCTGGGGCTAGGAAGTAGTTTGGGGGCACTATTTCCTAGCCCCAATCACCATCCAGTTTATTAGTATATATTTTAAGTTTTATTAATCAATAATCATTACACAAATTTTACACCAAAGTGTAAAGTAGTTGTAGGAGCCCTTGGCCATTCACCATCAGCAACTAACTTATCATTTTTGGTTTTATATTTTGGAAGTTAAGAAGTTGTTTTCTTAGCGAGAGAGCAATGGTTTGGTGCAGTAGCTGTTGCAAAAATGTTACTGGAGCCCGACCATATGACTCCTAATTGTAAGTTAATTGTTTTATGATGTCCTTTAACTTTGTTAATTGTCTATTCCTTTTTCTTTTCTAATGTTTGTTATTGTTGAATTTGAAGATGCTGTGACGTGTGTGGGAAAGTTATAGAATATGACAATTATTCTACTGAAGCCACTTTCGTCAAGAATGCAGCTGGCCAGGTTTTAATTTTGTTAATGAGATTTGATTGTGCCTGCTTTTTTGGAATATTGTTATTTGGGAATGTGTACTTATGTTCAGATATTTCTAAAGATTTTCCACCTGTGTGATGTTTATATGATATTGGTAATGTATCATTTTGTTGTAGTCTTTGATGAATGGTGGGAGTATTTGTGATGCACTTCCCTTGTTTATTCAAGATGATTTGTTTAATTTCTTTGGTTTTTGCTTTGCTAATTGCTATTCATGTTCCCTGTATTCACTGGTACAAATTAATTTGTAGAGCCAATTGTCAGGAAATTTTGTTAGGACCATTCGGAGTGAATATGGAGAGTCACGACAACGGTTATTGGATAGAGGTAGATTGGGTTTATGGTTTGTTTAAATGGGTTATGGTTTTTTCTTCTTTTCTTTGGTGTTAACTTCAGCTGATGTTGCGGCTTTCGATGATATGATGCAAATGAGGACTGGCATAGGAATTGGTGAAGATGATGGCTTAATTTACATAGCTCATCGTCTCTACAAAGTATGTTTTCTTATAGCAAATTTCTTTGTTTTTAATTGTGCAATTTCCAATCAATTTCCTAATCTTTGAACTTTCATTTGAAGATTGCTGTTGAACGAAATTTCACTAGGGGACGTAGAACAGAACAAGTACAGGCTTCTTGTTTATATTGTGCTTGTAGGTATGAAATATCTTCAGGTGTTGTTTTTATGCTAATGATTTGTAGTCATATATATGTTGTTTTCTCCTTGTTAACACCAATATACAATGTTAGTCTGAAATCAAGACATGGTGAGGCAACTATATATGCATCAATTTGCTCATACAAAAAGAAAGAAATAAAAATTTGGGCCTTAAAAGTAAAATTATGGATTTGCTACTGGTTTGATGGGGTTCATGCTTGATTTTCTTTTGAACCAATGAATCTGTGTATTAAAAATAGGAAATTGACAATGGAAGGAGAAGATTGTGAATAGTGGGGAGAAGGACAGCAAGAAGGATAAAAAAAATACAAAACTAAATCATTAAAGATGTAATTTCAGTCAATATTCATTCATGTTAGTAACGACAAGTTTACTGGCTGAACTATGAACAAACAACCTAGGCAATTTAAACTTTTTGATCAAATGACTCTATCCATACTCTAAGCTCTAGTTAATATACACATACTAGCTAATTGCTATAGTTTAAAATTTAGAGGTTAATAGAATAGGCTTATTTATTTTAATGAAAAGGGTTTGAGGAATAAAATCGCTTAGTTTAACACACAAACAAACATTCTAATGATTTTCATTTCACCGTATATGTCATATGCTAACACCAAGAACACAAGTACATGTTTGACATTCTTTTAAAGTAAATCATGTACGCGTACCTTGATGTGTCCTAAATGGATGATTACAGGATTTGGTAATATTGACTTGTCCATTTTCAAATTCTACAGTAAAGATACTTGCTGACATGACATCTAAATCTCTCTCTCTCTCTCTCTCTCTCTCTCTCTCTCTCTCTTTATATGTAGGGAAAAGATGAAGCCATTTCTTCTTATTGACTTTGCTATTTACTTAAATATCAACGTGTAAGGAAGAATTTTTTTTTCCTTCTGTTTATATTAATATTTCTCAATCGTCTTTTGGAACTCTCTCTCTCTCTCTCTCTCTCTCTCTCACACACACACACACACAAAAAAAAGTAGGCTCTAATGATATTATGGAATTATAATTGTTCTAATATTGACTTTCCTTTCAGTTTTTGCAATGTTGACTTATTGTTGCTTTCATCAAAATTGTTTTGCAGTTAGGAGCTAGGTGCTATATATTTGCGGCTGTGCCAAGTGCTATACCTTGCTGATGAGAATAATTTTCAAAAACAAATTGATCCTTCCATTTTTCTGCCTAAATTTACTAACCGTAAGTTCTTAAAACCAATTTAAAATGATTGGCTAATGAAGTTTGTCTTCTTAGCAAGCTCTAGTTTGTAAAAATTCTGTTGGAGTGTTGTTTTAGCTCTTTCTAATTAAATGATTTTTGAATCTGCCACATCTTCTCTATTTGCTTTCTCTGAGGTCATTCTGGCAGAGTAGTCATTTTTGTATTTGATATGTGTATACGATTTCACCATATTGTGTTTTTCCTGAGATTCTTTCTCTAGTGGTTTAAGAATTACATTGTACTACTGCATCCCTATCATAGGATTATAGAATTTAATGGCCGAACTTATAGTATAAAAATGGATTATATATTGAGTAAGAAGAACTTGTAGTGCTGAAATAAAGATGTTTGGCTCTTTTTCCGTATTATTTTGCAGCTGGGTTTCTGAGTTCACAAATAAGAACATTTGAGTACTTAAACACATAAGAGCATGTCAAGGTGATTTTGAGGTTTTTATTTTCATGAAGTGGCCAAAATTAGAAGTCTTATCTTCATGATAGATCATGCTAAAGCCAATGAAAAATAAAATCTTGACCAATACATAAACTCATATAACTCATGGCCAACCTGTTTTGTTATCCTTTTATACTCTCTCTTTCCACGTAAATATGGTGTAGCTTCATTCCTTCTTCCAATGAATCTCAGTGAATCGGTAAGCTTATTTCTGATTCATATTTATTTTCTTATATGATTTTCACTCTACAGTTTCATTCTTTTCTGGGTTGATTTATGTCAAAAGTTGAAAACTGTGATGCTATTTTAAGAGACTGTGTTGTGGGTGCATTAAAGAGATAAAAATCGCTTCTGTAATTAAAAAAGTAGCAGATTGTGACTGACTTCTACAATTACTTCTGCAATGGTTCTTTTTTAGATTTCAAATTTTATTTAGCAATAAGCATCTCCCTATTGATCCATGGATTTGAAGTCTTCTGGTAGAAAGAAATTTATAACTATTGAAGAATTCTGTAGGGAGGAGGTTTCCTCATTATGGTACGGTGATGTTTTTGGCTTCTTTATGGGTGTTCATCTCTCCGAAGTTCCTGGAATAAAAAGAAATTATTTCCCATTCCTCTACTTAGGTGGTTCTAGACTTTAGTAATTAGAAATTTACTTATTATTTTTTTTTATAAAAGCAAAATTTGTTGACTCATTAGTGCCTTTAGTTTTATTCTAGAGCACATTTTCTTGTGTCTTTGTTCTTCTTCGTATTGTCCTCTTTAAATTATATTATGCTTCCCATATAAACACAGCCAACTATTTATCAAGCTAATTTAGTTTTGGAAATACTGACTCCTTGATTTAGAAATCAATTACATCTAGATATGCTTAAAAATTAATTACATCTAGATATGATTTACAAATCAATTACATTTAGAAATCAAAAATGACATTATTTTTATCATTTTGGTGTTATATTTTGGAAATACCATCATATCTTCTCTTATGTATTTGGCATTAGATCTATAGCAATCTAATTGCAGCATTTGGAATCTTACACTTTAATGCCTTGTTAACAGTGAGTTGTTACAGAGTGAGTTTCTTAATGGACCAAGAGATAATTTGGAAGAACATGAAGCAGCAATAGAGCCAAGGGAGAAAATAGATCAGCAGGAGTTGTTGTTGGAATTCCTTTTGATGATACAACAAAGAAAACGGGATGCTGCTGACAAGTTGCAAGCCACTGTTTCTTTTATTTGTTCTGATATTGTAGAAGTTATGAAGCAGCAAACAATTCTTAGGAAAAAGAGTGGCTCACATGCAGAGTTGGGGAAGAATGATCAATCGATGTTGAATCACATGCAGATCATGATTCAAATCATGAGAACGAACTGACGTGTTGTTTAACTGTTTGATTATAACATATTTAATAGTGTGGATGATGATTATCTTATATTTGGTTTCTTGGATTATAATTAAACCATTATATGAGATATTTTTTTATATGATTTGATTTCATTATATTCATTAAATGAATGATTGCAAAATTATATCCAAACATTTTTCTGAGACAGGTTAATTATTTTATAAACAACAAATAAATATAGAATAGCACAAGCAGCAAAACAATTTTAGGAAAAATTTTTGCTAACTATTTACGGCGGTTTACTGATCGACGCAAAAAAATTTTTCTAACTATTTACGGCGGTTACACATCAACCCACGATAGTTGTAGAAAAATTGTATAAAAACTTTTTACGGCGGTTTTTTGATTTTTTATGGCGGTTTTTTGTTCATCATAAATAGTGACTTTTTACAACGAATACAAAACCGCCGTAAAAAGTGTGGTGATTGCCAATCCTGGTTCGTCGCAGTTTTTGCGTCGAACAATTAAACTGTCGTAAAAACTTATTTACGGCGAATAAAAACCGCCGTAAAAGCTTTTACTACGATTGTTTTTATAGCGGTTGGGAGCCACTATATAACCGCTGTAAATAACTATTTGCAACGGTCTTCCCTGCTGTAGTGAATGATTTTAATAATTTGTATCTGCCTAGGCTTAGATAATACCATCTATGCAAACTGTATGAAACTTTTTGTAGCTTACAATTTAATGCGATATAATATATTGGACGGGTGAAAATTGATTATAAATAAAAAGAATTATAATAAATATGTGATAATCATTCATATGATAAGATCGTCTCATATCAAATTATATAAAGTTGATTGAATAGGTGGTGGTATCTGTAAAATATGATGTGCCACCATCACATAATTAGATCAGAACAATTTGTGCACACAATGATACAAGTTTGGAGCATAGTCTCAATTATTTTATGGTAAATTGACCCTCTTGATAGCTACTACAATTGGCATGGTGGAGCATATACCTAAACAGTCTGTCTGCTATGTCATAATTATGACTCATTGCGACATCATCACAATTATAAATCTTGACCTCAATTATGATTTGCGACAGTTACGGAATGTGTCTAGCTGATATTTTACGACAACCACTTAAAAAGAAATTGATCATAATCAAGATGCAAATTTATATATTATTATTATTGTTTTATATAATTTAATTGATGGAACATTTAAAAGTTAAAAGAGTCCTCCGCAGAACGGTATAAACTATATATTTGAATCTAAGTTATAGATTCCATACTTCTAGAAAGATAAAATAGAATGAAACATAAAGAAACGGAATATTCTTGGATAAATCTAAATATCAAAAATTCAAAATCATTAAGTACTTAAAATACAACTATATATTTTAGAAATTTAAATATCACGGTTACAGACAAATCTATTTATAGAATAACAACTTCTTTTTTATTAATCTCTAGCGCTTGACAGCTCAATCACTCTTCTTGGATTATTTAGTTTTCAGTCTTTAATGTTTGAAAACAAAAAGAACCTGTTAAACTATCAAACTTTTGTTACAGCATATCAATTTTTTTGAAATATAATTTTTTTCAAATCATCTCCTTAATTTTTTTTTTTTAATTTCACGATTCTCTTTGTTACTGCTTAGCGCTTCTACTAAAATTAAAAGCAAAGTTGTTTGGGAAATAATTGGATTGATTCCATATTTACCATTGAGATTGGCCAAGGCCTAGCTAACCAAATAATTGATAGAATCAAAAGAGACAAGTTGCGTTATAGCTAGGTACCGGAAATGAAGCCAAAACATGACAACCCACAATTCTGTCTCTACGCTGAATTTTCTACATGTGTTGGCCAATTTGGTATCGGGCGTCTGCATCAGTGGAAAAGCATATCGGTGGCGATAGAGTTCTTGAAGCTGAAGCTTCAAACTTGAAAACCCCATATATACCTGCCCATATGTGACCAGCACCATAAGGATATGGCAGCCTCTCAGCCACCTACACCACATTACAACAAAACAGTTCATCCAATATATATGTAACTTTTCATTTACACATCGTTTGAAAAAATTTTGTTGTATTATGTATGTATACTTTAAAAACCAGTTTTTGAGTTAAAAATTGAAGGTTTAGATGGACAATTCAATACTGAAGTTAACTTAATTTCTGTGATAAATGGTACCAATATTGAGTTGGAAGTTGGAAGTGAATTAAAATGGCATCACTTACCCATTAAGGCTTTTATTTGTGCGGGAGACTGTAGAGGTTAAAATAATTGATAAGAGAAGTCGTCTTCACCACATGAACCAGCTCGAGTGGTGGAGTTGTGCACTATCACAATTATGAATTATGAACTCCAAGACAAAATTCATAAGTAGAATCACTAGAAAGAAAAAGAAATCGTACTTTGGACGCAATAGCAAAAACAATGACATGACAACACATTAAATTGAGGCCATAAGAATTGAATCTCAAAGCCGGCCCACTTCTCTAATGGGTACACGTTAATGCGCAAGTAAAGATTTTCTACCGATGCCTAATTTTTCTACTCTTCACCAATCGGATAAAAAAAGAAATTAACGAAAACATGCTATATGGAACGTGACTTTTAGCTCGATTTTAACAGAACCATTTAACAATTAAGAAAAAAAAAAAGGTGTTAAAATCTTTTTAATATTGAAATAGGATAAAATAAAAAAATATTTAATACTAGGTTAACTCGACCCTGTATAATACCGCATAATTCTTCTTTTAAACAAACAGCGGGATCATAAGTGATGAACAGGGAATTGAATGCCAACACCAAACCTTGAAGTCAAGGATTGTCAATTAACTTGCAAAAAGCAAAACAGAAACGAAGGCAATGAACTGGGAATTAAAGGCAAGCGATTACAAATTAAAGCATGGCGCAAGATACAACGCAAGTGAACAGGAATAAACAGAGATTATAAATTAAAGTATCCTACAAATAAATGACAATCTCTTCGAAACTTAAATTTTATCTAAATAAGATATAAATATATGCTTAATAATTAATATAAAATATTTAAAAAATAAAAAATATAATAAATTTTAACAACCTAGTTAACAAAATAGATGTAAAATAAAATCAACAAAAATTCGGATAAAATTTCGATCAGGAGAGAGCATCCTTTTCCGGTACTACGAACTCGCAAAGCAAGGCAAGCGACAAAGCATTCCAAAGCATTAAAGAGAAGAAAACAGGATTAGACAAGACACACACGACTTTTGTTATATTTACGCTTCCAATTAAAGTCAAGTCTAATAGCTCTCATCAGCCGATAACATAACATCAGTGGCAGTGCAAATCACAATAATATCTTGCTTTTATTTAAAGGTAATAATTACTATTAAAGAAATAACTAACCAAATTTCATGCAGTTATAATTTATTATAAATGTCATTCTTCTATTTGCCCAAATAGGCATGTTCACCAGCGCTCCTCGTTACAAACAAACAAACAAACCATTCAACAACTTCCATAAATCTCCAAATTTAACTCCAATTCCAAAGTATATCACTTAAAATTAATCCTCCATGGAAGAGCCTCCATCTCCAAGAAAGATTTTCTTCACTCTCCCAGTTGATGAAGATAACAAAGCAACTGAGTTTCGTCCATTATCACTCTCATCACCTCACATGCGAGCCTTCCACCTTGCATGGCTCTCTCTCTTTGCTTGCTTTTTCTCCACCTTCTCCATCCCTCCACTTATTCCAGTCATCCGGGAAGACCTCAAACTCAACCCCAGCGACATTGGTGCTGCCGGAATCGCCTCCTTCGCCGGTTCAATCTTCTCCCGCCTCGCCATGGGCCCTGTCTGCGATCTCATCGGCCCGCGCATCGCCTCTGCCACTCTCTCTCTCCTTACTGCACCAGTCATTTTGGCTACCTCTCTGGTATCTTCAGCAAAAGCTTTCATTTTGGTTCGCTTTCTCGTTGGCTTTTCCTTAGCAAACTTCGTAGCTAATCAGTTCTGGATGAGCTCCATGTTCTCCGGCTGCGTTGTTGGGCTCGCTAACGGAGTCGCAGCCGGGTGGGCAAATATGGGTTCTGGGTTGGCTCAGCTTGTCATGCCATTGATATACACAGCAATCTCCCGCCATAACGTGCCGTTGTTCACTGCATGGCGTCTCGCTTTTCTCGTTCCCTCACTTTTCCAGGCTTTAACAGCCATAATGGTCTTGATATTCGGGCAAGACTTACCTTCAGGGAACTACAAAGAGTACAAGAAAAGAAGAAACGATTCAAAAGATGACTTTTTTCACGTTCTTTTCCACGGTTTGAGGAACTACAGAGGGTGGATACTAGCTTTGACGTACGGATACAGCTTCGGAGTGGAGTTGACGACAGATAACATCATAGCGCAGTACTTCTACGACAGGTTTGGAGTGAACATTCAGGTGGCGGGGACGATTGCAGCGTGTTTCGGGATGGCGAATTGGTTTTCGAGGCCAATGGGTGGGGTGATTTCTGATGCAATGGCAAGGAGGTTTGGGATGAAAGGGAGGCTGTGGGGGCTGTGGTTGGTGCAGACGGTGGCTGGATTCCTGTGCCTGTTGCTTGGACGAGTTAACTCTCTTTGGGGCTCTATAGTGGTCATGTGCGTGTTCTCTGTGTTTGTTCAAGCAGCTTCGGGCCTGACATTTGGCGTTGTTCCATTCGTCTCCAAAAGGTCAGTTGAGTTCTCTCCTTTTCATCTTTTAATTCAGAGTACTAGAATCGTTTCGTTGTTAAAGCTGTTTAGGACACAGTATGTCCGCCACGTGTAAAGCATGCCACGTTCTTCAAGCCATGATGTCGAAAATAAGATTTAACGATTAAATTGGTATAACGAGAAAAATTTATGATATTATTTTTAAAAGTTATATGTTTTATATTATCACATAAATCTCCCATATTAATTATTTTGACTTTTTAACTCTTATCGGCCTACTATTTTTTTTTAAATATAAAATTTATATTACTACTACTTTCATACTAGATTATGTAATTGCTAAATTCTGAAATTAATAAATACTTAAAAAAATTTATAAAATAGGATTAGACTCATCCCACCATAAATTCTTTCGGTTGATTTGATCGATGTAAGCTAGATGCCACTCTAATTGGTAAGAGACCAACATCGTCAGTACTGCAATATATCCAAAAAGTTGGAAGGTTGAACACTTTTCACTTTCAGCTAATCATGTCGAGTCTCCATCAACAATCCGCTAATTTCACTTCCATTTACACAACTGCAGCACTAACTAATGATTCTGATGCATGGAATAATATGCGATGAATGGTTTGAATGCAGGTCACTGGGAGTAATATCAGGAATGACAGGGAGTGGAGGAACCGTGGGGGCAGTTGTGACCCAGTTGCTGTTGTTCTCGGGCTCCGAGTATTCAAAGCAAACAAGCATTTCTCTGATGGGCCTTATGATGATTGTTTGCACTCTCCCCCTCACCTTCATCCACTTTCCCCAGTGGGGTGGCATGTTTACTTCACCTACCTTGGATTCAAATTCAGCAGCTGAATATTACCACCTGCTCCGATGAAATAAAATGTCTCAAATAAGTTGTGAATCATCTATACGTCTATCCCATGGAAACTTTTGACTTTAAATATTATTTATCAGGAAATGCAGAATAATTATCCGTCATCCAGAAAGAATACCATCATCATGCTACGCTGAAGTTCCAAGAATTAACAATGGATAGACTATAAATTGCCACAGACTCAGGTATAGAGTTTGAATAGTGAGTTCCTCACTTAAACATGATTAACGAATGAAAACCAAATGAAGTGAACTAGTGATCTAAAGGAAATGATTGTCATTGTTTTCAGATGGTCCTCAAGACGAGAAACGTAACACAGAAATGAACAAAGAAGATTAGTTAGGAATTCACAGGATATTGCAATATTCTCATTGTGCTTGTCTGATTCAATTCATTGACTCGGTGATACTTCTCTATGAATGATTGCAGTGAAGAAACAATTAGACTATGAATTGAGGGTCAAAAATCTACTGATAATCTGTTGGAAGTAGAAACCCAAGTACACTTTGGCACCAGTTCTTCCCACCATATACAACAAAGTAATGAACAAGGAGTAGTTCAAAGGGAAAGTAGATGCAACAAAAAAGAAAATGACTTAATTCACCACTTTAAAGCTGTAGATCATATCTCATGTATTTCTTTCTTATCACTATTTCTTGACTATCATGTCTCATGACTATTATTACCATTTCTTTCTTACAGAACAACGATTAATTTAGATTGATAGATAGATAGATACCTCTAGGGAGTCTAGCAACAATATCCATTTCTGAACTCAGTGAACTCATAAGCAAAGTCGCAGGATTTCTAGGCATATTGAGGGGACAAAAAAGAAAAACAAGTTAGATAAAGTGTTAAAAAGGTAGCTTTCATTGGTTGCAATTGACAATCTCAAAGCTTGAATCGTGAATAATGTAAGTTAGCACATAATTCTAGATGCAGTTAAATTACCTTGTCTCGAAATAGCTCTCTAAATGTGGAGATAACTCCCTGTCGTGACGGCAAACCCCACCAGCCTCCAAGAATCCCTACCAAAGTTAACCTCTGATTACCAACTTCAACTCTAGCAACGCAAAGGAGCTTATAATCTTGCACTTCAACTTTGTTGGCATATAAAGTCTGAAAATTATAGGTAAAAGTAAATCCATCATATTGTACAGACTTCTGTGTTTGAGTTGTATAATTCTAGGAGAACATTGAAGATACATAACGTGCCTCATCAAAGCAGTAAAGCATGCAAACCAAATGCTTGATCAAACTATTAAGTATGTATTATTAGTACTGGCTTGACCAAATTGACTCAGACAGTTAATCCAGTAGTCAAGTATATGAAATCTGATTCAGGATAAATTTATTAAACTCTTAACTCAGCATTGAGTATATAAGTGGCCATAAGAGATTGCTGCCGAATAATGTCAGAAAAGGGAAGTAGGTTTAACACATAATACAATGGTCTACAACGGCTTCCACTATATAGACTGTATTGGCAAATCAACATCCTGTAGCAACGTATTACTGCAACATAGGATGTTGGAACTAACATACCTTCGTAAATATCACTGGCATGCTTTGTAACCCCTACAACTATCTCATTATTGTGCCCAAATTGACCAGAATGTTCAAAGAACATATTTATTGGAGGATAAACATGCATGACATTATTGATAAAAATTTTAAGAAAATGATGACACAATACTGACTAAAAGAAACTTGAGATTTCCAATAAGTCGCAAAGTTTTGTATTGAAGCAGTAGTAAAAGAAATAAAGATACAAAAGCAGGGGATGCACCTTAAATAAGTATAAGTGAGGCTTTTGCTGCATGGATTGATGGCAGAACTGCAAAATTAAAATTTAGTCAAGGTCTTGTTGATAATTTATTGATTATGCAGAAATACATTAGATACAAATAACTATATATCTTCTTTACTTGCTAAAATCATTTCAAGTTACTGACTCAGATATAAGCATAGGGACCCATGTGTTACAAACTGTTTGAGCTTATTATTTGTACTTGGAATAAACTAGAATAGATTGCTTCTGACCTGTTGAACATAAATGTAAACCGACAATGGACTGGGCTTTGTACCGAAGAGTAGAAGAATGAGTTTCATTCCTAGAGCGATAGGATGATCCCAATTTGCCAATATAGTAAGAAGAAAAAAGGCCGGCCAGAATTTCTTCACAAATGTCCAGAAGGCAAATGGATCTTCTTGTGTGCCCGACAAGTCTGCTGAATAATCATCCAACAACACATCTTGACCTACATGATTGAAATTCAAAAAGTAGCAGTCATTCCCAGACATTTAATTGAACAAATACTAGGAATTCAAAGTGAACAGCACGTTGACCTGCTTACCATCCATGGCATGTGTAACTTGGGGCCGATAGCAGAATGATCCAAAAGCCACTGACACACCAAAAATGCTTCCAATACGTTTACTTCCTGATTCAATCCCAATAACGAATGACTGTTTGACTACAAGAATCACAAAACATCATAACAGAAAGAGATGCATAACATGATGGCATTGACATATGATCCCACACATCAATATAATCAACCAATTCCTACTAAAAAATATTTGAAGACACTTAAATCACGATTTCCATCTGCTTCTTCAATCAATTATCATCTCAACATCAAAATCAAATCACTAATCGAATTTGAAAAGAATATTTATTAAAGGCAAGATTAATTCAAGGAGCAAAAACTAATATTAATAACAATAATTCAACTGCATTCAACAGAACTACTTCACTTCTAGCAAAAATTAACTAATATAACTGTCAAAACAGAAACATGAATACAAAAAGAATTCAGGAAGCAACCAATTGAAGCATTGAAATAAAGTAAAGTTACTTGCCTGATAAGCTGAAATTCTGAATATATTTTCTTTGTATATTCAATTTATGCTGGAATCTTGAAATATTATAGCGAACAAAAGGTTGCAGGCTATTTCTCCTCCATGACTTTAAAGGTTCAAATTCACAATAAACTGTAATCAAAAGCAATATAAAATAAAATATAATCTCCAACAAACAAAAAAGAGAAATAAATAATATAAATAATTCAACCTACGCAGTTGCCTGGATTGAGTGATTGATTTAGTTTGATTGTTTAAAAGAGAAAGTGAGCGTCGAATTGGGTTTAAAAGTTTCCCTGCGTACGCCATTTTCGTGTGCGCGATTGTCGTCTCTGTTAAACCTTTAAATGCTGACTGGAAGTCGAAGGGGAAACCAACGTACAGAGAACGCTACAGTGCCTTAACTTAAGTGAGTAAACGACGTCGTTAATGTGTATAGGGGCATTTTTGTCTGTTCAGTTTAGCAATTAGATTTTTTTTGGCTAAAAATCTGGAAAAGCCACACTTCTCCTTTAAACCCTTCCTACCATGTCAAAATTCTCTCAACACCCTACAAAATATCTACTGAAAATCCCAGCTTGACGGAGCACCCAAAAGGATAAAAATTTGTGAATAAATTTACAAGAGAAAAAAAAAAAAAAAAGAAGAGATTAGAGATATCAGATATGTCAGTTTCTATGATCCCATGTTATCATGTTTCAACTTCCAGAGCTACTGCCCAAGTTTATGGCTACTGTAATCCGAAGAAGCCCAGGTTAAGGTAATATCAAGCAGAGATTGAAATTTTTATGGATGGTGTTTATAGAAATTGTTTAGTTGTCTGTAGTAGTTCGTGCTTGATTCCCTGAACTTGAAAATTTTATACTTTGTTTTAAAAAAAAAAGTAGGATAAATTAGAATTTGGATTCAGTACAGGATGGATGGTGTTATTAAACTCTGATAGATTGATCATTGTTTTGAAGATGGAGGGAGAAATGGAACGTGATAAGATGTTATAATGGGAGGGGAGAAGAAAGAGGTAGAGAAGAGAAGAATTACTATGAGTTGCTTGGAGTTGCTGTTGATGCAAATATGCAAGAGATCAAAGAGGCTTATAGGAAGTTGCAGAAGAAGTACCACCCTGATATTGCAGGCGAGCAGGTCATTCATTTCATTTGCTCACTTTTATTCGCTAAGCTGAGTGTTGAATAGCCTGCATGGATAGAAAGATACAGAGAGTGAGCAAATACTGGTTAAGATGTTAAATGCTTTTATATGATTAGGCTTGACAAGTTTGAAAGTAAAAGCTGGAAATGTTCATCTTTTAAGTAAAATGAAAAAGAAAAAAGCAAAGTAAATTTTTGCCATAATTGTTATGTGAAACGCCACAAGCTGGGAATTCTCTCTGCTTTCTTAAATTGCTAATTAATTTCTCTTTTTCATCTTGCTTTGGTTCTATCTATCTTGCTATTCAGTTTCATCCGATGTAAGATTTGACGCTGTGAACTTTGAATCAAAGTTGAAAGGGTCCTCTTCTCTTGTGTAGGGTCATGAATATTCTCTAATGCTAAATAAGGCTTACAAAGTTCTAATCAGGGACGATCACAGGAAAGATTATAATGTTTCAATAGGTCAAATGAGAGTGCAGTTTGGCAGAAACGCCTTTGGCTTAGGTTTCAGCTCCTGGAAAGGACCATTGAGGCAGCAAGCTCTATTTGTTGATGAAAATGCATGCATAGGTCATTCTCTCACCGATTTGTATCACATTTCATTAACATTCAGTTTATTCATCAATCAAAATTATTAGATTATGGAATTATCTGTCTTTCACTTCAACAATGGTATGATGTAGCACGGCATCTGTAATTGAACTGTTGGCAGGGTGCAGAGAATGTGTACACCATGCCAGTAATACATTTGTCATGGATGAAGCTGTGGGATGTGCACGAGTCAAAGTTCAATATGCAGACCCTGATGAAAAACTTGAGGTATAACAACTGTTAATTAGAAATATGTAAGAAACTTCTGTATATGAAGAAATGAGTATATGCATTTTCTACTACTAGTATTTTATCATCTCTTTGTATGAATTACCTGGAGTATGGCTCTTAAACTTCAGGTGTCAGTTGAGTCATGCCCCGTGAACTGCATCTACTGGGTGGACAAGGAAGAGTTGGCAGTGCTTGAGTTCCTCATTCAACCTCAGCCAAAGAAAGGATATGGTGTATTTGGAGGTGGTTGGGAAAGGCCAACAAATGTTTTCATGGCTGCAAAGGCATTTGGCAAGCAGCTAAAACAGGAGGCTGAAGCTGAATACAAACAAAGAAATAGTAATATCTTTGACCTATTTTCCAGCTATGATTACTGCTTTGGGATGAAAATACTTTCTTATATTGGTTTTTACTTTACCTAGCACAAGTGTGGTTGTAACTGCAGCTAAATCAACTGTTGAAGAGGAAACGCCTGCTCAGGCTGAGGTTCGAGTTAATGCTACTAAGAAAATTAAGATAGAGAGATTCTCCATCTTTTGGAATCTCATCAAACAAGTGTTCCACTGGGACATGTAGACGCAGAAGTAAAATGTGCAAACAATGAAAGAAATGGTGATGAAATGTCCTTACATGCAAAATAAAGAATAAACTCCCCCACGAAGCGAGAAGATATCAGCTTCAGAAAGGGACAAAGAAGGGATCAGGTACATGCTAGCTTACGATACTTTACTTCCGGATGTATGCAATATAAGTAGCATTTGAAAAGTGGAAGTTTGTATTTACTCCATTGAACATATGGAAGTTCGTAGATGCAAAATTGAACATCAAACAAATATCTATGAATGCAAGTTGTCCAAATTTTATCAATTACAATAGAATCAAAAATCATGTCTCATTAGATCCATAAACAAGTTTGAGACATCCCGGTTTGCAAGATTCAGAGGGCAGCATTAACGTCTAAAATTAAAAGATCTGCTACCGCCCAAGTTCAGATAGAACTTCACAATTCTTATGTTAGGGACTCGGTTGATACTTTCACAGACTCAACAGTCACTCAGGACATTTATATAGCTTGGCGGAACAAATTTAGCTGGGCCTAGTGCCCCAGTAACGCGACTTTTTAGAACTCAGGCGGGGGCATTCAACGCTTCTCGTGAAAGAGTTAAAACAGATGCACTAAACATCATAAATCAAAAAGTATACCCTTGTTACCTTCTCTATAAAACTCAGAACTCGTCCACCCACATAAGGTCAGTCATGAAAGTTAGAATTTAGTTGAACCAAGGGGTAGTTACAGAAAAGCAAGATAAATACATATTTATGTTTAATTTGATCAGACATTTTTTTTTAATCTGAACACTGCATTGCAACGTACAATTCAGAAAAACAGATTACATTGGGTTGAATATAGAATTAGCAAACGTGAATACTTAAAACTACAATAATACAAGGATAACCCATCACATCTCCATGAACAAACAACCCTGTCAAACCTATCAGAGGGAACTGCTTTGGCAATGAAGGCTACCGAGTTATAAGCTTCAAGCAGGGTTCCGACTTGGTTAGCCAAGAATGAGACCGATATGCAAACATGAAAACGATGATTTGCCATTAAGCCAAATTCTCTGTGATTTGATCTACCGGACATCAGTCTTAACAGGTCCTTCAACAGACTTGCAGACCAGTTAGTGGTGAAGCGAGTGATGATCAACATCAGATGAGATCAACTCGAACCTTTCAGTATCACCTCACCCGGATCCCACATTTCTCATTCAGCCTTTTTGTCTGTGCCAGCCCTGCAAATAAGTCTTGATCTTAACTTGCTAAAAGTAATTGTAATGAGTTACTAATGCCATCAGTTACACAGCTATGCCAAAAGATCATCCACGTTAAAATGTTAAGACTATTTCTTTAGTCTATGTCAAGTTGTTACGTGTTCAACTTCTAAGGTAATTTCAACGAAGTGACTACAAACCACATGTTCCACTTTGACATACCAATTGAACCTGCATTTGTTTGTTCCAGCACAAACTGCACAAGCATCTGCTTCTCCTGCTACATGGCTTAAGCAATGTTCTATTCTGTCATTAACAACATCCTGCAGTGTAAAACCAAGAATGAAAAGTCTGTGCGCATATTACTCAAGTTTAACTATGAGTTATTGCGCAACAGTGCTTCCTTACTGACAAGGCTGCAGTCTGAGTAAAAGAACCCAAAATACAACCTAATCTCATTGTATGAAAGTAGTGGTGAAAGGAAATCAAAGGGAGAATTATGTTTACAAATGATTAAGAGCAGTAATCAAGGTAAAAAGTAGCTTGTGTAATAGCAGGAAGGTAGAATGCATGAGCTACTAAACTGGTGTTTATTTATTTGTTATTTGGTAATGTGCTTATGCCTACTAGACCAGCTTCGAGAAAAAATGTCAGTCTCAGCTAGTCTGAAGAGCAAAAGCCTATTGATTTACGAGCAGTTTAACACCTCATTTGATATGAAAATTACAAAGAGGCTGCCTGAATTACTACTCGTTACACAATCTTGATTGACAAGAGCTTGAACATGTCCCAATCATACCAAATAAATCCGCTACATACACAAAATCATAGCGAATTTGGTGAAAAGGGTTGATATAGGGAGCTGCATTCATCCCTATGGCATGGTGTTTTAAGCCAAAGAGCCAAACTTCAGTCCCATATCATAAATTATATTATCATTTCTCAGAAAAAAAGAAACAGAATATGCTATTGTCTTTCGGCCAATTTTGGTTTAAATGAAAACCTTACTAGTTTAGATTGATTGGCAATAATCAAAAACATGATATTTCCCGTATTTGTGAATGACTTAGCAACTTACAATCTTTTGACATGTCAAAACTGACACATTATGCATTGAATTTGAATACACAAGTTTCGAAGATGTGGCCTACACAGTTTACATTAGCAAGCAAAAACAAAACAAAAGACAAAATTACATACCACTAGTAGATCATGCAAGCCAAGAGGTGCAGTTACAATGTATGGAACACCAGGATGCTCCTTCGCAGCTTCAGCTGTTAAGGAAGGTATGTCCTGAAGAATAACAGGTATAATGCATTTTAACAAGCATCTCTGATATTTCTATAGATGCTGTCTTAAGAATGGTACAATCATCAATTGTGTAAATTAAATTTAATGTCTGGTTATCCAAGAGAATTATAAAGAGATACCTGGTTCCAGTGTCGCCCAGGGAAAAGAAAAAATGGGCTCACAATCACACGATTTGCTCCTTGTTGAACACACAAGTTAAATGCATCCCTTATTGATGGTTCTGATAACTCCTAGTTATATCAAAACAAAATATGAGAAACAGTAATTTGGTTGACTTCTTATATTAACCAAAAGATGAAGCAAAAAAGATAAGAAAGCATCATGGTACAACCAATATAAACAATGTACTTATAAGCTAAACCAATATGACGCCTTATGGATGAATAGGAACTAGCATTCAAACATCTTCATAAATTAACCAACTAAAAATGGCAAAATTTAAAGATGAAGAAAACCATTCAACCCTCATCCAACTACTCACCTTCAGCACCAAAACGTTTAAATCTTTCAAAAATAATGAAAACCACTATGATGAATATTTAGATTTCTTCATATTTCTCAACAACCCAAAATTAAAAAACAAAACCAAAAACAAAAACAAAAGAAACAAAACAAAACACAAAGAAGAAAGAGTAAACAGAATACCATATGAGCAGGCTCTACAATTGGGTAGCCAGTTTTGTCTCTAAACATGGCCACAAAGTCATCTGAAATACATTCAAAGTGAAGCCATTAGCTCCTTATAGTAAGCAACTCCAGCATTCATACAATGACTATATCAAATTGAAGACAAAAGAACCTTAAAACTAAAATTATCAATGCCACAGCTAAAGGCCAGAGATTGGAGCGAGCGAAGAGAGTTTACAACTTACTTAGCATGAGATTTGATTCTCTACGACGCGACCCGTGGTCAACGATGATCACACCATCTATATCACCAACCCCAGTTCTCAAACATGACCTTGTTGGTAAATATTTACTTCTTGAAGGACCTCTCTGAAAATTTAAAATTTTGGGGCCTGCCCATTTGGGGTTCTTCGCGCCATTTCCCAATTGATTCACTGAACCTCTATAAGAGCATCAACAATAACAAAGCAAGGAACGATTAAAAATAATAATTCTTATTTTTATTTTTTATAAACAATTAAAAAAAAAAAAAGCATGACACATAAAGAAGAGAATAGTTGATAATATTCTTTTTTTGGGGTTTTAACCTTTTGAATGTAAACTGAGGAGTCGGAGACAAGGATTCTGTCGACATCTTTGAGGCACTCTGCAGAGTTGCAGCTCGGTCGGTTGGCGAAGGCTGCGTTGTATATGAACATGACACCTGCAACGACGACGTATCTTTTGGTCGGGTAGTTGGACCTTTCTGGGCCGAAAGATGTAACCAGGCCCAATTTACACCGGTCTCTCAACTCATTATTGAATTCTGTTGCATTTTTTTTTTTTTTAAGTTCATATGAAGCTTAATTTTTTTTTTAATTTTCAATTGCATTTTTAATTATTTAGTTGGAGTCTGGTTGTTGAAACCTTATGATTAGATTAAATCTTCATGACTAAGATGTTTCCAAATCAATTTATTTAAAAAATAAATTTAACTACAGAAATAATAATGTAGTAGCTATTATTAATTTCAACTAAATAGAAATGATTGTAGAGCACGAGATGCTTAGCTTAGTTAATACCCAACTTATTAGTAGTTGCTCTCAGCAAACGAATCCTTTTCAAAGTTTATTATAACAACTAACCCGGTAGTTGCTATGCTCCACTCCTCCTAATCACACTTCAGCTCTTAGCCAGTTGTTTATGTTTTATTTTCTTGTTAGTTAAGACTTACTTTTACTTATTTTATATGCATTATTTCTTATCGACAGCACTATCCTTTAATTTAATTAAGCATAGTTTTAATTATAAGAATTCAACCTTCAAATCCAGCTATGATCAGATCTTAACTAATTGAATTTGAGCAATATAATTTCTATATTAAGAATGCTATTTCGTTATCTTTAATTTTTTATTACATTAGTTTAAACTCGAATCATATAAACTTTTAGGGAGATTTACATAATAGTCAAAGTTTAAAAAGAATGTAATTTTGATATTTACTCAAATTATACTTTTTTTATTATCTAATCAATTTATAAAGGGATGGGTCTCTTACTAGTTAGACATGATGAATTGATGAAACCAAATCATTTAGTCGTTTATTTTCTTATTCTCTTATGGTCATAACAAGTTGATAAACATTCATCTTCAACTCGGTCAAATTGTATACTTTAACAACTTATTTGTAAACTTGTTTTTTTTTTTTAAACGTTTTGTTGAACTGGGTTGAACAATCAAATTTAAATAAAAAGGATTACTTAAAAAAGAAAAAAACCTAACTCAACTTGGCTATTTTCTCCAATTCCATTTTTAGCTTCTTTTGTTGTAATTTATTTAGCTTATTAAAACCGATTGATAAAGCTAAATTAGCAGACAATCTTATAAAGCTGTCTAATATCAAATTGTGTCATTCAAAAGATCGAGCAGAACAACATAATTTGGTATAAATTTTACTAGTTATAGTCGATCCCTAATATTATCAAGTGATTAAGAAAAGGATTATATATACAAACTAGATGATACATAATTATGTGGTATTATAAAATATGAATTTTTTAATAAATAAAATTTAAATTAAATGTCCTAATAAGCAAATAAAAACAATTAATCACATAATTCAATATAATAATATTTTTGAAAATAAAAAATCTTTAACACTTTTTAGCAATTGATAATTACGAAGTAAAGAGGGATCCGATTCCCTACATTTCACGCAACTAACAGGAAAATACTTGCACCTTTATTAGTTATTACGACACCATAACTGACATGTAAGAAGCTCGCTTGTGAAGCGAAGTCAAGTCGCTTTTTCTCCCTCGCTCTCCACTTTCTTCCTTCCTCATCTCATTTCATTTCAACACTATTCAATTCACTCGCACACGCTCACCTCACTCTATTCAACGCTTCTTGGAATCAGCTGCTGTAACTCACAGTTAATGGATCTCGTTGGATCTTTCCACTAGGATCGACTGATAGGTTATCGGAGATGGTGGAGGAGCTGGACTGAAACGGTGTCTGGATACATGAAGCGAAAGCTCACTTATCCGCAGCAGAAGTTCACCTACAAATGGAAGCGGAAGGCTTTCGCCGCGATTTTGGTTGCCTTCTGTTTCGGCAGCTTGGTGTTGTTGCAGACTCAGTACAGTCGAATTATGTCTCTACGACCTCGTTTCGCTCAAGAGCCGAAAATCGCTTTCTTATTTATCTCAAGAAATCGGCTGCCGCTCGAAATGGTCTGGGATAAATTTTTCGAGGTACGAGTCTACCATTAGTTAATTTAAATCAAACTTTAATTATGATTGATTTCGCTTAATTAGAAATATTGAAGAGTAGGGTAGGGTAGGCTAGGGAGTTGAATGAAAATTTATCTTCTTTGTAATGTTTAAGTAGTTGGAGTTGATGTTGTTTTACGTACAGGGAGAGGAGAGTAAATTCTCAATTTTTGTACACTCGAGGCCTGGATTTCTGTTCAACAAGGCAACTACAAGATCAGTCCATTTTCTACATCGTCAAGTTAATGATAGTATACAGGTTCGTATAGTGTTCCTACGATAGACTCTCAGATTGAAGTCACAAGTTGCTTAAAAGACATCGCTTTCGAAAGTTGTTTAGAGCATTTCTACAATTAATGATTATATATATATATATATATATATATATATATATATGAATGATAATATTTGTTGTTTCATATGTTGTATTTCAGGTAGACTGGGGAGAAGCTAGCATGATTGAGGCAGAGCGTGTATTGCTTAGACACGCACTTGAGGATCCTCTTAATGAGCGCTTTGTTTTCCTATCAGACAGGTGAGAATGGTCGCAACAATTGCTTCTTGAGTATTATTATTATTATTGTTGGCTTATGGGGTTAGGGTCGTCTTTGAATTTCCAATTACTAATAAATATGCGGTTAACATTTTACTCTTTTTTTTTTTTAAAGAATTTTTTATTTTTTATCTAACAATATAGCAGTTACTTGTTTTCTTCTCAGCTGCATACCTCTCTATGACTTCCCCTATACATACAACTATATTATGTCGACATCAACTAGTTTCGTTGACAGGTTAGTTGTCCAGGCCATATCTTTTGTGAATATATACACTTCTTTAATGCCTTTAAACACTTATCACCGCAGTTATTTTCAAAAAGATATATTTTGTTGAGCTTATATTTAGATAGAAACCTCTAGCAATTTCGATTTCTTGTAAAAACATATACACTATCAATGACCATTTTTGTCAGAAACTCCTTTGGAAACATCTTTCAAATAATAAAGTTCACCATCTTCCGCTGCTCTCTACATGTTCAATAAAGCAGAGAGTGTTATTAAGAAAGGTACTTTAGATTCTACATTGATCGTGCACTGTCTGCACAAGTTTTTGCATGTGATGGATATCCAGTTTAATAGGTTAGCATCTTCTCTAATTTTAATAGAATCAAGAGATTATGGCAGCTGCTCTATAATTTAAAACTTAAGAGGCAGGAAAAGTATATAAAAAGCAGAAACACGAACAAATTAGCATGCAATGCAGGATGTAATGTATAGTTCAAAACTTTACCTGATTTCGTTGGATTCTGGTGGGAGAGAGAGATGAATTTTGGTTCTTAGCATCTTCATTTGATGCAATTCAGTACTCAGTGGCTTGCATATATGCTCTTCCAATTTTGATTGACTGAGTATCAATACACTATAAAGGTACAACATCTATGAAACATTGTAGCACATACGGTTTGGGAGTCCTTGAAATGGAGGCCTTGAAAGTTGAAGCTATCATCCATAGTCGATTTTAGTCCCTAAATAGTGTATTGTTACTGCCAAGCAGTATTTTCCCTGAAAAAGGAAAAAAAAAAGTGTATTTTTACTATATGCTCCATATGTGAGCACCATAAGCATGTATTAGTCCATTTCTAATTAATTGGCATCTCTTGAACCATTGATTGGTTCTGGTATGTTCAGACATTAATTATTCGTAATCCATAGGCTAAAACATTGAACTCCAAAGTTTCCTATGATTCTAGATTTACAATTTTGCCCTAGCTTAAAGGTTTTTTAGCAGGGATCATGCTCTTTGTATAATTTAGATCTAACATTGGAAAGAATTATTATTGGAATGTAAAATCAGCACTAGTTGCTTTACCAATATTCTAAGTTTCTGAAACTGTTATTTCTTGTTATCATAATCTAAAGTCACCTCTATAATACTGGTGTCCATCATCACCTTATGAATGGCTGTTTGTTGTGCTTTATGCATGCCATTCTTTGTCTTAAGATGATGTTAATGTTATCTCCATCCAAACACGTTACTTGTCATTTGCTTAATGTTAGAATTTTGTATTTTGAGTTACTGAGAATAGTATGTTTGTTGATGTATTGTTGAAAACAGCTTTGCTGATACAAAGGAGGGCCGCTACAACCCAAAGATGGCCCCTGTTATTCCAGTTCATAATTGGAGGAAAGGATCCCAGGTGAAAGTTCAATATACTAGACTAGTTGCTTTCTGAAGTACAATGAGAAAAAACAACAAAATAATGATAATAATATATGCTTTGTCTTCTTGCAGTGGGCAGTTCTGACCAGAAAGCATGCAGAGGTTGTTGTCAATGATACTACAGTCTTTCCAATGTTTCAACGGCATTGCAAGGCAAGCTATCCATTTATCAGAGGTTAATGAGTTGCATAACACATAGTGCTCACATTGTCACTGGGAAGAAAATATTGTTATAAGAAGATTCCTTTTAGAAAATAACTAAAATGAGAAAGAAACCTTTCTGTCCACCAAGAAGACACTGCTCACATTGGTACTGGCAAGAAAATATTATTATAAGAAGATTCCTTTTAGAAAATAACTAAAATGAGAAAGAAACCTTTCTGTCCACCAAGAAGACACTAGGGCCTAGTGACAAAAGTATTTAAACTTTTATCCCAATTTCATCAATTTAATCATTTCATGGTTTATGTTGAGGACCTATTAGTTTCTTTATCCTGTCTGATCAATCTAATAACAATAATGCAGAGGAGATCATTACCTGAGTTTTGGCGGGAACAATCAATTGTGAGTAATCTACTAAAAGGCCATTCAGTGTCTGATCAAAGAACTTCTTGGCTTTTTTTTGGGAAATAACTGAGGTGTTAATATACATCTTAAGTCATAATTCTTTTTGTTTCCAGCCTGTTGACCCATCCAAGGAGCACAATTGTATTCCTGATGAGCATTATGTTCAGACTTTACTTGCTGTAAGTTAAATTCTTTAATGAATGATGTGGAGCATTTTACATTGAAGAAAAAATAAATAAAATTGTAATCTGTTGGTCTTTGAGTAAGCAGTGACCTATTTGCTACCAGATATGTGAATATAAGAGTGCTTGGCACCCTTTTCTACTTCTTGTTTTCCACATTGTGAATCTGTTAGTACGTCTAATCTACAGTATGCGTACAACACTGAGAGCAGCTAGAAATGAAGTGCCAACAACACTTCTTCTTCTTCTTCTTCTTTTCACAAATAGTAGTTATCTTTACTTTCTGAAGCCATTATCTTTCATATCAGCATGAAGGCCTTGAAGGAGAAATCACTAGAAGATCATTGACATATTCTGCATGGGATCTTACATCCCCCAACCATGAACGCCGGGGATGGCATCCTGTGACTTACAAGTACTCTGAAGCTACTCCCATGCTTATTAAATCTATAAAGGTATGCATCTCTCCCTTAACACATTAATGAAACTTGAGCATGTGATACACAGTTGCTACTTGTAAACTGATAAATGGAGGAACCTTACGTTATATTTTCCTTGAGCAACTTATTGCATAAAAGTTGGCTGTTTGTTTCTTTTATAATATGACTACTACTTTTTCATTGGATAAACTGCAAATACTTCGATGAGAATGCCCACATTAGAGCCACACTAATTGAAAGGACCGTTCCTAATATCACTTTCCTGAGAGCACCTGGATCCTAGGAATAGTGATAGTCGGTATGGGTCCTGTCACTTGCATGCGCTTTATCATATCCTCTTCCTCCCCGCTCCTTACCAAAAAGGATCTTAAAGTGAGAGATGGGTTCCTAAAGTGTTTCGACCAATAGATTTTAATTGAGATGAAATGTCTTCTTTTCCTTAGTTCGATGTTTATGGAACCACTGAACTTTTAAACTTCTTTTCTCTTTCCAATAAAATCAGTACCCATATGGCAAAGTTTGAGATAGGATCTAAAAGTGTTTTTTCCACCAATAGATTTTTAAAACCTAAAAGAAACTAATACTAATGAAAACAAATGCAACCCTAACCACACCAAGGCTACACTGAGTTCCACCTATGTTTTGCCTCCTGCCAAACATTTACCATTGCTGCCTATACCTTTTGCTACTTTGTTTGCATAAATGCATTGTGCTGTTGAGATACTGCCAATGTCACCAATATTTAATAATTTGCTAATATCTAGGACCTTCATCTTGTTAATATATTTAATAATTTGCTAATATCCAGGACCTTCATCATGTTAATTCTTTCAATTACAGTAATGAAATTGCTACATTTAATTAACTCAATCTTTTATTCATCACAAAAATTTCAAATT
Organism: Boswellia sacra; assembly: GCA_013180625.2. Lineage (NCBI taxonomy): Eukaryota > Viridiplantae > Streptophyta > Magnoliopsida > Sapindales > Burseraceae > Boswellia > Boswellia sacra. The sequence goes on along the minus strand of SNVD02014772.1, from coordinate 816,536 downwards.
CTCCTTTGAAATGTAACCTATCCTTTTATGTGTATTAGATTAAAGAGGGAAATTAAACTTTTTATATTGCTGGAATCCTGAGGGGGCAAGGCCAGAAGAAATAAACATGTTCATCTTGAAATCGGTACTTGGTTTGAAGTTTCAGGACTTGTAATTTATTAAAAAGAAAACAAAAATATTGAAATTAACTACTTTTCTCAACCTCAGCATTCTGAATCAGAAGTAATCTGAGCCCAAGTGACCTAACATAATGTGTATGGTTATTTGATTACTGTGATTGAATACATTAGTATTGTGGGGGACCGATTTGGAAAAAGTTAGCAAATAATTGGAACTTATTTGTAAATTGAGTGCAACTTAATCATGATTCAATTAGTGATACAAAGTAAAGTGATTGATGATTTTGCAGGAAATTGATAACATATATTATGAGACTGAATACCGGAGAGAATGGTGTAGCAGCAAAGGGAAACCAGCCCCATGTTTTCTCTTTGCTAGAAAATTCACCAGGCCTGCTGCTCTTCGCCTTCTGAATACGGTAAGTACCATATTTACTTCTTTAACATGTTAACCAAACAAATCATTGGTATGAAATATTGGGAAACGATATGGAACAACATATTTGGTCTCTCTTAAGTTGACGCATGAATTGTATTTGATGGTCCATATTAGCTGGTATCTCATGTCTTTATTTGGTTTATGTTTTCTGTTGGACAGCCCGTGCTGGGAGCTCGCAAAAGCAAAGCAACAACTAAATCCTAACCATGGCAAAGTATATATATAAATAAATGTCGTAAGTTTAACAATAGCTAGGTAGGTTTTGTTAATCTTAGTCTAAATGGAAATTCTTATATCTTGCTGTATATTGGAGATGTTGAAGGGCTGGAAGAGGATAAAGTAAAATATTGTGGTGTATATTTTCTCATTTTTTTGAATTACGTATAAAATAAAATGAAAATCTCAATCTTTTTCTTTCATTTTCTTATTGCTGCATATTGTAGGTGCTTGTAAGTCATAACGTGGAGCGAGTCTAAAAGATCACCACGTCTTTACTTACACCATTGTGAATCTGATATAGCAATGCAAAAAATAATAATAATTAAAACGAAATTGAAAAAAAAAAAAAAAAGAAAATTTAATGAAGAAATTTTATGTTGTATAAAGAAGAGATTGAAGAATGAAGAAATTTTTTGTTGTATAGAGAAGAGATTGAAGAATTTACCAGTCACCGGTCAATTCAGTCAAAGTTGTAGCGGGACGTCGACATAACGATTACGGTTATTAAAATTTGTTTATGTGGATTGCCATTTGTCAAATCCTAACAAAAAACCAAAATTACCGTCTCAATTCAACTCAGTAGCCATGATACAATTGGATATTTTCAGCAAACTTCATAAGAGAGCTTATTAAATCATTACTAGAGTACCTACTCGAAGCTAAGTCATAAGCAGCTGGATAACAACTTATAAAGTTAAGAATGAAGGTGACTCTAAACTTGTGTTAGAACTAGTACTTACTAAGTTAATGATAAGAATACCACTAGACTTAAGTTACAAACCAACTCATGAATATAATCAAGTCTATCCCTAAGTCAATAGCTAAAGAGTAAAGATTAGAGAGGGGGACTTTCCCTTCGTTAGTGGCTAACTAAAAAATAAAAGGAAGACTCACTCTAAGCTAGGAACTAACTAAAGAATAGAGGAGGTACTTTCCTTAAGTTAGGAGCAATGACACAATAAAGGTTTAGAAACTGACAAGAGTCCAAGTAAGAACTCAAAGATGTCATTACCCTAAAGTCCACTACCAAGCACTTGAATAACTAATTAATTGAAGGGTTAGTCTTACTCATTAGTTAACCACTAGGAGCAAGCCATGCTCTAAGAAGGCCACTAATGAATGGTTCCATATCAGATGCCACATGGCAGACCCTCATTACCTGGAAAGTAAGGTTTTGAGGATTTCCTATAAGCATCTATAAGGTTGTATGGACCTTTAAGATCATTACAACTCATAGGAATGAACGGTCTTAATCTAGGTTAAGGGAAAAGCCTCATGTAAAAGCTTAAAGATGAATCCAGAAAAGGGATCCTGAGTACTCTAAGGCTTCTTCTCCAATTCCTAAGAAATACTTATAGGGTTTAATCCATTTACTCTCTCCCGCCACCATGGAAGTAACTACCTTCACCACCCACCATGGCTGCAACCACCCTCACTAGCCACCACGGTTGCCACTGCCCTTACGGTAAAATCTTGATAAATGAATGTTTGATAAATTAATAATCCCAGTTAAATAATAAAATATTCCGATCCCAACTCGAGCCTATGTATTAAATTAATAAATTTGTTAAATATAATAATTTTTTTAAATCCTTTAACCCCAACGAAAATATTAATAATTGATCAAATATATAGTACAAATAACATATAAATTCATAATATTAAGGTGATTTTTTCTTAACAAGTTATAGTTTCTCAATTATGCTCTTTTCAAAATATGCATCTAAAGTTTTCTTGCTTTTTTATTTTATCAAAATTAAATTCAACCTCATCCTTAATGTTGTGCAAAGCATGTACCATATCTGTTATAGTTTTTCATGATGCAGCAAGGAATTATTAAGGTTACTATTGCTTTAATAGTCTCATCTGGAAAACATTTGCTAAAAGACAATCATCATTTAGATCATATAAATCTGTATATCTATTACTACTCCAATAATCTCTATATTAGTAGACGATCTCATCACTGCATCATTTTCACTAGGATAAATTAAAGGGTGTCTAACATCAATTGCATCTCTATAAGGTAAAGCAAAAATAGTTTTATGTAATCCATTAACTTTTGACTATATTGATCCATTGTTTTTATTTATTTATTCATAACACATACATGAATCTTTAAAAAAAATAATACATTACAAATAATTAAAACATAAAAATCTTCTCAAATTAATCATTATTTATTTATCGATAAATTAATAAATTATTCATTTATCAATAATAAATGACTTCGATAAAATGATAATTTTTAGTAGTCCCAACATTATTAATTTATGAGATTTTACTATGTTAGCCACTATGACTATTACTACTTTCACCAACCATTATAGTTGTTACAACCCATATCAGCCCCCGTTATTATGCTCTATTGTCGGCAATTACGCTGTCGCGGATCCGCTGCTCTAGGGGCTAGACTCAATGGCTGACTTTTTAACTTCCCTTACCTTTTGCCTTACTTATTCATATCTTTTAAACTCCGTGAAAATACTTACTTTAAACACTCTTTTTATTGATTTTTTTTCACTATAATGCGTAACTGACTTGAGAGTTGGTGGGTTTAAGCCGATGAAAAATCTAGTAAATCTTGACACTTCTCAATTTTGCAGCAATTAAAGATGTTCCAGTTACAAAAGTCCTGATAGCCACCATGGATGCACCTTCAAGTAACCCTATCAGCAGAGGATGAGGAAACGCTAAAGCCAACTGTCACTATCAATCCCTTAAGGCTTGTTTCCCAACTCTCACAACTATCCTTTTAATTGTGTCAGATGTTGGCCCATGGTCTCTGGAAGTCTGTACGTAGTCATCTATGAGTTCCTAATCTACAACTACTTCTTTGTTTTATTATCTAGTTAAACCTCTAGTCATCTCTATCCTTGTTTGTGTATGGAGCTAATGTCCCACGTCTAAGTACAACTACTTGTTCATCTGGCCATACACACGTGTTACACTCATTGCCTAACTCCACAATTATCTTAGTTCCAAGTACCACCACTTGTTCATTTGGCCATACAGATAGATTACACTCATTGCCTAACTCCACAGTTATCCTAGGTCCAAGTACTGCCACTTGTTTATTTGGCCATGCACATGAATTTCACTTATTGCTCGACTCCATAGCTATGTCATAGTCACCTCCAACATTCCTATCTCCATTCGTGATCAAGTTCTCTACGGCCGTTTCAGTCTTTTTATCATCTCATCTCTTACACACTCAATCTTGGTTGAAGCCATCTTTTGGTAACAGTTTACATGACAATCAACATGAAATTAGAAGTATTTGGACACGTCCATCTTTCCCCATTCATAACGGTAACACTAGATTAGTAAATTTGGTAGTCAATTCTTAAGGCTTTATTTGTTAATATTTTTAAAATACTGTTTTCTAAAAATGCACATTTATTAATATATTTAAATTAATATCAATCACATATCACTTTTAAAATTCGAAAAAAATTAAAATCAATCAAATATTCTTTTAAAATTTTGAAAACAAAAATTCAAAATTCACAAACAAACACAACATAAGATATTGAAAAAAAATGTCGTGCTACACAGAGGACAAACATAGTATCGAGGAGTATATTTTCCATTTTCTTTTTTTTTTAGATTACATATAGAATAAATGAAAATCTCAATATTTTTGTTAAATTATAGAAGGTGCTTGTAAGTCATAACGTGGAGAGAGTATAAAAGATGACCTAGTCTTTACGTTAATACTGTGAATTTTACAGAGCAATGGAAAAAATAATAATAATTAAATCGAAATTGAATAGGAGAAAAAGAATCAATGAAGTTATTTCACGTTGTTTAAAAAAAGAGATTGAAGAACTCACTAGTTACAGTCAATGCAGTCAAAAGTAGTAGCCAGACTTGAACCGTGTCGATTGCGTTTATTAAAATTTGTTTCCATGACAATCAACGCGGAATTAGAAGTATTTGAACACATCCATCTTTTCCCATTCATAAATTTTGTGGTCAATTCTTAAGTTCTTTTTTTATTAAAAAAAAAAAAAAAGCCGAGCTATGCGGAAGACACAACCTAGTATGAGCATGTGACCATGTGGCATCCCTCACATGAAATCTTAGCTCCACTGATTACGTGTCCTTATCATAAATACTTTTGCACATGAGTTACAGCATAAGATATTTGGTGGACGGCTGAGGTTACGTTGTCTCTCCGATTGCCTGGTTTTTATTATATGTGTTACTCAACCAATGATTACCGGGCTCATATGGTACTGCGCCACCTACCGGCGGGGCAGAGTACATTGCACCATTTAATGGTTTTCAAACACTCGGTAAATACTGGCCCGACACGAGATTATTCTTTGATTACTTTTATTAAATGGATGAGCGAGTCATCGTTAGACGTTGAGGCTGCTTCACAAGTACCATTTTTTGCTTTTGTTTTGGTTTCTTCTTTTTCTAAAAAATTAATCCTCAGATCTTAGATTAAAAAGCCATACTAGAATTATAGATCATTCTCTCAAAAATTGATCAATCTATGATTTGATTTTGGTGGGTTTTGGCTAGAATATAGTGGCTGCATGGGTGCAACAGCTTTTGTCTAAAAAAAATTGTAAATTTTTATACATTTTTTTATAAATTTTTTTATTTTTTATTTTTTACAGGATTTACAAATGTTTTAAAAACAAGTGAGTGCAACCACGTACTATAGACAATCCCATGATTTGATAACATTTTAAGACAAATAAAAATAGTATAAATGATAGTGAGATCTCTCACTGTCTCTAATAAGGTTGTCGCACTCTTCATGAGATTTACAATTTGTAGATATTTTTTAATCACTCAATGAAAAATGCGATATTGATTCTTATATAATTTTTGGATCATTTGATTCAAACACTTATTTCTTTATTTTATCCAAACGCTAAAGCAATGTAAGTATATATGTGATAGAATTTCGGGATTTTGTGTATTTAAGACTTGAAAGAATATTTCTAATAGATTTTAAATCAAAATGCAAAATATCAACAATTTATGCATGAAAATATATCCTTATTCAACCAAAGATCTACATACAAGTAAAGTTCATGAATGAATTCTTCTCAACACAACAAGCATATTAGAATATTAGAGTATATTCTCTATGGTCATTCTACTAATTTGATTTTCAATTCAGTAAAAGTCTTCCATTTAGAAACAAGAGTTTGAATCTCTTTTAGAAAAAAAAAATTATATATAATAATAGTATTTTTGTTTTTTATATTAAAAAACACGTTTTTCAACCGTTACACAGCTCTTAACTGCAACCAACTGAACTGACCAAGTAATCAAAATACTTTCACCACACGTGTAGTAATCGACACCGTCATTCTTTTACGTGCGGAATTCTGATTGGGCCTTGTTGCCCTGAGGTAGTTGGACCCAACGGTTTCTAGATTTTCAAATTTGGGCCTCGATTTCTTGCTTCATAAGTATTCCACGTGGCAGATTCAACAGACCCACGTGGCTTCTGTTCTCCATTCTTTAATCCAAATCCCAGAAGTACGAGATTGAAGAGTCGGTGGATGACTGACTGAGAAGCGTACACGTGGCAAGGTCGGCATCCACCAGCTCTTTCGGACGATATATTCTAATTTCTGTTACCAAACAAATTAAAAAAATATTTTGGAAAAATATAAACAAAACAACTTGGCAAATAACCATAGGCTATTATTCACTGTTTTCCACAACCTCTTTTGCTTACCAAGAGGCCCACGCGCTTTAAATAAAGAATATTACTTTTTTTCTTTAATTTTTATTTTAAATTATTTTAATTTTCTATGTGCTTTTGCTTTGTAATTGGTAGGGACACATTCATACAATATTACAGAAAATCCAAAGTATTCTTTTAAAAATAAAGTTTTGTAGAATCACCATGTGCATGTACCTATTGTGAAAAGTTATGCAATAAATACAATACGTAAATTTATAGAATAATTGAAAAATCAATTTCTTTTAGAGCATAAAGTCATCTTTGTATTTCAAGTAATTAGAATAGCGTTTCAAGTTGTTTATGCATAAATAAATTTTTCAGTTTCGATATATATTCTTATGTTGTTAAATATCGATCCGTTGAATTATCATTAACTAACTTAATGACAATTATATGTTTTTGGAATTTTAGAGCTGAAGTGTGGAGTAGGAATCAAACAATATATCGAAAATTTAAGAATGAGTTGATTTAAATATTAGTTAGATGGTCCTTGCAATGGAGTTGGAAGGATAGGCGTCTAAGGCATGTTCTTTGCCCAACTTTTGTCACCAACACAAGTAGCACTAGTTAAATTTGTCACGTTAGTAACCAAAGTTCGAATTTCTGAAAAAGAAAAATAAAATCACTTTATTCCTTTATTCCATTTAACTTTAATTACTTGTCTTTACTCTTTCATTTTCAATTTCATATACCCACGAACAAAATACAAGTTGGGTATATCCGATTCCTTGAGTTGAGCTACGATGGCCCTTAGAATATTAATAATGATTCAGATCTTTGAGAATTTAAATTCATTTTAAGGAAATTATTGAATAATAATGGAATATTTATAATGGGACAAACATGTGTCCATGTTGAGCGTGGCATTTTCACTCATCGGTGTTTTTAAAAGAAAAATGAACAAATTAAGAAATAAAAATTCAATAGGATAGAGTGCTGAAATAATTAAAAAGCTAAAAGAATCAAAGAATATTTTTGAGTGAGATAAGAAAAGTCCAAAGCATTTAAATTAAAGGAATAAATGACTCAAAGGAAATGATATTCCATTGCAGTTTGTTCGTATATATGTACTTTAATTTTCTGTATCTCACAAGTTCCAGGAATATTAATTATTAAATCAATAAATTGATCGGTAGATTGTGGTGCGTGGAAAGACTGCTTGCTATTATATATGAATATTATATTTCAAATTATTCATATTTTCTTTTAAATTACATCATATACTTGTACTGTTATTAGTTTTAATTTGATTAATTTATTTTTATAATAGCTTGTAATTACGTGTGATAAACTATCAACATATATTATTATTATTATTATTATCATCATGAAAAGAGGTCCCTTCACTTCGCTCTTGAAGTCAAAAGATATAATTTGTTAATTAATCTCTCTTGGTGCAAGCTTAGTATGTGTATATATATCTGGGAAGATAAGACCATTTTTCGTTAAAAAAAAAAAATCATACCTCGGCGAAGGATTGAAAAAGATAGGAGAAAGGCGGAAGTTAGAAGAGAGGAATATTAAGTAAACAATAAAAGTTTTTCCTTTCGAAAAAGATGAGAGTCATTATTATGCCCGAGGAATTTCGTTTGTTGATGAATGGAACATTTATAGAAGTCCCCCGAAGTCTTATGGGATCAAGAATGCCCTTGTCAAGGGCACTTATCTTTCCACTAAGGATGGATTCCATCTCATGACACTAGTCTCTACATACCTACCATTCTATGCTACCTATCCATTGCTTTTCATCAGTAATATATTCCCAAATCAATTCGTAATTCGCAATAATAATGTTTACATTAATAATTAGAGTGATACTATTAATTTTCACCTGCAATTTTTTTAATATACTTTACTCTTTAAGAAATGACATCGATTAACTAATAAAATCAGATACACCAATGTTCGATTTCATGTGAAATTAATAGGTAAAAACATTTCTATTAATCACTCACATAGTTTTTAGAACTTTTGTTTAGTTTGATTTTAGTTTTTCATTCAGTCAAGTTTCAAATTATTTATTTGTTTTTGGCTAAATAAGAGTACTTTTGAAATTATACAAATGACTTCAACAAAAAAATATAATTATGTTCATATAATTTAAAAAAATTAATTATATTATATATTTTGAAAATGGATGGTGAAACAAAATTTTGGAAGCAAATAACCTCAACCTAATAATAGTTATGATTCAATACAATTTCACCAAAAAAAAGTAAAAATAGTAAACATATTATGTTGAATCAAAGTTATCCTTCTTGAATTTTTTTAATTAATTAAAAATTTTGCATACATATTGAGAGTCTTGCTTATTATATTTGTAATCTAAATATACAACTCAAATTTTTTTACAAATTAATTATTTGGGGCAATTATAATGTTATTATGGTCATATCATGGCTAACTATCTTATCTTATTCTTTTACATTATCTTTTAATTACTATATTAAAATCAGTTACAAACTTATGTAGAAAATTTAGCATAATTAAATATTTATATACAAGTTCAATTTTTTGTTGATTTTAATATTGTTATAACTTTATATTGCAATTTATTGCTTTTTCTTTGGTGCTCCACCAAGTATATATTCAAAAGAGCAAAAAGTTTCGTATTTATTGGTGGAGAATATTAGGAGGGATCAAGCTACACAGTATTGCCACCAAAAGACTAGACCAATTATTCGTTCCTAAAATAACTACTAAATGAAAAAATTAATATTGTAGGGCGTGTAGGCTATCTTCGCATTCAATGCGGGCCATACAATTTAATGTTACAAGATTGCTTCTAAATCTTTTAATTCATGCTTTAATTTTTGTTTCCTGTGCAAATATATACGTGGCATCATATCAATCGGTCAAATATAGATCCACGGAGACTGGAAGTCACATTTGTCACTTTTGAAAACCTTAATTAATCCCGAAATCACGCCCCTAAAAATTAGGTTTATGCGTGCGGGGAGGGGGAGGTGGGACATTAATAAATTAACGAAAGTATAATGGATAATGTTAATTTATGAATTTCGCTTTTTCACATTAGACTGAGAGAGACATTAAAAACATGAAAAACAATTTCAAACCAAACCTTTCATTTTTGTTAATTAATTTATTAAATTTGAATAGTGAAAAGAGGAAGCAACCACCCCAACTTCCTTTCGTCAAACTTTGGCAAGATATCGTCATGGAGAAATTCTATATATAGAGCACTTCGGAATTGAGTTGAGCAGTAAGAGCGAAATCAAACACAAAAAGGCAAGTTCAAGATTTCATTGTTAACACAAATCAAAGCTAACTATTTTTAGTTTTGAAGATCGCAATCTACTTTGATTCCATTCTCCTCTTTTCACTCTCACATTTCCTCTATATAAACAGCTCTTCTCTTCTTCAGCTTTCATCACCGCAAATTCCGAGGAAGCTTCTTTTCTAGCAGCTTCTACGTACATTGTTTTGCTAGCTTTTCTCTTTTAACTTACCAAACTCATCTCAGTTTTCAATGGCTCCAAGCATCAGGAAAGGTGGTTCTGGTGTTTCAACCCTCGTTAATGGCTGCAATGAGTCAGCTATCACCTTGCAGGGATCAAAACTCCTGGCTAATGGCCATGTTTTTCTCTCTGATGTTCCTGATAACATCACTGTCACTCCCTCTCCCTACACCGAGAAATCCATATCCACCTTCGGATCCTTCGTGGGCTTCGACAGTACAGTACCCGAGAGCCGCCACGTGGTTCCAGTCGGCAAACTGAAAAACACAAGATTCATGAGCATTTTCAGGTTCAAGGTTTGGTGGACAACTCACTGGGTCGGCTGCAATGGAAGAGACCTTGAACAGGAGACGCAGATGGTGATGCTTGACAAATCTGGTGACGTGTCAGGCAGGCCGTATGTTCTCCTTCTTCCCATCGTTGAAGGTCCTTTCCGGGCCTCTATCCAGCCTGGTGACGACGACAACGTCGACATTTGCGTCGAAAGTGGGTCGACCAAAGTGTCCGGAACCACTTTCCGGAGTGTTCTTTACGTGCATGCCGGTGATGATCCTTTCAGCCTGGTCAAAGAAGCCATGAAGGTTGTTAGGGTTCATCTGGGAACTTTCAAGCTTTTGGATGAGAAAACGCCTCCACCAATCGTGGACAAATTCGGTTGGTGCACATGGGACGCATTTTACCTAACCGTGCACCCTCAAGGAGTTCTGGAAGGTGTTAAGGGTCTCGTCGATGGTGGGTGCCCACCTGGGCTAGTGTTGATCGATGACGGGTGGCAATCCATCAGCCATGATGAGGACCCCATCACTAAAGAAGGCATGAACGCCGCTGTTGCAGGCGAGCAAATGCCATGCAGGCTACTCAAGTTTCAGGAAAATTACAAGTTCAGAGACTACGTAAGTCCGAAAAATCCAGGTCCTGCAGCCCCCAAGAAGGGCATGGGAGCATTCATAAGAGACTTGAAAGATGAGTTCAAGAGTGTTGACCAAGTTTACGTGTGGCATGCACTGTGCGGGTACTGGGGTGGCCTCAGACCTAAAGTTCCTGGACTGCCTGAAACCACTGTTGTCAGGCCACAGCTTTCTCCAGGATTGCAAAAAACAATGGAGGATCTGGCCGTTGATAAGATAGTCAACACTGGTGTCGGTTTGGTCCCACCAGAGATCGTTGATCAACTGTATGAAGGGCTCCACTCACACCTGGAGACAGTTGGGATTGATGGGGTCAAGGTTGACGTTATCCATGTAAGTTTCTCACCACGTTCACTTGCTTTTATTATTATTATTAGATTAGATTTCATGACTACTAGTTTCGGACAAGAGTGATCTGAAACGTAGTTATTAGTCATTATCTTATTTTGGATAACCCTCAACAGAAATTTGGTTTTCGTTTAATTGGTTTGACTTGTTTGAGAGAGACTGTTAGCTATTTTGACTTGTTAATTTTGGTCGGCACGTTAAGTGCTATTTTACTATTATACGAAACCGTTTCCGACAGGTCTTTCTCGAGCGTGCATGTGTACTTCGATTTGTCCCTTAATTACAATTTTTTTACCAACTTGATAATGTTTCTCATTGTAATCATATCTTATATTATTTTCCAATTTGCAGTTGTTGGAGATGTTGTGTGAAGAGTACGGAGGCAGAGTGGACTTGGCCAAAGCATATTACAAGGCATTAACAGCGTCTGTGAGGAAGCATTTCAAGGGCAATGGAGTGATTGCCAGCATGGAACACTGTAACGATTTCATGCTTCTCGGAACCGAGGCCATCGCTCTGGGTCGTGTTGGTGTGTATATTAAACTTTTAGTTACACTTTTTTTTTTTTTTGAAGAAAATAGTTACAATTCACCACAGTTTCTCAAAGGCATCTAATCCCGTTTTAGTCTTAGATCTGATGCAATTTAATTTTTTATTTTAATAATTTAATTTTATTTTGTATAGTAGGGCCTCATGGTAGGGCTGGAGAATGCCCAGATTTTTGGGCAAGAAAGTTGTAGAATGATCACCTAGAAAATCTTAGTACATAACTAGGTGGAAGCGTGTTGATTTGACTAATAAACCACTTGTTTTTAGTATTAACCATTAGTTTTTCACTAACTATAATTTATTCACCTGGCCTTATAGGACCGCCACGTTTATGATATATTTCTTTAGTACATACGTCTTCGAAGTATTATTTAACTGGATCATTTCTATTTTTTATTTTCTTCCTTCCCAGCGTGAAACATGTCAAACTTTGTGGAGAAACTGCAGAGCAATAGACTTTGTTTTTTGGAGAGTTTTTTTATTAACAAAAATATTTTTAAATACCAAAAACATAGCTTTTATAATTCAATTTGTTAAAAAAAAAAAAGTAGGTAAGATGAGTCTATAGCCAGCCCAATAATACTTTGTATGCTTGAGTTGGGCATTCTGATGTTTATATGTTGTATTGTCTAACAGGTGATGACTTTTGGTGCACTGACCCATCTGGTGATCCAAATGGTACATTTTGGCTACAAGGATGCCACATGGTCCACTGTGCCTACAACAGCTTATGGATGGGCAACTTCATTCACCCAGATTGGGACATGTTCCAGTCAACTCACCCTTGTGCCGCTTTCCATGCTGCTTCAAGGGCCATTTCTGGTGGTCCAATTTATGTTAGTGACACTGTTGGCAAGCACAATTTCCCTCTGCTCAAGCGGTTAACCATGCCTGATGGCTCAATTCTCCGGTGTGAGTACTATGCACTTCCCACCAGAGATTGCCTCTTTGAGGATCCTCTCCATGATGGCAAGACCATGCTCAAAATTTGGAACCTCAACAAGGTTAGTAGTCGTTGTACTGCGTCTACCTAGTTTTTTTTTTAATATATAAATGCGATTATAACTTTTATTTGTACAACATTAATTTTTTTTTAATTTTGTAACAGTACACTGGAGTTATTGGAGCATTCAACTGCCAAGGAGGAGGATGGAGCCGTGAAACGAGGCGCAACCAGTGCTTCTCCCAATATGTTCAAAAGGTGAAAGCCAAGACCAACGTGAAAGACATTGAATGGAAGAGTGGGAAGAACCCAATTTCCATTGAAGGAGTTGAAGTTTTCGCCATGTATTTGTCAGAGGCCAGAAAGCTGGTTCTCTCCAGGCCATCGGATGAGATTGAGATCTCCCTGGAGCCATTCACTTTCGAGCTGATCACTGTTTCTCCAGTGACCCAATTGCCAGGGAAGTCTGTCCAATTCGCCCCAATTGGGCTGGTCAACATGCTCAACACTGGTGGGGCAATCCAGTCATTGTCTTACAAGACTACTTCAGTTGAGATTGGAGTGAAGGGAAGTGGAGAAATGAGAGTGTTTGCTTCAGAGAAACCAAGGGCTTGTAGTATTGATGGAAGAGATGTTGTCTATGAGTATGAAGGACAAATGGTCGTTATTCAAGTACCATGGTCAAGTCCTTCTGGATTGTCTGTAATTGAGTACTTGTTCTAGAGTACCAAGTATAGGCGATAACGCATTTTTTTTTCTTGCAGATTATGATTAAGAGTAACTAATTGTATGTTAAGTGCTTTCTCCAATAGTAATAAAAGTACAGTTATATTACTAATTAATTTTTTTCGTTTTTGTACAAATGTTTACTGTTAATGTTTAATTTTTTCAAGTTTATTGTTGCATCTTAATCTTACTTATGATATTCTAACATAAATCTTAGTCATTCTATGCAAATTAAAATTTTGAATTTCATTCAAAATGGCATTATAGTAGCAGAAGCCCAACTAGCCCATTTGTCTCTGTGTGCTGCTAAAACGACTGATCCATGCTAAGATTTAAATAAAATTTGTAGCCCGTTTGTTCAAGTAAGCATTAGGCTTTATTGAATATCGTAGCTCAACTAGTTATGAAGTTTGGCTAGCGGCAGTGCTTATTCGTAATAGAACTTAACTGAGCTGCTCCCTGCTAGGCCGAAGGCTTAGATATGGCGTAAATGACCAGTTACTTTGAGCCCCTATAGATCTCCTTTTAAGTCTTGATTAAAAATAAAATTAGAAAAATTATTCAAACAAAAATAACTAAACAGTATATATATATTTAAATATATCTCATGTTTTCACATATATTTTATTTACTTTTTTTCTTAAATCATATAACTTTCTTTTCTCTTCCAAAAACTGGTTGAAATTGATGTTTTATATTTATATTGTGATTTTGAAATGATTTGAGATGGATTTAAACATTTAGAATAAAATAACAAATGAAAGTCAGTTTTTTTTTTTTGGTTCAACCACTACGAAGTAAACATCTTTGATTGGTTCAGTTGAACAAATATATTTATTAAATATTTAAATGAATTAAAATTATTAATCTATTGTAAATAATTAAAATTATTCAGCATATCAATTTAAGGTAACTAAATAATGCAAACTTTTATCATTAATTTTTTTTAAATAATTCAATTCAACATTTTATGGAGGCAAAACAAAATCAAAATTTTAATTTAATGTATTTAACACATAATAGCAAAACCGTAGAAAATAATGTAGTTTTGTATGCTTACCAAAAAAAAATCATTGACAAGCAATAATTAAATAAATAGAAGATTATGAATTAAAAAGCTTATGATTTTTGGAAAAGAAGAAGAACAGAATTCTTCAAAGTATTGTAATATGTTTTAGAAATAAAGATAAGCTTTTTTTTAAAAAAAAAAAAAGACAAAATATAAGATATATAAAAGAAAGGTATTCTTGGTATTATATAAATATACTTATAAAATTTAATATTTAAATATATCTTAATTAACATGGTGCTTAGAGAGATCTAAAGGGGCTCAAATAAAAACACTTGTAAATAAATGAGAACATTATATTAGTGATCTAAATTAATGGAGTTACTTAAAATTGGCTCACTCCCCAAAAAACTTAGATATGATGACTTTTTTATCTTGTAAATTGCTTCAACACCTTTTTTTTTTTTTTTGTAATATACCACGTAATAGGAAATTTGACACTTGTCAAAAGATGTCCTACACTCGATAATAGAAAATAGATCCGACAACAAATATCTGACATTCGATAAAACATCCGACACTGGATAACAAATATCCAACACTCTATAATAGATGTCTGACACTTAACAAAATCATGTTTGAACCTCTATGTGTTCAGCATTCGTCATCCTCAACAAAAATTTATCATTTTTCAAGCATTTTTTCATCTTCCAATTAATTTCACACACTATAAACACTTAACGAGACAAAAATTACAAACTCAAGATTTAAGCACGATAAACCCTAAAATCAAATCGGAAATCATAAACAACTAAAAGGATTTTTCTGCATTTACTAAAGACATTAGGGTAACTTCTCAAGCAAAATGGTCATGATTTTAAATTTTTTGGGATAGATCCATTTTTAAACTGGACTCTAATTTGTGACCACTTTCGTAATTCACTTTAAATAATATCTGTATTATATGATGATATGCCATTGGTCAAGATAAAAGAAGATAATAAGGAAGAAAAATCTTTATGTTATGATCGCCTTAAAAGTCAGGAAATGGCCTAAGTTCCGATCCCTATAATGGTGGTTGTGGTATAGATTACGTTTTGCATGAAATGATCGGATTAGGATCATAAAGTTAAGTTATTGAGCATATTTTATGTTAAATTTTGAATAGGTATTATAAAAAAGCTTAGCATGTAAATAGGCTTAAATGGTATAATAAGTGATGGTATTGGTTTGCAGATGAAATACATAACCATTGCAATAGTTCACTAAAATAAAAATAGTGAAACTTCAAAATGAATATGAAAGCCTTCATTTGGGTTAGACTTGGCTTTGGCTATGTTGGGCTGACGGTCATATAACAAATAAACCAAAACTTTACCTCTAAGGTGTAAAATGTACTTAGCTTATGTGATTGACTCTAACTTATATTTTAAGATATGATTGATATTGATATCCTGTTTTGCATATACATTAATAGATTATATAATTAAAATGATAGAAATCTTAATAAGATAGATACAACCTAAAAGAAACCATATATAAGACAAATCTGACCCAAAAAAATTACTATAGTAGCTCATCAATTAAAAATTATAATAATATATTCTTATTAAGCTTAAAAATTGAGAATTATATGATTATAGTATATCCCTTTAACATCTTTGCTATGATTATTTTGGGATGTAATATTTATTGTTTTTTATGCTGTATATTTTGCATAAACGGGAAAGAACTGAATCTTATTTCCTCTCAATTTCTCTCATATTGGTAAGAAAAAATTGTCAAACTTTCACTTATCTTTATTTGGGATGTAATATTGATTGTTTTTCAATACTGTAGTGTTTTGCACAAATTGGAAAGAACAAAATCTTATTTCCTCTCAAGTTCTCTCATGTTGCTAAGAAAAAATTGTCAAATTTTTGCCGGTCGTTGATGATGTTATCCTAAAATTTATGATGCTATCCTATAAGTCAATAGTGTTTTATTTTCATATTGATTTCAAAGCCAGTCTTTCTTTTGTTAAGTTTTAAAAAGTGTTTAGATCTAAAAAATGTTAAGTGATTGAAACAAACAATTATACCTAAGTTATTCACGATTTATAAATACTCAACCAAGTAATCCATTACCTTGTTGTTGTACACGATTGCAAATACTATGACTTACAGTAGAAGAAACCATTTCTCTTTCACTCACTTTTCTTTATAACCCATGCTCTCTCTCCAAGAGCTTCAACTTTAGTAGACTAACTTTCTAACTGTTACTACACTCCACTGCCCTGTAGTATAAGTGCCACTTGACTATATACAACTTTCTCAAGTAATCACTCCAACACTCTTGAGCATTACTTAATTTCTCACTAACATAGTGAGTAAAACAATGACACAAGCTAACATAAACAGTACTTCAAACAAAGCTCTCTTAAACACAAAGACTTGTATAAGCTTGCATCTACCGGACTTTAAAAAACTTCTTTTTATAATGCACGTCTAGCGTTTCCATGTAACAAGTGAATTTCCCAAAATCTTTCCAAAACCTGCACGTGATAATTACCAGGAGAATAAACTCAATTTAGGATATTCAACAAGAGGACAAAATAAAGACTCTTCTTAAACCATTTGGAGACATTAATACAAATCCGATTGAGTAAATAGTTGTCTTATAAAAATCAGGACAATAATCCTTGTTTCCTAATCAGTAATATTTTCCCTGGCTGAACGTAGTAAAATAGGAAATCAACTATTCTTCTTCTTGTTTTTCTCCAAAATTGTCAGCTCCATAGTGACACGTGGAATGATCATTTATGATCCTAACAAACATCATAATATTTTGCACAAATTAGAAAGAAAAAAAAAATCTTATTTCCTCTCAAGTTCTCTCATATTGCTAAGAAAAAATGGTCAAAATGTCGCCGGTTAATGACGCCACCAACATTAAAGTTCGCCGGAAAAGTCCTATCATCTTCTCATTTTCCCATTGCATTAACAATGGCATTCAATGAAGACATTTCTCATATTTGCCGGGATTAATTGCGGTGCTCAGGAACTCAGTGCACAAGACTGTTCCTTTATGCTACAGTGTTTTGAATAAATTGGGAAGAAATATTTTGGTGGGTAATGAATTTCAAATCTTGGTAAGGTGTGTTCTTACTCTAAATTCCTTTTCGTTTTCTTCTACCATTTTCTTTTCTTTTTATTGAAACTTTAGTGTTCTTGAAAGTTTTAGTGTAGTATTTGGCAAAGATCATTGCAGAGGGTTGAATCTCAAAATTTTGAATGATGAAGCAGTAAATAAAAAAAATTATACCGTATCACACAACGAGGAAATGATACCTAAAAATTAGTAGTGTTTTCGTTTCTATATTGACTTCAAAAGACAGCCTTTCTTTTGTTTGCAAGAGCACAAATGGTATCGTTTTTATTTATATTTTTTTTAAGATGGTTGCACTAACTTACTTCGCCCTATTCGAGGTGGGGGCGATTGAGAAAAGGACAAATTTTATTTCTATTTTCTAGGTTACATTAGAAGGTGTATTTTCGCAGTGTATGCTTCTTACATGTGTGCGCTTCCGAAGAGTATGCTTGTGGTTACCGAGATTTTGATTGTTTACATTTTCAAAATTTTGTTTTTTAAAAAGACATATTTTTTAATGTATTTAAATTAATATTAATTATATATTATTTTCAAAATTCAAAAAAATTTAAAACTAACCACACATTCATTTAAAATTTCGAAAACAAAAACTTAAAAAATACAAACAAACACAATCTTAACTTGTAAAATTTTTTTTTTAGTGATTTTTAGAGGGTTTATGTTAGTACTATCAATAAACATTGCTAAGTTATTAGTGGTAATGGGTTCCAACAAATCCTGTATCTCCGGTACCTTCAGAGAAGGAAGAAGAAAAAAGAGAAGTAGAGAGTGATGGTGGGGAGTGGACCAAAGAGGAGGGTTGGTGTTTGTTGGAGGCTAATTTCTTTCTTTCTTTTTAACTTCAATTTTAAAATTCAAATAATTTACCAAATTAAAATAAACTAAGAATCAACTAGGTTAAGATTAAGAATATTAAAAAAGAAGATATTCTTATTTTTAAAATTTAAAATAAAGAGGTAATAAATGAATCAATTGGGGTCTAAAGAGAAAAAATTAAGAATCAAAATTTATAATTGATAATTTTAAAAGTGGGGTTTGAAGGGTTAAAAAGATGCAGCTGAATATATCAACTCTACTTTATAACAATACCGAATTGAATAATATTTGTATTTGCGTCGAATTCCAGTAAAACCATTAGCTCCACAACATGGGCCTTGCCGTGGCCCAACCAATGCACAAAATGTTCAGTAACGAGACAAAAAAAAGAGACAAACAGATGACACCATGATGTGTTAATGATGCACCGACGCAACCGCAATTATGCTGACTGAAGCACTAACTATACTTGATTAAGAAACCAAGCAAACAAACTAATTAACGTCGTAACGAAGAAACCCGAAACCAGTTCTGAGACTTGGAGAAGTTTGTCTCCTACAAGTCTCCTTACTCTAAGCCCACACCACAAGCGTAAATCACCAAAATTTCCTTCCCGTAATCCTCTGCGATGAATACGTCGCAGTTCATGGACAAGCAGATAATGGATTTGACATCGTCGTCGCAGGCTAACATTAGCAACAAGGACAAAGAGAGAGATTTCATCGATCTCATGAACAATCCTCAGCACGACGAGGAAGATCACGGCGGCGTCAGTAATGGGAGTGGCAGTGGGATTAAGAAAGAAGAGATCGTGCCCAGTTACGATTTCCAGCCGATTCGTGGCGGATTGTCTCAATCGCTTAATTTGGATTCTACGGCTAGGGTTTGGAATTCTTCGGATAATAATACCAAATCTTCTTCCTCTCCTCTCAGAGTAAAGCGCCGCGCTTTATCTTTTGCTGTGTTAATAATTGAACTGGGTTTTGATTGTTGTGTTGTGGATTTATGTATTTGATTGTTAATCGATTGGATTGATTGATTAATCGGTTATGAATTGTTTGTGATTGGATGAATGTTTTTGATGATCATATTCTGTTATGGGATGCTCGGTGAATATAATCTCAGGGTTAGGGCACATCTTGTATAAATTCTTTGCCTTTGTTGTACTATTTGGATTTGATGACTGTACTAAAGTATTGGGATCATTTGTCACAATTGAGTAAGAAAACAAGAAGTACTTTTGTGCGAGAAAGATCCTCATTCTTGCTGCCTAGAGATTGTATATTCATTGTGTTTCTGCCAAGGTGCGCCGAAGATCGCGTAGTGTTATAATCCTTTGATTTTGTCTTCTTGAGTCTTTCTATGTCTATATATTAGTTTTATCATTTTCTTGGACATAAGGTTGTAGTAACTTATTTTTTACTTTGTGTGTCTTCTGTGCTTGGGATATTTGTTGTGAGTTCCAACTTTTTCCATGGGAGGCGGTTTTGATGGAGTCTTTTTTTTCTTATTCTGATTCCTTTTTTTCTTTTTTTTGTTTTGCTCGCGTTAATATTTTTGGGTTGGTTCCTATTTCATTGCAGAATTATGGTTCTCTGGACTCTATGGAACCTGCAAAATTCATTCTGGAAAAGGACCATAATGATATAACTATAGTGTCTGAGATTGACCGAACTATGAAGAAATACACTGATAATTTGCTGCATGTGGTAGAAAGTGTTGGTGCACGGATAACTCAGTTGGAGACTAGAACACGCAACCTTGAGAATTCTATAGATGATTTGAAGGTTTCTGTCGGAAACAATCATGGAAGTACTGATGGGAAAATGAGGCAGATGGAAAATATTCTGAGAGAGGTATATTGTTTATTGCCCCTTCCTTTTGTTGCTCACGATCTTAACATTCTGATTGCTTTTCTGGTATCTAAGTAGAGTAAGTTTCATCAGGCGGATGACTTATTCTCACATCTTTTCTTATACATACCTTTTCATCCAAAAGGTATATGTAAATTACAAAAGTGGATCAGATGTCCGCAGAAGAAGCAAAACCCTGCAGAGGGATATTTGAATCTTTACAAAATGTCAACTGTTTCAACCTTTTATAACAGCTACTTACCCTGCTTCAGAAGAACGTCAAAATTTACGTGCTATCTTGAAACCCCATTTGAATTAAGTTGAATACAGAATCTAGTATAATAATTATTGGCCGCTTAAGAAGGGGTTATTTGGAAGTGTAGACGTTGTCTGTATTTGTAAAGATGGTAGATGAAAAAGTGATTTTCATGAATTTATCAGTGCTTTAAGTCACATGGTATGTAGATGACAGAAATTGCTATACTGTAGAAGCCTTCAGGCAAGGCACTCTTTGGTGTTCCAACTTTCATACTAATATTTTTAAAAAACTTTGTATTAATACAAAAGGGGCTGTGCAAAAGTGAAAAAGCAGCTGCTTAAAGGACTACCCTGTGAGATGATAATAATAATAAAAATGTATATGGAATGTATACTAGGAGCAACTCAATACAACAAAAAGCCTACCATAAACACCCTGCTCTCAAAATTTTTTTTGGGAATTCTCTTTGCATTTCTTCCTCAATAGAGGTCCATCTCTCCTTTTTATAACGTTTCTTTTTAACCCCTTTAATGTTTGTTTAAGGTGGATTTAATCTGTAGACCTCTTCATCTATTGCAAGAGAAGTAACCAAGTAGTTTCAAGCTTTGGGGATGAATCGTTGGTTTTGTGAAACCAATGTATCCTTGTTGTTACTTCATATAGTGAAAAGTAATTCTTGTGGGGTATCATGATGAAGTACACTGGTTGCTGATTATCCAGAAGAGTGGGGTTTGCATTTAAATTGTTCTAGTACTAGAGTATTTAATGGAAAGAAATTTTCTAGTATAGTAATTCGAATCACGTTTGGAAACATGAAAGCAAACAGTCTTTGGCCTAGTCCTAGTGGTATTTTGGATGGAGACTACATTATTTTTTTCTCTGGACATACTTCTTTAATGGGATACCTAAAAGGATGTGGGTTGTGGTTTGGAATGTATGAAGACATGTGCAGATCTCTCTTTTATTTTTTCTCCTTTAAGATAGGCTACTTGATATAATTATTTCCATTGACGTATTTTTGATGAAATGCTGGTAATTCTATCAAAAAGACAAGGTTTTATTTGTAAATTTATTCTTGTTTGTTACGGAGAGTGGAAATATGATTCATTATGCATACCAGCTTAAATGCTAAATTAATCGCTCTGTGGTGCCCATTTGGTGTTTGTTTTCAATTTTTTGCAGGTGCAATCAGGGGTAATAGTTTTAAAGGATAAGCAAGAAATAGTCGAGGCTCAGCTGCAGCTGGCAAAGCTGCAAGTACCAAAGGTAGATCAGCAATCAGAGAGCCAGAGCACTGGGCATGTAGACTCTGTGCAGCAGGCAGCATCTGCTCCCCTGCAATCTCACCTACAGCCTCCTCCTCCTGTTACTTTTCCACAGTCAGTTCCTCCACTTCCTCCCACTGTTGTTCCTGCTCCACCTGCACCTACTCCCCAACAGAATCTGCCACCTCCGGTTCAACTTCCAAATCAGTTTCCTCAGAGTCAGATTCCTTCTGTTCCTCATCGAGAGACTTATTTTCCACCCACCGGTCAAACTCAGGATGTCCCAAGCCAGCAATATCAAGTTCCTCCAACTCAGCAGCTACAGGCTCCTCCTGCGGCACCACCACCACATCAACCATATCAACCTGCCCCACAACCGCAGTATTCTCAGCCAGCCCACCCACCTCAACTTCCATCTTCATTAGGCCACCTTCCTGAAGAGACAGCTTACATTCCTCCTCAGAACTACCCGCCAAACATTCGCCCGCCTCCTTCTCAGCCACCAAGCTCCCCTCCCTCCCAATCATATTATGGAGCTCCTCCTTCCCACATGTATGAGCCGCCATCCAGTAGATCAAGTTCTGGGTTTCCTACAGGATATGGGCCACAATCTGGGCCTAATGAACCATTTCCATATGGCGGGCCACCTTCTCAGTATGGTAGTGGCTCCACAATGAAAACACAGCAAATCTCTTCGGCTTCAGCACAGAGTGGTGGAAGTAGTTACCCTCAGCTCCCAACTGCTCGCGTGTTACCACAGGCACTTCCCACTGCTTCAGTTGGTGGTGGGTCGGGTTCACCAGGAACTGGAAATAGGGTTCCCATTGATGATGTGGTTGACAAAATGACGAGTATGGGGTTCTCGAGAGACCATGTTAGAGCAACAGTTAGAAAGCTTACGGAGAACGGTCAGTCAGTTGATCTGAATGTAGTGCTGGATAAGCTGATGAATGAAGGGGAAGGCCAGCCTCAGAGGGGGGGTTGGTTTGGTCGGTAGCATGACTTCTTTGATTCAGTATCATGTATAGAGTTATCACTTCTTGCTGGATCAACTTTTCTGATAGTTTGCCTGGAATTGGGGTTATTTCCCCTTGGATGCATTGCCTTCTTTCATTTTATTTTATTTTTTATACCATTACTTGGTCAGTTGAAAGCTGTTATCTTGGTTGTCAGACTTGGTTTCGTGACTCCCTTTGTTTGTTTGATTTTGTGTATACTAACAATAATTTTAATTGGATTGTTCTTATTTAATTGTAAAATTTCAATCTACTGTTTGTGTAACCCGGATTAGAGTATATAAGGAGTGTAAGAGATGAAAAAGGAAGTGAGGAATGCTCTGCCGAATGGGCAATGAATATTAAAAGCCTTGTTTGAGTGTTGGTTTGGCCTCAGTCTCAGGCAAATGAATTATGTTATATCCTGAACGACAACCAATTTCGGACATTGTCTTACTGCATAATAGATGAATCATTTATCAAATTGGTATTTGACTTGAAGGACCCGCTATTCTGTTTTTATTTCTATAAACTTGTTTATGTGAGTCAAACTACTGCTTCATTCTGTATGCAGAAGAAACTGAAAAAATAGATGAGGAACTATGAACCGAGTGACGAAAAAGGCACGTTCGGCTGAGATGCGTATGTTTGTATCTAATAGATTTTATATTCTTTTATGTATTAGTCTAAATTCGGTAATGTTATTCATTTCATTCCCAAGTCATTTCAGCATCCATAAGATTCTAATTCAAAAGCATTGTTAGTAAAAACACTTCAAAGCATTTTTGTTTTTAAAGAATAAGTACTTCAAACTCTTCAAAATCTTCTTTTTAATATAATTTTTTTTTTACTATCAGTTCATGTTTTTCAAATACTTCTTTTTAATATTTTTTTAGTTATTTCAATATAAATACTTTTCACTGCTTAAGAGTGCCAAAAACTCTCCAAAAACATATTCATTTCAAGTTTATTCTTCATTTATGGCTTAGTACAATCATCATCTTTTAAGCGATTTCTGTAAAACATATTTACAAATTTGACCAATTTATAGGAAATAAATTTTAGTAATTATTGTATTGTATCTTATAAATTAAACACTTATAAGTTATTACCTACTCAAATCCAGTCTCATCTACATCACTCAATGTTGCACAAAACACAAAACAAAATTTGGACCATTCGACCTAAGATCTGTAATTGTACAACTTTTGCATTTTACATTATGACTTTCCATGTCGCATCTACAAAACATTCACATGTATTTCAAGTCTTATTTATATATTGGAATTGTTTATTATCAATTTAATAATAATATTGAGCCAAAGTAGCCTTTCAACTCTGGAATTTAAAAATCTTTCTTTTATTAGAGAGATTTTTTTTTTAATTTTTAAGGAAAAAAAATATATTCAAATTAGGAAAGCTTGTCCAAAAATAATTTAGTAGCTGAAAATTTAGATGTTATGATCCATCTAATAAATCAACAGTTCGATACTTTTTTTTTTCTTGGTAGTCAAGCACTAATACTCAACATTCAATACATCTAAGAGCGGATTATTGATTTTTAAGTATTAAATATCCGACAATAAAAAAATAAATACTCAATTACCTATCTATCAAACACAGGATCATGACATTAAAATAAACGTAAGTATTAGTTTTGGATTTTTTTAGAGATCTTCATCTTCTTAAAGGAGCATTCAACCTGCAATACCGTAGGATTAACAAGACTGAACCCACTGAATCACTGACATTGCAAAATGTCAAATATTAGTACTTAATTGGGTAAAATGTAAAAAAATAAAACTGAAGGACCCATATAATTTTGTCAAAGGTAAGGGGAGGAAAAAGAATTCTCCCTTCTCGTTATCGTCCTCGCTTGATTTTTTATAAAATTAATTTTTGGTACAGACCGTCGTCTCTCTGTCGCTCTTCTCCTTCTCTCTATTTCTTTCTTTCTTCTTCCTTTCTCTTTCCCTCAAAAGTTCTGTTTGCTCTGTCACAGCTTCAAACCTACAAACAAACAAACCAAAAAACAGACGGAAACTCTTTCACACTCACCTAAACCTCCTCCATCAAATTCGCCCCCTGGATTACCTCCTTATTTACGATCCAGCCCCTCCTCCCCTCCCTCTGCAACTCTCTCTTTCTTTCTTCCCGAAATGCCTCACCTCCGCCGCCTAATTTCCTTCCTCTCTGTTTAGCACCCTCCCGGCATCAATTCCCTATTGAATGAGAGTGCCGAAGCCTCTCTTCAGTCTCTTCTTCTAGAATATTCTGTAAGATATTTATTTTCCTTTGCTTATTGTTGTTGTTATTATTATTCTATTATTCCTTAAAAAAATTTCATTTTCCTTAGTCCATTATACAAAACCTAGATTATTGTGTTTTATTTAATAATTTCGTGAAATTTTGTTATCTAATGTAGAAATTCAATCCGTTTAGCAACTCATTTTGGTAGTCTACGCTTATGCCTATCGAGTTTTGTGTTAGAACGGTTTTGTTAATTCTCGTTTTGAGTTTAGTATGTAATTCTTTGTTTGTTTTATTTATTAGTTTTGTTGATTCTTAATATTTTCAACTCTCCAGTAGCTTAGAGATTGTTTTTAGAGACTGAAATTGGATTCTATTTATTCATAAGATTAACAAGTTTGCTTTCCATTTGTAAACTTCAAATGTGTGTTGATAAGCTGTTAATATCCGTGCGACTGTTAGGTCAGGCAAAGCTCGAGTATATTGACTTTGATAAATTCTTGCTTAAGCTTAATTTGGATACTGCTTTTATTGGCTAATTACTGGTGTGTAATGATGTTTCAATCGAGTATGTTTGTGGTGATCATGATTTTGGTGTTATGTTTCATTAAGTTTGTCAATGTGACAAACGGGAATGTTATTGAGACCAAATATGTTTTAAGTGGATATGCTTTTGTTATCATTTATTTCATATCATCTTTGAAGTTTGTCACGTGTCCAGAGATGGTTGACTGTGCGGATTGTTCTCGTATCGTATCTTTGATTCCTTCCTCTTTTGGCAGTTCTGCATAGCCTATAGCCATTAAGGATTAAATGGTTTCCCATAAGTGTGGTATTTTACTTGTTTTCCTTTCTTGAATGTCGGTGTTTGGTTGTATCCTCTGTGTTTTTACCATTATGGTTTATTACTTATTCAACTAGTTTACTTGCTACAAGGTGAAAGTCGTTATCTACCTAGAAAGGGACGCTAAAAACAGGTTGACTATGGTATTGGTTATTTAATGAATTGATGTTTAAGATTGCTTCAGTCTGGCCTCAGGTTTAGTTTTAGGTTTTCATCAAATTTACTTATTGTTTGGTACTGATATAAGTCTGACACAATTGAGTTAGCTTTTGTCTTTGTAGATCTAATAATCTGTTTGTCATTAGCATGTTATGAATTGGCAAAAGCATGAGGTGAGCTATACGGAAATATGAACAGTGTTTAAAGCCTCAAGGGGTTGTCATTTTTTGGTAGAATAATAATTGTAAACGATTAGACACGTTTACTGATATGGGAGGTTTATATGGAATCTTAAAATAAAGGGGAATGTCAGAAATGTGACTGTAAAAAGTTATTCCAGATGAAATCAAAGTTGCTGCGTGCAGTTTCTTATCCTGGTAAGATGATAATGAATATATTGCACCAGTGACAAAGATGTGGTTTCTAAGAGGTGGGGTCTGAGGCAAACTTTGTTTCTTGATGATTTTTGAAGGGCTTAATTGGGATTTTTATTTACTTTTAAGAATTAAATATAATTTACCTCTTACTCATTCTATATTTGTGTTCAATCTTTTGCTGATAAGTCAGTGACACTGGTTGGCTCATTAATCATTGCAATTGAATAAAAACCATAATTTAACTTTTATGGGTAAAGTTCCTAATCACTGTGATTCATCGCATTCTGTTTTCATCTGAGTTCTAGGTCCCTCTAAAATACTAATATCTCTACAGTTGCTGTCCAGATTACCCCTTATTTAGATGTAATAAATATCACTTGCTGGTTATATGGTTTAGAAAGAACCCTAGAGGTTGGGCTTAAGAACCCTTGGCCCCATCATTGAGGTCAAGGGTTAAAATCTCCTTGAGACACCTATTTGGGACATATACACGTCTCACACGTTTCCTAGCTACCAAGCTTGTAAGCTGTGGATGTAGCCCGCCTATTCAAGAACTTGGTGAACGGCAAAGTGATTTTTGGGTCATTTAGAAAAAAGAAAAGTATAAGTAGGATAGTCTTGTATAAATCTCTCATACGCAAAGAATAATGTAGAGATTGATAACTGATAAGTTGAGAGTGGGAACTTTGAGTCAACCCTATAAAATATTTAGAGTGTGATATTAATAAACTACATTATGGTGTTTCATTCTATAATTGATGATCAGTACGGATCTTTTGAATTAAATGGAATACTTTTCAATTTTCTTGTATTGGTTGCAAGAAATGCCTCCTTCGGTGATGATAACTAGGTTACATTGTGTAATTTCTTGACCTAATAAGCCAGCCCTATCTTGTCAAGTTATTAGTAGCATGTTGCCTCCTGATGCGTGGAAAATGACTCTTATAACAATTTTGGGTGGAAAACTAATGAATCTTATTATGGATAGATGTTGAAAAGAGAGTTTTCTAAGAGTATTTTCCGTTTTAGAAATCTAAGTTTGTAAGTTTACAGGGTTATTTACCATGAACTTTAACAACTTAATCACCATGCAGAAAGATATAATAATTGTATTTACTGCTGAACATCCATTTTGACGTTGTGGGATTTGGAGCTGAAGTCCCGCATTTCCTGAAAAAAGGAAACTTCTGTTTCTGTAATCATATTTCCCACGTTGAGCACTTTGAATTCTGACACTTTTTTCCCCAGTGCATAAGATGATTCA
Source organism: Boswellia sacra (assembly GCA_013180625.2). Lineage (NCBI taxonomy): Eukaryota > Viridiplantae > Streptophyta > Magnoliopsida > Sapindales > Burseraceae > Boswellia > Boswellia sacra. The sequence goes on along the minus strand of SNVD02014772.1, from coordinate 788,843 downwards.
TTTTTCTTTTAGGATATGATAGTTAGGTAAAATACTTTATAATAACTTAACTGCTGCCAATAGCTCTTTGTTCTATACAGAGTTAAATATAGGTAGGGTGAAAAAAAATTCTGGAAAGTAGTTTGAGAGGTTGAGGAGGAGACAAACACGAAGGACTAACTACAGATAGTACAAAAGAACTTCGTATGGTTACATGGCTTGTTCTAGTTGAGCTGATTGTATATTCCAGCGTAGAGTTTGGATCTTGAGTGGCCCAAGTTGATATTGGCTCGTGGGCAGCCTAAAAGCAATTTTTGTAGCCATTCTATAATGTGTGTATTAATGTAGCAATTTAGTCTGTGTCAATTGTCCTTGTATGCCAATGCGTGCATTATTCCCAAAAATCAACCATATTGACATTTTGATATCATTTGGTAGCTGATGAAGAGAGACTTTAGAATCGGAGACTTATTGAAGAGTTAATAAATTGATCTATTAATACAAGTAGATGAAGAGATCATTGGAATTGTGGTTTTCTTACCTTATCTATTGTATGATGATGCTAATGTGAGCATATGTTTGAGGGTAACAATTCTCTCAACTTTGATTTGTTGGCGAAACCTTTTTTCACATGCATGTCTCATTGGTTTCTTTTGATCTTTACCGGAGAAGAAAAGGGGAGACGGGATTGTCATTTTTCTTAAATATCATAGAACTTGTCTTATACTTACCATTATAATAACTGTGGTATGAACCCTGATTATTGACTTTCATGTGGATAATTTCCAAGTAAAGCTGGTAGCTTTGAGGCATAGTGTTGGTTGGGTATTGATAATCTGCTTGTTTAATGGATTTAATATCTGTTCTGTTATTCATTTATTTGATTTGATAATCACATGGCCTCATGAACTTTCTGATTTTCCTTGCTTCAGATCCCTCGCTACATTAGTCATGATTGAATTCCGCTTCATAGTATATTCACTATGATCATGTAGATTACCTGCCATGATATTTTGTTTTACTTTAATGCTTTTATGCTTATGGAGGTATATTGATGTAAATGATCCCTGACAACTTTTGATTTGCTCATTTCTAGAGTAAAAGTTCCATTCATAGAGGCTGGTTATCACTGTGATTGGATATTGACTTTTTTTTCCCTGTTTGTAGGTTTCCCTTTAATTCCTGAGCTATTCCTGGCTACCAAAGTGGCTTGATTTGTTTCTCTGGTTAGGTTTTGGAACTTTGACGCAATAAAACATTTTTTTATTTCAAGAGTACTGAATGGAGCTTAAAGTTTCATCTCCTAAGCCGGCAAGCGCTTCTCCACCTGATTGTGTCAGTGATCCTGAAGAGAAGGAACTAAGTGAAGAGGATGATGATGATCGCAACCATAAACATCGTAGGCGGGAGACACGGTCTCAATCTTTGGAGAGAGATTCCTTGGATCAAGTATATACGAGGCCATACAGAAAGCGTAACAAACCTTTTGAAAACGGGCATTCTTTCAGGGAAAATGAATCTCAAACAAGTGAATCCTGGAAAAATTATAATGTTTCTCCTTTAGAGAAAGACCTGACAACAAAGTTTGAAAGAAGACGCCCAGGCTTAGCATCTCTATCCCGAACGCCTTTGGATTCAAATCAAAGAACTAGGTTAAATCAAACCTTTTATGGGGAACTTGGGCCTGGAAGGGGAAGAGGGAGGGATGCTGGTTCCTGGAATCAACGTGATTCTAGGTTCGGTTCGGTTGATATTGCTTCACAAAGGGTTCAGCCACCATCCATTGCATCAAGTCTCTTTGCAGGAAGGGGGTTACCTAATGTTTCAAATTCACAGAATGCATCATGGAATGCATTTGGATTAATTCCAGGGGTACCAAATGGTGGCTTAGATACACTCCATTCCATTGGTTTGCAAGGGACACTTAGACCACCGTTGACTTCTTCGTTGAATATGGGTATTAGTCGCCAAAGGTGTAGAGACTTTGAGGAGCGTGGATTCTGTTTGAGGGGGGACATGTGCCCAATGGAGCATGGTGTCAATCGTATTGTTGTTGAAGATGTCCAGGTATGTGTATGGTGAATGTTGCTTCCAGTTTTTGGACTTTAGGATTTCCTTTGTAATTAACTGAATATACAACATGTTTACTTCTTATCAATAACACATGCACACATGTTTGCTGCATTTTATATTAAATTGTGTACCGGGACGCTCCTGGCTGTGATGATTACAACCTGAAGATAACGATCTTTTCTGCTTGGTTGTAGATTCATTTGTCATTAAATTTTTATTTCATTATGATTTACAGAGCCTTTCACAGTTTAACCTCTCTGTTCCACTTCCAAGTGCACCACTGCTGGCAACACCTGCTGGACCTCTACCTTCAGTTGGTGTTCCTTCGACGACGGTGATGAGTTCAAAAGGAACACATAGCAAAGGTAACAAGCTTGGAATGGCTGATGATGGTTTGGGCTTAAATGGTGCATATTCTGATTCTGCTACTGCAGCTGGAGCTGATTTGTATGATCCGGATCAACCCCTATGGAATAATGATGGTCTTGAAACAACTTCTACAATTGCAGGACTACATTCATCTAATGATGAAAGTGAACCCTTGTTAAATGACGAATCCTCTGATCGTCATCAGGTCAGGTTATGTGATAATGTTGATAATGAATGCTCAATGAGACCCACTGGGTCTGCTGTTGTTTCACAGAGTACAAGTCTGTCAGTTTGGGGTAGAATTGGTAATTCAAAAAATAGATCAAATTTGAAAGAGAAAACATTAAGTTCCTCAGATTATCTTGAGAATGAAACCAAAGAAGATAAGGAGGCATTACCCAGCCTTCAGGGTACTTCACGTAGAGGAAAACGGAATATTGATGATGATGCTGGCTCAAAAACTATGGATGCATCTAAGGTACAGAGTGATACTATCCGTAACATCCGTAAGCCATCACAGAAGGCATTGCGTACACTATTTGTCAATGGCATTCCTCAGAAAAGCAACAAAAGGGAGACACTTCTCTCTCATTTTCGAAAATTTGGAGAGGTTGTTGACATTTATATTCCATTAAATAGTGAACGGGCTTTTGTCCAGTTTTCAAAAAGAGAAGAAGCCGAAGCTGCTCTAAAGGCACCTGATGCTGTTATGGGAAACCGTTTTATCAAGCTTTGGTGGGCAAATCGTGATAGCATAGCAGACGATGGCATAAGCAGTGGTACTGGTGTATCTGTAACTCCTCGTGGTGCATCAACTACTTCAACTCCAGCACATCTGTCCATTGTTAATAAATTAAAAGATAGTAATCTTCAATCTGTTGCACCGAAGGGTAGTTCTGATGTTTCTCTGCCTGCCTCTGACCAGTCCGCACCTGTCACTCCAAATGGTCCGAAGGTTCCACCTCCTTTGCAAAAGAAACTAGACAATCTAGAGCAGTTAAAGGAGGAACTTCGTAAGAAGCAGGAATTGCTGGACCAGAAGCGGAATGACTTTCGCCGCCAGCTAGACAAACTTGAGAAACAAGTAACCCTAATTGTCATTGCCTTCATATTATATTACTTATGTATCCTTGATAACTTTACATGCTTGCTATGATGCCATGGTCTCTTAGCTGTCATCGCATTTTCTGTGCTCTTTTTCAGGGGAAAAATTGCATAGTACTTACTTCAGTAATAGTACATAAACACCAAAAAAGGAACTAATTAGTGTTACTGGCTACCAGCTTTTGATTCTCAATGTAGAATAGCAAACAATGCATATCTGATTTTTATGTACTATGAAAGAACTTAATGTGCTTTATAGCGGAGACACTGTTATTAAGTGGTTTTACATCATTTGTCATTTAGGCTACAGTAATAGGGAGAGTTAAGAGGAAAGTGTACATAGAAGAGATTATATAGGTGAATAACTTGCTTTGCCATTTATTCAATAATGTGGGATGTCAAATGCTTTATTAGTTACTAGTTGAAATATTATTTCTGTACAATGGATTTCTCAAATTTTAACTTTTTGTAGGCTGGAGGAGTCAAGGGTGATGTGGCGACTGAGCAAGCTGCTAAGAGACATAAAGTGACAATAGCAGCCGATCTTGTAAAAGGTGCATTAAGGTCATCTGATCCTGGTGGTGCAGTGGCATCACCACGTGCTGAGACGATGGCAGAAAAAAACAAACCAGTGGAGAATGCGGTTTCCCATAGTCCCAAATCAAGTGCAGCTGCAGTGCTCCAGGAATCTACAAGCTTCAAGCAGCAGATTCGTTCATTAGCAACTGTGGGACCTCCCTTTTCAACGAATAGATACAAATTGGACAACCGACCTACCACATTTAGAGTTGTTCCACCTTTACCAGCAGGTTTTGCAGATGTATGTCTCTCTCTTGCTCTCGTTTCCTCCCCACCTTGTTATTTATGGTGTCCACAACATGCATTTCTGCTCCTTGTTTAATGAGTTTGCAGAAAGGTTTTTCTTGGTAACCTTTTTAGACATTGAATAACAAACTGACTGCTAGTTGTCAGTGTGCTTTTTTATCATTTCTTAAGAAGTGAAGCATGAGATGAGGCATTTAGGATCTGCCTTATGGAGTTTTATGTTCCATCAGATGGAATATAAATGTAAATTTAAAAAGGTGTGGAAGAGCTGAAATAAAATATTTGAGTACATCTGTGTATGCATGCTGGATGGGCATGTATTTGATATTTGATTATTGGTCATTATTATTAGCTGATATGTTCTGATCATGAGTTGCCAAAAGTCATGAAAGAATTTACACGTTACTGGGATTGGGACTTGGGAGACCTTTTACGTCTGTCCTTGAGAGTGGTCAGTGAACTCCTAATTTTAATTGCTACATGTGCCTGGTACTCTGGCCATATGCTTAATTGAGAATCTTAGAGTGAACAATTTCTGATTGCAGTATTATATCTGTGCAATTATATTATCTTTCTTTTTCTACAATCTTCTTGCAGTTTCTTATAAATAAGTAAATAAATAAATTCTGTTGATAAATGCATTTGTAGAATCTTTCTTCTAGAATCAGTTTCTATGCTATCTATTGATGTATACCCACAGACATTGAACTGAAGTCTTAATGCTTTTTTAGGTTGCTGTTTTGAAGGAGCACTTCTCATCATACGGTGATCTCTCTGCTGTTGAGATGGAAGCAGGTGAAGTCCATGATGGTGGTAATGGGTTAGATGCACTGAAAAATTGCTCAGCTCGTATAACTTATACAACACGCCGCTCAGCTGAGAGGGCATTTGCAAATGGTAAATGCTGGCAAGGCCATAATTTGCAGTTTATGTGGCTGATGACTAGTACTTCTAGCAATGACTTAAGTAACAGAGAAAATTTGGCATCTGCTCCTAAGGGACCTTCAGATGCCAATATTAAGAAAGAAGAAAAATCAGCCACCCTTTTTTCTCAGGAAGGTGCTGCAGATGCAGAAAATTTGTCATCTGCTTCTAAGGGATCTTCTGATGCTAACATTAACAAAGGAGAAATCTTAGCCTCTATTGTTTCCCAGGGAGCAGCTGCATCAGGAAATGGGGAATCTGAAAATTCAGAGAGGAGAAGTAGTGTTGAACCTGCTGATTCGCATGAAGTTTCCCAGCCTAGTCCAACAGCAATGTCTGGTGAGGAAGAGTCACTTAAAAATGATGCTTGTTGAGGATGGGCTTATTGTTTTATTTGTACAGTGAGGTAAAATGTTAAATCTGTTAAACACTAATTTTCAGGAGTCTTGGTTTAGAAATTTCTGAATTTTTACTTTCCAATATAATTTTTTGGTCATCTTTTTCTTTTGATGATGGGATATGTAAAAAAGAAATTTTCGGATTTTTGAACGCCACCTGAGGATAATTGGTTAGTTGAGTGGCAAATTGTGTTATCTTTCAGCTCAGATATTTAGGACTAGAGGTTAAGTTCAGAAATTCTGTTGAAATTAAATGAAATGTTTACATAAAATATTGGGGGTTTGGATTCCCATTCATTTCGAGTTTATTTTGCAAAATTTGTGTGATAATGCCTGTACTGCAACTCTCTTGCGTTGTGATGCATTTGTTGCACGGAGTCTGTCTACGGTAACTGTTAAATTGCCATGAAATAGCAACCCATATAGGAAATTCCCTGTTTTTACGTTGTTCTTCCTTTGTATCTTCTAAAAAGACACTGCCATCATACCCAAGGCTCTACTCATAAACAGGTTATACCTAGAACACAAAAAACGATTCTCTTCCACCATATTTATGTATATACATAAGATGAATAAATGGTAAAAATTGGTACAAAATCGTATTTACATGCATAACCATAAAGTCAGCCACCTCTCTCAGAGTGCACTGGTGTAGTGACAGATTGACAGATCTTTTACAAAACAGTGCGTATGTCTCAGGTGACCAACATATTGCAGAGCTTCAGCTGCTTCTCTAAAGGCAAGTAATCTTATACAGGCACTATGTGTTGCATGTAATAGAAAATCAGCTAGTTCGTTCTCACTTTCGTCAATAGGTTGTGTGCTAGGCGATGACTGACCAACGGCTAGACAAGTAGTCCAATTATAAATGCGTTCTGTTGATGCCCAAAGATAGGAAACAAATTGCTCTGTAAAAATTTCCCACGGTCCCACCTGGCATCTTATAAAAGGGATGTATCATTGGTAGATCATTTAATATGGCAAAACGATCCAAGAAGTAGGAGAGGCATGTATCTGCAGCAGCTACCGGAGGGCAGACCAAGAACCTGATGTTCCTGCAGGAAGATTGAGTATTAGTTCTAATGAAAAGGAAAAAGAATTTCAACCGAGAATACAGCCCATACTCAAATTATTCCAGTGAATCCAATCTAAACAAAGGAGTTCAGATGTCAAATAAGAGGAATAAAACCTCAAACCATAGGTTTTTCAAAAGCCTAAAAGCGTTACATTCAGGTCCAACAATAGGTGGATATCCCCTTTCATGGTCACTTCAATCTTTGGTGCTGCCATCAATTTTACCAGAGGCTTTTCTACCATGATAAACAAGTCAGTTGCCACCCTTTAATTGACTTAGAAGGTGATGACATAAGGTTTATAGGGATATTTCTTTCCGCCCTGAGGTTTTCTCCAATTCATTTTAACTTGAGTTTTTCATTATTGCATTACAGAGCTCGAGCTGTTTTTTATTGATTCACTTCCCTTTTGTTGAGAAATTTGTAACTTTCGGTGGTGCCACCATGAAACCATGACACCGATCTTATCTTGATCGATATGGTAAGTGAAGACTTGTGTTTATTTATGTTAAGAGTCACATGAGTGTAAACCGATGGTTTTGTTGATTGATTGAAGGTTGATTGGTTGGTGAATAAATCTTTGAAGGAGGAAAATATTAATCAAACTGGATTCTATTCGGCTCCAACGTGTTTGCGGTTTGTGTATAAATCTCCACTTGTTATTTTAGATGTTATAGAATTCCATTACTTTTAGACTTGGGCGTTCAATTAGCGTCACTTTATTTAATTTTGATATGATAGGTGAATAGCCTATTTCTCGACATTTTGAGTATAGAAAAAGGTTGAGTACCGTACGAAGTTATCTACATGTTGTCTTAAGAAATTTTTATATATTATTACCGAAAGATCTATGACGCAACCTTTTGATCATGAACTCTGTACACATCAATTGTCCTTATATATTTTAGTTGTTTGAAAATAATATTGATTTTTAATTTTTAAGGATCTTCGAAACTGGTTCTACATGTTGAAACTTATTAAAAAGTCATATCTCAATCTGTGAATTTTATTTTCTTAACAGATGATCTCCAAAAATCATGAAATTTTATATAGCGCCTTGTTTACATGTCTGTAACAATTCTACAAATCTTCGTAATTTTTAGATAAGCATTTAATTTTATAAAAATTCTTGAACTGAGCTGACTTACTGATGAGCACTATTTGATAGTTTCTCTGTATGCAAAAAACTTCATTTATTTGAAATTGATTGTGTTGTCTAAATGCTACAAGAAAATTCATGAAATAGAAAATACATGTCCAGAATACTCATGTAAATTTTTAGCATCATTATAATAGGGAATTAAGATATAAAATTCGTGGAGTAATCATTGTTCAGATTCCAGGACTGAACCGTTAGATGAGTTTTGGTATTGAATATAATGATATTATTTGTTTAATTATTTTCTAAAATTTTGCGGTAATTGGAGGTGTTAAAAGTTAGAGTGCTTTTGACCAAATTTCGAAGTAAATAATATTCACATTAGCGTGCCTTATTTTGATATATATGAAAATCGTGCAATTTTGATATGTAAGTTATATAGTTTTTTTTCAAAAATTGGAAAGTTATTTTAATTAACAATTCAAGTTTTAAACACCAAACTATATTTTCAGTTTTTTCTTATGTTAAGTGCTTAATAAAATAATTTATTCAATAATAGTTGCTTTTTGTAATTAAATTATCTCTTTTATCTAATAAAAGACAAAGATTTATGGAACGTTTTATCTCAAAACTTTCTCTAAATAAGAAACTTTTTATCTCAATCTTTTTCTAAAAATCTTATAACTTTTTACCTTAATTTTAATGTTTCCAAATTTATTTATTTAAAACGTAAATTTTATATCCAAAATTATTATTTAAGAATTATTACAAATTTGAGAATATTATGATTTATAAGGATTATGAATCTAGTTTCGTATTATAAGTTATGAAATGGAATTTTGGTTCATTGTCTGTGGCACTAAATATATTACATTCTATTATGATATATTATGTTTCCAACTGGATTTACGTTATGATGTGCACAATTATGTATGTTATGTTTGATCAAGAAACGATCCCATGATATGTTATGGTTGTGTAACTTGAGCTACTATGACATTGGTGTTTTATGAAGTCGATTTATGGTTTCATTGTTACTATATCATTATGAATTATTTTGTGCTAACGCTATAATATATGTTTTTATGAAATTATTATGATATTATGCGATAAAGATGTTGTTTGTGTGGCTTTATATACATTAATATGCAAATTTCTTATTGAGCTAACGATTCACCTCTTTGTCACCAATAGTTTTACAGAGTATCCTTCCTAGATAGAATATTGGTTGGTTGAGCTATTAAAGCCGCTCTTGAGGAGAAAATATTAGTTTGGATAGCGTTTTCCTTTGTTGTTAATACTTTTATTTTGGGAGTTGAATGGAATTTTGGCGTAGACCTTTGAATTGTAATAATGGGATTGCTTTGTCCCTGGATTGTACATTATTGGATATCTCCTTAGTTTATTATTTTATGGAATAAAATAGTTAGTAGCTGTCCGATTTTGGCTTATGTATGTCACGTGCTAGATTTGAGGTGTTACAACGAACAACGAAGCCCAATGTTGTGGGTCACCCTAAGAATGTAAGCCTAGTCCAGCATCCTTATGTGATTCATCAGGGGATGAATGTAACATCCCACATCGCTTGAGAAAGTATGTAAAAAAAAATTTAAATACCATATGAACTCCTTGAATTATTGGATAATTATAAAGCCTGAAAGTAAAACTATGACGGACTAGACGTTTATGATATGTTTGATACGTAGGATAGGATAGGATAAAGGAGTCCAATTGCATAGTTTTTTTTTTTTTTTTTTTTAACACCTATGTTTGGTGTAGTGCAATTATCAGTATAGATGTTGGACAAAAGTTGCTAGAGTTATAATGCGCTCAGCCACGGGTTAAGGGTGTATAAGTCATAGCGTTTTTATATAAGTATTTATATATTAATATATATTATCTTAAAAAAGTTATCAAGTAGACAATTAATTAAAAAATAATTAAAAAATATATTATTAATTAACTGATATATATTTATGTAATTAAATACATCTAAATAAATTCATATATAAATAATTTTAAAATCTAAAAGTAATTTTAAATTATTTTTTAATGTTTTTATACTTTTTTTATATTTATTTAATCAATCCAAATAAAATTTGAATTTATCTAATTATAATTTTATTTTATATAATACTATACCAAACACAAATATAGTATAGAAATATATCTTATCCGAATCTATCATATTCTATCCCATTCTATCCAATCTAATATAACCTATACAATTCAATATGATACACCAAAGGCACCCTTTAGTGTTTTTTCATTATTTATTTATTTATTTTTTTTTTGTGATGGTACAAATTGTACCTGTCATCCACAAAGGTTGTAATGGGCTGCTCCACCAATTAATGATCAAGTTTTTACTTGAGAGGCATAAACAAGCACAATTCAATAGAGAGTCGGCAACTAATTTTCCTGACTTCTTGGCCATTTGCTTGGCTATCTATGGTAACTGGTGAAATGGTTGCAAGAAATTCTTTTTTTTTTTCTGTAAATTTGATTTGCTGATCATTTCCTTTGTAATTAACTGAATATAGAACATACTTATCAAGGGCATAACTAGAAATTTTTTATCAGGTGGGATAAAATTTTATACTAAAACTTAATTTTTAATTAATTTGAATGGTATTTATAGTCGTTTTCTAATGAAATAATATAAAAAAAAAGCCCAAGAATTTTCCATTTTAACTTATACTATAAATTTGATGATTTATTTAGTACATATAAATTTCTGCCTTTTTAAATTTGGCTAGATGACATATTTTAAACTTTATTTACATATTGTACAAAAATATTATAATTATCTATTTTACCTTCAAATTTAATTAAAAAAAATTTGAGTAGGCTATATGTCACGAGCTTAGAGATTTGCGTAGCTGCTCATACGGGCCGTGACATATAGACCTCTTAGTTACGCCAGTGATGTTTACTTCTTCTCAATAACATGCGCGCACACATATACATGTTTACTACATTTTATATTAAATTGTGTATTGGGATGCTCCTGGCTGCGATACTTCATTACAGCCTGAAGATAACAATCGTTTCTATTTGGTTGTAGATTCATTTGTTATTAAAATTTTGTTTCATTATGATTTACAGAGCCTTTCATTGATAGAGAACTAGAAATGCTTAATGTAGAAAAGTAGTAATTTTATCAATGACTGAGTGAAGTACAAAGAGGTAGGACCCTCGTGTTATTGAGCATCCGTACCTTTCACTCTTAATTTCTGATGCACTAGTTACGTAAAACATGTTACAATTGGAAGTAAAATTGCCTATTTATAGATGCAATAGGCGGTTACAAAAGTAGGTTTCTCAAATTAATTAAAATTTTCTTACGAAACCGCTATTAACTTGATTAGACAATTCCTGTTTCTGAATTGTTCTTATTGGCTGAATTGCATGCTTTCACATGCTAGCATCTTGTAGTTTGTAAACCCACTTGGATCAAGACTTCTATTAGAGAATTATGTTGGCTGAATATTTTTTTTCCATTATCAAATTCCAGCCGACTCAAATGGTAGCATCTCATAGGCTCGAGTGATGTGGCAGTTTGATATAATTTGATTATTAATCTGCCACGTACCTTATTAATCAACTTAAGCTTAGCAATTCAATTGGAAGCTTAGTGTGACTAAACTTCTAGAATTTGCATCATTATTTTAACAATCCTCCTTGATGCAAATTCTTGTCACTCCAATTAAGTCTCCTAGTAATTTGAACCTTTCTCGTGACAATGCTTTGGTAAAATGTCTACTCGTTGCTCTTTAGTTAGACAATAGTGGAGCTCTATCTCTTTATTTGCTTCAGCTTCTATGAGAAAGTGGTACTTGATTGCAATATGTTTTGTACGGCTATGGAAGACAGGATTTTTAGCCATTACTATTGTTGATTTGTTGTCACACTTAACCTCTGTAGCTTGATGTTGTGCTTCTCCCATATCTTCAAATATATGTCTTAGCAAAATTGCTTGACTTGTTGTATTTGCTGTTGCTACGTCTCTGCTTCCACTGATGACTGTGCAACACTATCTTGTCTCTTGGATGTCCATGAGAATATTCCTGAACCCAATGTGAATGCATGTCTAGATGTACTCTTCATGTCATCATGACCTAACCCAATTGTTATAGGTGTAGCCAATCAATCTTGTGTCACATTAGAATTAAACCAAATACCGTAGTCTTTTGCTCCTTGCAAGTATCTGAGAATTCTTTTTGCAACTCCATAATGAACTTGTGTTGGATTTTGGATGAATCTTGAGAGAAGACTAGTAGCATACATAATATCCAGTCTTGTCGCTGTCAAGTAGAGTAGGCTTCCGATGAGGCTTATGAAATGTGAAGCATTTGCCTTTTCTAAACCGTCTTCCTTCCTCAAATTTTCATTAGTAATGAAAGGAGTTGCTACTGACTTGCATTCATTCATGTTGAATATCTTCAGTAGACTTTTAGTGTTTTTCTTTTGAGATATGAAGAATCCTATGTCTCTTTGGTTTATTTCAATACCAAAAAAATAGTGCATAGAATTTAAGTTTGTCATCTCGAAAGTTTTCATTATATCTTTGATGAACTCTTTGATCAACTTCTTACTGTTGCTAGTGTAGATAAGATCATCCATGTATAAGAAAACAATAAGAATGTTATGATATTCTATTTTAGTGTAAATAGTCAGTTTGCTTTTGCTCCTCTTAAATCCTTGATTTGTGAAGCATTTGTCAATTCTACTATACCAGGCTCTTGGAGCTTGTTTCAATCCGTACAGTGCTTTCCTAAGCCTTAATACTTTATCCTCTTTTCCTTGAACCATAAACCCTTGAGGTTGTTCAATATAGATTTCTTCTTCTAGGAATCCGTTCAAGAATGCCGACTTCACATCAAGTTGATAAATCTCCCATTTCTTCTAAGTTGCAAGTGTAATAAGAGCTCTAATTATGTCTACATATGTAACATGACCAAATGTTTCATTGTAGTCGACTCCATATTGTTGTGAGTAACTTTTTGCAACTAGTCTTGCTTTGTGCTTATGAATTGAGCCATCAGAGTTGAGCTTTATCTTATAAACTCATTTAACTCTAATGATCTTTTTGTCTTTAGGATAATCCACTAACTCCTAGGTATTATTTTTCTCAATCATCTTTATTTCTTCTTGCATAGCCTTTACCCATACCTCTTGCTTTGAAGCTGTTTCATAATTTTCTGGCTCTACTATAGTGAAGTTACAAGATTTATAAATATCAACAAGAGATCTCACTTTCCTTGGTGATGTCTCTGGAGAAGATTCTTCTTGTTAAAGGAAGTCTTCATGTTTTGAAGTTGGAGAATCAGTTGGAGTTTTTGGACCTAATTCTTCAGTTGTTGTTTGTTGTGGAGGTAATGATTGAGATGGAACTATGATATTTCTTTTTTCAACTTTTTCTTCATCCCAGCTCCATACAGCATGTTTATCAAATTCCACATCTCAACTGATAATTAATTTCTTGGACTTAAGGCTGTAGATTTTATAGCCCTTGGATTGAGTACTCTAGCCCAAGAATATCCCCTTTTTTTGTTTTGTCATCTAGCTGGATTCGTTTCTCCTTTGGAATATGAACATAGCATATACAACCAAAAACTTTGAGGTGTTTTGCTGATAGCTTACGTCCGCTCCATGCTTCAACTGGAACCTTGTTTTGAACAGATTTAGTTGGACATCTGTTAAGGAGATATACTGCTGTGCAAACTGCTTCTACCTAAAATGTATTTGGCAGGCCTTTTTCTTTTAGCATTACTCTTGCCATCTCTATTACTGTTCTATTCTTTCTTTCTAATACACCATTTTGCTCAGGAGCGTACCCAACTGTCAATTGATGTTCCACTCCTTCATCTTCACAGAACTTGTCAAGCTGTTTGGAAGTGTAATTCTTTGCCATAATCACTTCCTAAAGCTTTTATTTTGTAACCACTTTGATTTTCAACATAGGCCTTAAACTTCTTGAAGATCTCAAAGACTTGTGATCTTTCGTGAAGAAAGTTGACACAAGTCATTCTTGAATATTCGTCAATAAATAGAATGAAGTAAATGTTCTAATCATGCATAGCAATTCTCATTGGACCGCATACGTCAGTATGTACTAGCTCTAACAATTTCTTTGCTCTCCATGCCTTTTGTGATAGAAATGATTGAAGTTGTTGCTTCCTAAATAGACAACCTTCATATACGCCATTATTCTCTCTGATATCAGGTAGTTCTTCATCATCTTTTTTTGATAGAGAATTCTCAATCCATGGAAATCAGTATGTACTAGATGTAATGATTTTTTTGCTTTCCGTGCCTTTCATGATGGAAATGATTGACGTTGTTGCTTCCCAAGTAGACAACATTCACATACGCCATCATTCTCTTTGATATTAGGTAGGTTCTTCATCATCTTTTTTTGATAGAGAATTCTCAATCCATGGAAATTCAAATGACTAAATCTTCAATCCCACAACTATGAGTCATCATGTTGTGCCTTCATTGCTACTTCTCTGGCATATCTCCAATAGATAGGAAAATTTCACTGCTCCATCTTCACTGTAGCAATCGCCAAGCTTTTATTCTTTTTTATCATAGATTGTGCATGTATCACCTTTAAAGTGTAGAGAATAACCATTCTATAACATTTGGCCCAGACTGAGCAAGTTTTGTTTCAAGCTAGGGACTAACAGAACATTCTGGATAAACTTCATTCCCTTCTTTATCTCTATAACAATTGTCCCTTTGCCTTTAGCTTCTATTATAGCACCATTGCCAAGTCTGACTTGTGATTTATTTGTAGTATCAATGTCACAGAAAATGCTGTCATCACCAATCATATGATTATTGCATCCACTATTAATATACCACTTATCGCTCTTTTATTCTGATGCGGCTCGACAGAAGTAGAACAATATTCCACCAGTGTCTTTATTTTCTGAATAATTAGCCTAATGACTTTCTTTTGATTGACAATCATTTTCTGGATGTCCAAATTTTTTACAATTGTTGCATTATGGTTTTTCACGATGCCAACAATTTTTCTTGCATATACCATAAGGAGGAAATTTTTTATTTTCTTTATTTCTAGAGCTTTCTCCTCCTCCAGAAATTTCTTTTGATTTTTTAGACTCATATTTGGGCTTTGAAGAATGCAAATCAGTCTTTGATTGAAATGCATTCTCTAATAAGTCGTTTTTATACATTTTTCTTTTTCATATGCTTTCAATGAGCCCATTAGTCCTGTCACTAAGAGCTTAGTTATATCTTTTGCTTGTTCAATTGAAGTTACTATTGAATCATATTTATCAGTGATAGTAACTAATATTTTCTCTACACTTATTCTATTAGTAATATTGTCTCCGTAAATTCTCAATTGATTTACTATCTCTTTTATTCTAGAGTAGTGATCTCTAACAGTCTTAGATTCTTTCATTTTAGTAATCTTAAAATCTCTTTTTAAAGTTTGTAGTACAAAAATGAGCACCTGCTCATCACCGTGGAACTCCTTCTTTAAGATATCCCACACTTGCTGCTTGTAGCTTCAACAATTCTTGGAAATATATATGCTGATTATGCTTGCTAAAGAATAACATGTGCCTTTGAGTCTTTCTGCTCTAAATCTTCCAACTCCTTTTGCTTAATTCTGGATAGACTAGAAGTATCTTCTAGAGCTTTGAATCCATTTTGAATAATTCCCCATAAGCCCTGAGCCTGGAAAAATGTCCTCATCTTAATAAACCAGTAATCAAAGTTTTCGCTATTGAATACCGACACAGATACTGGCATCGATGAGTTACTTGATTCGGCCATGGTGCTAAATAGTTTATTGCCCCACAATAACCGAACGTGGCTTAGATACCACTGTTAGAGAACTAGAAATGCTTAATATAGAAAAGTAGCGATTATATTGATAATTGAGTGAAGTATAAGGTACTGGGACTCTTGTGTTTTTGAGCACCCTGTCACGAGCTTAGAGGTTTGCGCAGCACACTCGTGCGGCACTTAGACAACTTGAACCAAAAGTTGTTAAGTAAGCCTTGATGCTAGTCTTCTCGCTCAAGGAAAAGAGAGGATCGTTGAGCCAAAGAGCCTGTAGGCAAAGAAGAGAAGAGATGGAAGATGGAGACAAGTATTGCTAAGCAAGAGAGCTTTGTATTACACTAGAGAACTCTTTACAATGCTTTGTTTTGTGTGGATTTCTGTGGATGATTTACAAATGAGCATTGGAGGGGTTTATATAGTGAAACACCTCTTAAATGAATGGCTAAAATCTAATACATCTAAGGGTCTTAATTCATTCTTATCTACTAAATTATCTAGATATGTACAAGAGAATATTATCTACTAAATTATCTAGATAAATACAAGAGATAATTCTAGAAACTTATCTTGCTAGAGAATTCTAGAAGATGGGCTTGGGCTTGGGCTTTTTAGAAGCTAAGCCAAGCCTCTAGGCATATTTGGCCACTCTAACAAGTAAATTGGGTGGGCCGTCACATCCTCCCCCACCTAATTCTGTGACGTCTTCGGCGCGCTCTCGTCCTTGTAGCGTTGGATGTGCTCGTCAAATTGCCACAAAGTGTCTTCGCGTTCCCAATTTGCCTCACTGTCCAGAAGGTTTTTCCACTTTACCAAGTATTCGGTGTATGGTGGAACTCCTCTCATTCATATCACACGTTCCGCAAGGATGCATTCCACGTCTTTGTCGAATGCGGTGACGACGGCTGTGGGTGCTCTCTTGGACTCGCTTCTACTTGGATCTTCCTTGTCTTCATGATAGGGCTTGAGAAAACTCAACATGGAAGACCAGATGGATCTTGAGGTTGGGTGGCAATCGGACTTTGTAAGAGATTTCGTCCACTCGCTTGACAATAAGGAAGGGACCTTCGTATTTCCGTACCAACCCCTTGTACACTTTGCGAAGTGACTTGAATTGTTGGGGTAGTAGCTTGATAAGCACCAAGTCCCCTCTTGAAATGCGAGGTGTTATCTCTTAGTGTCCGCCCATTTCTTCATTTTCTTGGCGGCCTTGTCTAGGCGTGCTCGCGTGATGTCAGCTTGTTCATGCCATTCCTTTGCGAGCTTGTATACCGCTAGACTCTTCCCTCCATAGGTTGAGGCTATGGCATGTGAAGTCATAGGTTGTTGTCCTATCACAATCTCGAACGGACTCTTACCCGTTGCCTCACTCCTTTGGAGATTATATGAGAATTGGGCAACGTCTAGCAATTTTGCCCAATCATGTTAGTGAGCGCTCACATAATGCCTCAAGTATAGTTTAAGTAAGGCATTGATGCACTCGGTTTGCCCATCGATTTAGGGATGGAAGCTTGTTGAGAAGCTCAAGTTAGTCCCCAACATTTTGAAGAGCTCTCCCCAAAAGCGATCGATGAAGCGAGGGTCACGATCACTCACGATATTTTGTGGAACTCCCCATAGCTTCACTATGTGTTTAAGGAATGCTCGAGCGACTTCGTTCGCGGTGCAATCTGTAGAGACGGGTATGAAGGTGGCATATTTGCTAAACCGATCAACTACCACCATTATGCTTCCATACCCTTCAGATTTTGGCAAGGCCATGATGAAGTCCATTGACATACTTTTTCATGGCCTTTCCACAATAGGTAGGGGTTCAAGCAACCCCGTTAGACGTTGGTGCTCAACCTTGTCTTGTTAACATACAAGATAAGTCCTTACATAGCCTTCCACGTCTTCTCGCATTTGAGGTCAATAGTAGGAATCTTGCAAGAGTGCAAGGGTTCGTGTCATACCTGGGTGACCAGCCCACTTGGAATCGTGGCACTCCTTGATGATCTCCTTCCGCAAGTTCCCATATCTTGGCACGAAGAGCCGATTCCCGATTGTGAGGAGTAGGCCTTCGTCAAGCCAAAAGCGTCGTGTCTTCCCCTCACTTGCTAAGTTCAAGAGATTCTTGGCTAAGGGATTGTGCTCTAGGCCTTGTTTGATGCGATCGATGAGCACACTTTGTGGACGACTTGCATTCAAGGTGGCGAGTTCCGCCTTGCGACTTAGGGCATCGGCCAAAATGTTTGCCTTACCTGCTTTGTACTCGAGCCTGTAGTCGAACTCGGCCAAGAAGTCTTGCCATCGTGCTTGCTTGGGGCTTAGCTTCTTTTGTGTTTAGAAGTAGCTTGTGGCCACATTGTCGGTTTTGATGACAAAGTGGGACCAAGCAAGAATGTCGTCAAACCTGTAGGCAATGGATGATGGCGGTCATCTCCTTTTGTTGGACCGTGTATCGTCGCTCCGTGTCATTGAGCTTGCAGCTCTCGTATGCAATGGGCTGCCCTTCTTGCATGAGAACTCCCCCTATGACAAAGTCGGAGGCGTCTGTGTGCATCTCAAATGGTTTGGTGTGGTTGGGTAGCACCAATATCGGTTCTTCACATATTGCCTTCTTCAACCCCTCGAAGGCATGTTGACACTCTTCAGACCAATGCCATGTGTGGTTCTTCTTGAGAAGATCCATGAGTGGGGCAGCTTTGGCTGAGTTGCCCTTGATAAACTGTCGATAGTAGTTAACCAACCCAAGGAAAGATCGTAGCTCCGGTACTTTGGTAGGAGGCTCCCATTCTTGAATGGCCTTCATCTTGGCTTGATCCATCATAAGCTTCCTATCCCATATTCGGTGGCCAAGGAACTCTACCTCTTATTGAGCAAATGAACATTTCTCCTTTTTAACGTAGAGTTCATTGTCACGAAGCACTTGGAAGACTTGTTAGAGATGTTGCACATGCTCTTTAAGAGTTGTGTTATAAATGACAATGTCATCCAAGTAGACTACCACGAACCAATCAAGGTAGGGATGGAAGAGCTTGTTCATGAGGGTACAGAATGTGGCGGGTGCATTGGTGAGGCCAAATGGTATGACAAGAAATTCATATGCACCATACCTTGTCACACACGCGGTCTTTGGTTCATCACCCTTGGCAATGTGCACTTGGCAGTACCCCGATCTCAAATCAAGCTTGGTGAAGTATCGAGCCTTCCCAAGTTGGTCGAACAACTCCGCAATTAGTGGAATCAGATACTTGTTCTTGATGGTTCCCTTGTTAAGTGTCCGATAGTCGATACACATGCGAAGGGATCCATCCTTCTTCTTTTGGAAAAGGACGGGTGCACCATATGGAGCTTTTGAGGGTTGGATGTAACCTGCATTGAGCAAGTCTTGGAGTTGTTTCTTCAACTCCGCAAGTTTGGTTGGCGCCATGCGGTAAGGCGCCATGGTTGGAGGCTTGGCACCGACCTCCAACTCGATTTGGTGATCCACTTCCCGTCGTGGAGGCAACTTCTTTAGAAGCTCTTGAGACAGTGTCCTTGTATTCATCAAGGACGGCTTGAATTTTCCTTGGCAATGGGTCATTGGCAATGACAACGTCCTCACCGTCGTTTAGTTCTCGAACGGTGGCAAGAAAACTTGGATCTATCTTTATCCCCCGTTTGAATTGTAGTGCGGATAGCATCTTGCTTTCAACCTTTGCTGCACGTTCCGCCATCACCATGCATGAGTGACTCCCATCGAGTATGTTGAGGGAGTTAGAAGATGGTATGGGGAAGGCATGAACTTGATCGAAGAATTCCATGCCAAGCACTACTTGAAAATCATCCATGGGAACGATGGAGAAATCGAGCTTACCGTTCCATGTGCCAAGTTGTACCGATGTTGCCTTGGACACTCCTAATATTGCCTTGGCGGGTGAGTTTACCGCCTTGATAGTGCCTCCTCCATTGACATATTTGAGGCCTAACCGTTCGGCCTCTTCTTCGAAAATGAAATTGTGCGTGGCTCCCGTATCAAGCATCGCACGCACATCCTTGCCGTTGATGGTGGCACTCACATACATGAGACCCTTTTGGATATGTGTGGGTCTCTTGAATGCGCCAATTGTGCTGAGAGAACCCATCCTTGCTTGAGGCTCCTCATTTTGTACGCCCTCATGTTTAGCGGCTAGGGTGTTGAGAGCCTTCCTCTTTGGGCAATCCCGCACCCAATGAGGACCATCACAAATGAAGCAAGGACTTTTAGGTTTAGGGGCATCGAACTTACCTTTGTTAGGTGGGTCGTGCTTGTCTCCCTCGGATGGTTTACGTGCACCACCTTCCTTTCAAGTATGGTTTTTCTTGGTATTCCGCTCTCCCCCACCTTTTCCATGGTTAGGCTTCCTCTACTTAGATTGGGAAGAGTAATCTACAAGGAATTCGGCTACGGCTATGGCATCATCAAGATTTTACACGCCGCGCCTTTCAAGTTTAACCCTCGCCCAATCCTTGAGCCCATCAAGAAAGTAGAAGAGAGAGTCTTTTTCGGACATACCTTCGATTTCGAGGATTATAGTGGTGAAATCTTTGATGTACTCACGAATGGTGCCGCTTTGCTTTAATCGGCGGAGGCGATCCCTTGCCTCCTTTTCGGCATTGCTAGGAGAGAAATGCTTCCGTAGCTCTATCTTGAAGTCCTCCCATGTGCGAAGGGAGAAGATGTCTCTGCCCGCTTCGCCATGCTTACAACGCCACCATAATTGAGCTGCATCTCGTAGGAATGTGGGTGCAATGCTGATCCTCGAAGCGTTATCATAGACACGTTTAGCTTCGAAGTATTGCTCCAAGCCGAATAGGAAGTTTTCAACTTCCGTGGCGTTGCGAGTGCCATTGTATGTGGCGGGAGTAGGCACGTGCATGGTGCTTAGCCCGCTTGTGTAAGACGGGTTAGCACGATCACATTGATGGTTCTCCCATTCCGTGCGAGATTCCTCCACATCCGCACGAATTGCTCGTAACTCATGCTCCACAAAGGTTCGCAAGCCCACGAGCTCTCGTGTAAGGTTGTGTAGCTCATTTTCATAGGCATTGCTAAACTTAAGGATATTGGACTTTGTTGCTTGGGTGATCTCTCCATAATCTGTCTCTAGGCCTTCGAGACGGTTGGAGAGGCCCTCAATTGCATTGTCCATCCCTGAGATAGCTTGCTCCAAGCTAGCAACACGATGCTTTAAAGACTCCGAGGGTGGAGCTTTGGACTTACCTCGTTTTCCTTGTGGGCGTGGCTGAGGTTGCTCCTCTCGTCCACGAACTTGCTCCTCCATGGTCACTTCAAGGTCGGATGCCATGCTCTTGTGCTCGAACTGTGCTCTGATACCAACTGTCACGAGCTTAGAGGTTTGCGCAGCACGCTCATGCGGTACTTAGACAACTTGAACCGAAAGTTGCTAAGTAAGCCTTGATGCTAGTCTTCTCGCTCAAGGAGAAGAGAGGATCGTTGAGCCAAAGAGCCTGTAGGCAAAGAAGAGAAGAGATTGAAGATGGAGACAAGTATTGCTAAGCAAGAGAGCCTTGTATTACACTAGAGAACTCTTTACAATGCTTTGCTTTGTGTGGATTTCTGTGGATGATTTACAAATGAGCATTAGAGGGGTTTATATAGTGAACCATCTCTTAAATGAATGGCTAAGATCTAATGCATCTAAGGCCTAATTCATTCTTATCTACTAAATTATCTAGATATGTACAAGAGAATATTATCTACTAAATTACCTAAATAAATACAAGAGATAATTCTAGAAGCTTATCTTGCTAGAGAATTCTAGAAGATGGACTTGAACTTGGGCTTTCTAGAAGCTAGGTCAAGCCTCTATGTATATTTGGCCACTCTAACAAGTAAATTGGGTGGGCCGTAACAACCCGTACCTTTCATTGTTAATTTCTAATGCACTAGTTACATAAAACATGTTACAATTAGAAGTACGATTGCGTATTTATAGATACAATAGGCGGTTACAAAAGTCGATTGTTCAAATTAATTAAAATTTCCTTACAAAACCACCATTAGCTTGATTGGGCAATTCATGTGTCTGAATTGTTCTTATTGGCTGAATTGCATCGTTTCACATGCCAGCATCTTATAGTTCGTAAACCGACTTGGATCAAGACTTCTATTAGAGATTGTGTTAGCTGAATATTTTATTCCATTACCAAATTCCAGCCGACTCAAATGGTAGTATCTCATAGGCTCCAGTGATGTGGCAGTTTGATATAATTTGATTATTCATCTGCCGCCTTGTTAACTCACTTTAGGTTAGCAATTCAATTGGAAGCTCAGTGTGACTAAGCTTCTAGAATTTGCATCATTATTTTAACATTCATAGTTTAACCACTCTGTTCCATTTCCAAGTGTACAACTACTAGCAACACCTGCTCGACCTGTACCTTCAGCTGGCGCTCCTTTAAGAACAATGATGAGCTCTAAAGGAACACATAGCAAAGGTAACAAGCTTGGAACAGCTGATGATGGTTTGGGCTTCAATGGTGCATATTCTGATTCCGCTACCGCAGCTGGAGCTAATTTTTATAAACCGCATCAACCCCTCTGGAATAACAATGGTCCTCAAACATCTTCTACACTGGCACGATTTCATGTAATGGCGAAAGTGAATCCTTGTTAAATGATGAATCTTCTGATTGTCGTTATGTCAGGTTATAATGTTGATAATGAATGCTCAATGAGACCCACTGGGTCTGCTGTTGTTTCACAGAGTACCAAGTCTGTCAGTTTGGTGTAGAATTGGTAATTGAAAAAATAGATCAAATTTGAAAGAGAAAACTGTTGCAACATTAAGCTCCTCAGAATTATCTTGAGAATGAAACCAAAGAAGATAAGGAGGGATTACCTAGCCCTCACGTAGAGGAAAACGGAAAATTGATGATGATGCTGGCTCAAAACCTATGGATGCACAGAGTGATGCTATGCGTAACATCCGTAAACCATCAAAAGGCATTGCCTACACTATTTGTCAATGGCATTCCTCAGAAAAGCAACACAAGAGAGACACTTTTTCTCATTTTCGGAAGTTGGAGATGTTGACATTTATATTCCATTAAATAGTGAACGGGCTTTTGTCTAGTTTTCAGAAAGAGAAGAGGTAGAAGCTGCTCTCAAGGCGCCTAATGTTATCATGGGAAACCGCTTTATCAAGCTTTGGTGGGCAAATCGTGATAGCATAGCAGATGATGGCATAGGCAGTGGCACCCGTGTATCTGTAACTCCTCGTGGTGCATCAACTGCTTTAGCCCCAGCCCATCTGTCCATTGTTAATAAACCAAAAGATAATAATCTTCAATCTGTTACACTGAAGGGTAGTTGTGATGTTCTTTTGACCGCCTCTGACCATTCCACTCCTGTCACTCCAAATGGTCCGAAGGTTCCACCTCCTCAGCAAAAGAAACTGGATAATATGGAGCAGTTGAAAAAGGAACTTCGTAAGAAGCAGGAATTGTTGGACTAGAAGGGCAATGACTTTCACAACCCGCTAGACAAACTTTAGAGAAAAGTAGCCCTAATTGTCTTTACCTTCATATTATTTCCTTATGTATCCTTGATGACTATACCTGCATGCTATGATGCACAGTAGTTACTTCATTAATAGTACATAAACATCAAAAAACGAACTAATTAGTGTTACTGGCTATCAGGTTTTGGGTCTCGATGTAGAATAGCAAACAATGCACATTTGATTTTTATGTTCTATGAAAGAACTTGAAGCGCTTTCTAGCGAAGACACTGTTATTAAGTTATAGGTGAATAAATTGCTTTGCCATTGATTCAGTAATGTGGGATGTCAAACGCTTTATTAGTTACCAGTTGAAATATCATTTCTATATAATGGATTTCTCAAATTTTAACTTTTTGCAGGTTGGAGGAGTCAAGCGCGACGTGGTGACTGAGCAAGCTGCTAAGAGATATAAAGTGACAATAGCAGCCGATCTTGTGGTGGTGCAGTGGCATCACCACGCGCTGAGATGATGGCCCAAAAAAAAAAAAAACAGTGGAGAATGCGGTTTCCTATAGTCCCAAATCAAGTGCAGCTGCGGTGCTCCAGGAATTTACAAGCTTCAGGTAGCAGATTGGTTCATTAGGACCTATAGGACCTCCCCTTTCAACAAATAGATACAAATTGGAACCAACCAACCACATTTAGAATTGTACCACCTTTACCGGCAGGTTTTGTAGATGTCTCTTTCTCTCTCTCTCTCTCTGTGTGCGTGTCCTCCCCACTTTGCTGTTTATGGTGTCCATAACATGCATTTCTGCAACTTGCTTAATGATTTGGCTTCTACGTTTTTCTTGGTAACTTTTTTTGACATTGAATCACAAACTGACTGCTAGTCGTCAGTGTGCTAGAATCAGTTTCTATGCTTTGCATTGAAGAATACTTGGAGTGAATTCGGGCCTACAAGGCCAGCCCAAAGCCTCATCACCGTAAACTAAGGCAAATCTAGCCAGTTTGGGCTCAATCCAGTTGTAATTCCAAGCCCAACCCATCATTAAGTTAGGTTAGTTATCATTAAGGTTCCCAAAAGTTTTGTTAGTTATAATTAAGGGGCCAAAATTTATTATCATTATTTGTCTCAAATCATATATAATAAATTTTTTGTTTAACTATCATTTTATATTAAATTAAAATTAAAAATATAAAGTCAAATTATATCCTTAAATATCTTCTTTCCTAATAACAATTTCAATAAAAAATTAAATATAATAAACTATTTTCATTTCAATATTTCATTTCTTACTTCTCAATATGGATAAACCTCCCAAATATCAATAACATCGATTAGCTCATAATTCATTTCTAATTTTTCAAAAGTCAATTATTATTATGAGAATTTAAGCTTTTAACATTTATGCATTTTATGTATCATAAATTCAAAAATTTACTTTTTTTACATCAAACTCTTTCATATTCTCTCAACTAACAAAGGTAATAAATTATCTCTAACAATGTCAAGTGTCACACTCAAGCATCTGCAATACAGATGATTTATTTGACAACTTGTGATAAAAACAACGTATTATTTACTATCCTATTTTTATTGTTTATAGAAGTTATCCTTGATAAGGAAATAGAATATTGAGCTTGATTTATCTCTTATATGGTTAGGATATTCTTTATGATATCTTATTTCACTTAAAAGCATGTATCGATTATTTCCTTCATTGATTGATCATTATCAAAAGCTATCCTTTGTGATATTGAGATATTGTAGTATCTATGATAAGCATTGCAACTGATTTTCACATACTTTATAAAGTTATCTTTATAACTTATATAATATCACATTTCAGAGTATTAGGAGGAAGAGCTTTGGAGAGAATTGGAATGTGTTATTTTATTTGTTTTATGTAAGTTTATTCATGCTGAAGAAGGTGATGATCTTGCACGAATTTGTTGGAGTTTATCATTGATTGTATACATTTGAGTGAGTTGAGTGTTTATGTAAGTAAGTATCAGATACAAGTGTAGTATTTTACTTAATCGTGTGTTTTTTAAGTTATCAGCAACAGAGTGTTGGCAGTGTCACTAGAGTTTAGATTTTTGAGAGATTTGTTTTACAAAGGTTAGGTCAATATATGAGAGTGTGAGTCATTATTATAAACGTTTTAAAATATTGTAAACGGAAAAACATCGTGAATTATAGCTTTAAGTTGTACGTGGATGTGACTTTTATAACCGAATCACGAAAAACCTCTTTTGCAGATTAAATTTATTGTTATCTGTTGTTTGGCTTGTAACTGATCTATCACCTTCAGATCTCATAATCTTAATACGATTTTAATTCTAGGTTCTATCATTCCGTGTTACTTTTTATTATTTTAAATTTTTATTAATATTATTTTATCAATTATTTATTTATTACATATTAGTTTTAAATTATGTAATATGTAGTTTTAGACATGTGTACCATAAAATATCAATCTGGATATGAACAATTTAACAAAAAAACTATTAGAATTCTAACAAGAAAGTCTGATAAAATTTTAAGAAAAAAGAAAGAGTATAATGGTGAAAGTTTAGTAATTAAATACAACAACTCAAATATTAAAGAAAAATTCATTAAATTATTAGAGAAAAATGAATATAATGGCAATTGTATACATATAACACGCTTGAAAGTAAATAGAAAATATTTTATATATACAAAAAAAGGATGAATAAATAAATATGAAAATAATAAATTTTTTATATTAAATATAAAGGTTATGGATGTTAAATAAGTCATATAATCAAAATGTCATAAAATTTTTCATAAATTAAACATAACAGAGAATTAAAATATATTGTATAAAGATAATATATAACAATCATTAAGGTAGTACGTTATTTATAAAATATAATTTCACATCTCTATTTTAATTGTAGGGCCCGTTTAACATCCCTAATTAATACTTATTTCCAGAATTTTACCTTAGGTCTCATGTATTATTGTGCCGGTCACGAGTGGCTATCAAATTAAGTAGAACGGTTAAGTTATACATTTGTTTTCAAATAAAACTAAAATTAGCCTTTTACTTGTAAAAGGCTAGTATAATTGGTTATGATGAGCTGATTCTTTTCTTTGTATGGTGAGGTAAAATGTTAAATCTGTCAAACACTAATTTTTAGGAGTCTTGGTTTAGAAATTTCTGAAATTTTATTTTCCAATATGATTTTTTGGTCATCTTTTTCTTTTAATGATAAGATATGTTAAAAAGAAATTTTCAGATTTTTGGCAAATTGTGTTGTCTTTCAGCTTAGATATTTAGGACTAAAGGTTAAGTTCAGAAATTCCGTTGAAATTAAACGAAATGGTTACATAAAATATTGGTGGTTTGGATTCCCGTTCATTTTGAAGTTATCCTGTAAAATTTGTGTGATGAGGTCTGTACTGCAGCTTTCTTGCATTGAGATGCATTTTTTGCATGCAGGAGTCTGTCTATGGTAATAGTTAGATTGCCACTGAAATAGCAATCTAATGGTTTCCAAGAATGCTGGTTTGACTTAGAAATTTTCTCCGTTATTAGCCAGTCTTTAGTGTAACAACGGTATTGGTAATGAAAAAATGGAAAAAAAAAAAAAAAATTGGAAGGAAGAGAACAATCGGGATGTGATTTTGTTAAAATGATTTTAATTAGCCCTGGTGGCATGAAAGTATTTCATCGATAAACAAACCCTACTTCAATATTTATCCTACATAGTGGGCAAGAGAAGACCCATATGGGAGAGTGTGACACGACCCGCACCTAGCTAATACGGGCGAATCGTGCCTAAAACTGTACTAAGAAAATTTAACTTTTTAAAATATGCTAATTTACGAAAAATTTGGCAGAGTTTCCCCTGTATTTTAGACTAATCCCTCTGCCAAGTACACAAAATTCAACACTTCCAAAATTATTTATATAATCACTAACTTTATTTTCGGGACCTTAAGTCTATTTGTTAAAATAATTGTATCTCCAAAACAGTCTTTAGAAGAAAATATGGCCTCCGACCTCAAATATGATTAATTTCGATTTAAAAAGTTTACAACTAAAATTTTAATATAAGTTTAAAAACTCAAACATGATTGAATAAACAAAAATGTCTAAAAGAAACTAAAACAAATCTTTGATACATATACGATATCAAATATTTACATATGCAAGAAAACCATCTACGATAATACAATAAGATATAAAAAAGAAAGCTCTCAAAACATCATCAAATGGCCAACCTCAAGCAGCTACTGGCGTTCCGACTGAACACTGCAATCTCCTGGGAAAAAAATGGTTTTTAAAGAAAAGAAAATATGGTGAGTATAACCTCAGTGAGTGGGATAGAGTCATTAAAATAGATAAAAAATTTGCATAAAATAAAATACTATATCATAATAATAAATTAATTAATAATTATACTTTACTAACATTAATAAGAAAACTACTTAGAAAAGATACAAAAACGAGGAAGCAATTCTTTCAATAATTTCTATGCCTTTCACAAAATCTAAATTTGAATATAAAAATCTTCTAAAGCATTTCTACTTGCATTCAACATTCAACATGATAAATATATTAAGTTTCTAAATCTCATAAAACTTATTTCTTAATTTAAATTTCTAAGTCATTACAGTTTCACTAATCAAGTACCCAAACTAATCTGACTGATCATGACCTGGCGGGGCTAGGATCTCTCAGGCCAAGGTATCACTATACTGATCCTACGCATGCGCAGAGCTGCCCCCAAAGGGCTAAACATCCAGATCACACGGCCCAAAGCCTCTATGTGTGCCTGAATGGGTCCCAAAGACCTCTATAATTTTACTATCTGAATGAATTGGGTACTATCTTAGTAAAACATAAAAATTCAATTCTTTACTTTTAAATCTCTAAAACATTAAACAATCATTTCCGATACTGCATAGACAAAATTTGATAAACTATAAAATATGCTTCATACTAGAATAAAGGAATATCTATTTACTAACATAATAAAGTTTTGCTAACAATTATAAATAAATAGAAATTTATAATTTATAGTTCAATTGTTGGTAAAAATAGTATTTTTCCCACTCACAATCTCGTGGATCAACTTGTGTGGCAACCCCTTCTGCGATCGAATCCCGATATGTATTAGGAACTGCAGTCTCACCTAAGAGAAAAGCCAAATAAAATTCTTTAATAGCACAAAACCCTAGTCTCACCAATAACATACTAATTCTCCTAATTAACTCCATTTCCACACTTCGTAAACAGAGCAATTCTGGTTCTCCGATTTTTAATAATTAATTCACTCATCCAAATGATCTAATATTTTATAAAGGTCTTCTACACATACATACCTAATATCATATCAAATTGCATAGCATTCTGTGTTCATTATCCTTCATTTTTTTTCAGATACACAAATTCTGTAAACTCATTTCCAGAACTGACCTCTCCCTATTCCAAAATACATGATAATTTGTACCAAATTCGTAAAATCACAAAAATCTCCAGTTTTAAACTAGACATATAAACAAAATCATATCCCAAATTTCATAATTTTTGATGATCTCTAGGTACCTCAAATAACTTACCCAAAACAGATTTTCTGCAGAAAAATTAAATTTCCAGTAGTGAACAGTAAACTTCGAAAATTCATATAAAATTGTATACTCAACATTTTTCAGTGAATCCAACTTTAAACAATTCCTTAGGATTTCCATTTTAACATATATAAATTTCAGAATCAGATTACAAGCCATCAGATTGCTATAATTTTCGAAATCTATACTGTTCATAGAACCCTAATTTTCCATAATTATCATCAAAACTCCAATTCCTTCAAACCAACTCCATAAAATCAACAAGAATGTGAAATACTTTGAATAAAACTTCTAATTTCATCATTGTTCTTCCTTTTCTCTCTAAAAAAATTCTCAAATATATCTAATTTCTCTCTAATATCATAATATTCCATTTAATTATAGTAAAAGTTGAAGAAATTACCTCAAAACTCTCCAAATTCCTCTTGAAAATCAAAATTGTCCTCTTGCCCTTTCACTTCCTTCTCTCCCGTCTCCGCCTCTGTCTTCCCTTCTATATTTTTGTTTCTAATAATTCCTAATTATTTCTTTATATAATTGCATGAAAAATTAAAAAAAATGACTTTAAGGGCTGGGCTAAGATAATTGATAGGCTAGGCTTAATTAAGTTATTAATGGGTATTAATGGGCTTTACCGAGTGTCTTTTGGATCTCCAGTTTAATCAATGTACTACCAAGAAAATCAAGAAATTGTCTTTTGACTTGTCTCGTTTAATGGGTAATCATGAAAACACTTGCAATCTCGATGAAAAAGAAGATTTCGGAATTCGGATAAGGAAATCCCATGTCGAAAAGGACTATCTTTTGCTCAAGCAGCGTTTGACCCTTAAAAACTAATTAATAGTATTGAATTCGGTGGCATCATGGATGACACTCCAAATTAATTGGGAGACTCCCATTCACAGAACCATTGATTTCGGCAGAATTATGACTCCAAAAGAAGAGTTTCGAATGATGTCTCGTAGCTTTCACGGAAACTTCGTGGGTGAAAAAATAAGCCACCAATGTCGGCTTAAGGAAATTTGATGGCTTAAGCAAAAATTAAAAGATAGGCCTTTTATATTTAATGAAAAAAATTATCTTAAATTCAACAAGAGCAATGATATATTTTTCAAAATTTTATCTTAAATTTCGTCATAAATGATATGATAAATAAAGTGTCATTTATGGAATGGATTATAAGATAACATGATAAGTCATCACATCATCAACATATCTATTTGGTTCTCATTAATTAAATACACATCATTTAGATATAAAATTTAGGATACAATTTGAGATGAATATCATTATTCATTCAATAAAGATCTTCAATTTCTTTTTTATATAGAATATTAATTTAAAAAAGATCTTCAATTTCGTGAGGAATATTACTTATTTATTATGATCATGTTCAATATTATTAACTTTTAAATAGTTTTATTAACTACTGATTTTGTTATTGACTTTTCAATTATTAAATTTTCTATTTTTTTAAAAAAAATCATGATTTTATTTTTGTGATCATGTTCTAATATTTCCTTTCCCTTAAGTGTTTTTATGTTTCTAATTTATATTTTCTATTAGACCAATCTAAAGTTAAAAATTAATCAAGTATAAAACAATAAATAATCAATGAAACAATCAATAAAACAATATTGATAATCACAAAAATAAAATAAAAAGGTATGAATTAAAAGAAACTAAAATTTATTTATAAAAAGAGGATTTACAATCTTTCAGTAGACTTGGAAGAATATGATAGTGTAATCTAATAGAGTAAAAGAGAAGTTCATGATATGCATAATAGAATTAGGATCATGGTTCGTATATAATCTCTCAAATAAGTGGTGGTTAGTAGTGGTCCTATATTCATGGTTAAGTGGTTTGATGTAATGCCTATATAAATGCCATTTCATATTGTGTACTATGTGGATTATTTCCTTAGTGGAATACTTCCATCATGGGAAACTTCTATAGTAAAGTATGTGCTGTTGCTTATTAAATAAAACATACAGTTATTCATCTCTGTTATGTACATCGTAACAAATTTCTGTTAAGTTATTCATAACAGCCGATATCAGAATTCTACAAATTCGTGTTAGAGTGTGTAACAGTGGCATCTGAATTTCCAACAGTGGTATCAGAGTTACCCAAGTTCCTAATGTGATGAAAGTGTTGAGTCTCACATTGGATGATCAAGGGAGGGTCTTAGGGTATATTCAGAGCCACATGAGAGAGTCACAAGAGGGGTAACTCAACTAATATGCAAAGCTTGAAGGGTAGAGGAGAAAGCCACTGATTTCTGAGGAAATGGGAGGGGTTTTGATGGTCAAAGTTCATGAAGACAGAAACCAAAGACTATGGACATGTCAAAGGTTGAATCGTGGTCATCTCAGATTTGTTGTGTTGCAATATTTGCAGCAGCAACAACAACAGTGCAAGCAACAACAATAGAACTCTATATGTTCTGTTACATTACCAGCAATAGAAAGTCTTACGAGACTTGCAACAGAAAGTTATGGTGGTAGGTCTTCTAACATTTGAGTCTCATTTGAAAGATTTGTGAAGATTATGTTGTTAGCAAACAACATTGAGATGTTTTTGCAACAAGGAAGTCAGTGAAGCGGTTGAGAATATAGAAAAAAGGTCTCAAGTATTGTGATAGAAAGTTCAATAAGACAGTCTATGGAGTATGGCATAGCTAGATATTTGACAGTAAATGTGAAACTACTGTGATGAATCTGATAATCGATTTCTGTCATGTGATCTGCAAGAGTGACAGATCAAGGAGACAGTCAAGTGATCTGTAAAGTGAGGTTAGAGGGGCTAGCCCAAGAAAGATCAAGGAAGGAGATGCATTCTCTTAAAGGTGTGGTTATGCAGATTAGCTATAGGTTGAACTTAAGCCAAGGTCTTTAGCAAACAACATTGAGATGTTTTTGCAACAAGGAAGTCAGTGAAGCGGTTGAGAATATAGAAAAAAGGTCTCGAGTATTGTGATAGGAAGTTTAATAAGACAGTCTATGGAGTATGGCATAGCTAGATATTTAACAGTAAATGTGAAACTACTGTGATGAATCTGATAATCGATTTCTGTCATGTGATCTACAAGAGTGACAGATCAAGGAGACAGTCAAGTGAGGTTAGAGGGGCTAGCCCAAGAAAGATCAAGGAAGGAGATACATTCTCTTAAAGGTGTGGTTATGCAGATTAGCTATAGGTTGAACTTAAGCTAAGGTCTTTTGCAGATGCAATAATATGTCGTGAAAGTGGATACTGCAGGCTGCAATGAGAAAGAAGACTTGAGAGTTGGTTGAGAATACTCAAGAAGAAACCATGTTTTTGCATGGCAAAGCTGGCATTGGTCTGTTTTACAAAATGTAACAGACATCTATTTTACAAATAATAGTTAATGTTGGAGCATCCAATTTGAGGGATATTATGCATATATTTATTAAACTGAATTCTTGAAAACATTCAGTTTAAGAGAGGAAATGTTATGATAAGTTTAGATCTATTCTTTAGGAAGTAGGGTTGTTGCAATTATAGTTGAATTGGTCACTACAAATTAGAAATTAGTTCCTATATAATCTCTCAAATAAGTGGTGGTTAGTAGTGGTCCTATATTCATGGTTAAGTGGTTTGATGTAATGCCTATATAAAGGTCATTTCATATTGTGTACTATGTAGATTATTTTCTTAGTGGAATACTTCCATCATGGGGAACTTCTATAGTGAAGTATGTGCTGTTGCTTATTAAATAAAACATACAGTTATTTACCTCTGTTATGTACGTTGTAACAAACTTCTGTTAAGTTATTCATAACAGCCGATATCAGAATTCTGTAAATTCGTGTCAGAGTGTGTAACAGTGGCATATGAATTTCCAACATTTTTATTAATTTTTTCATTCAATTTTTTAGTATTGAACATATTATTTTATTATACGGAAATAATTTTTTATTATTTAGTTTATGCTGATAATGAGAATTTCCAAAATCATTAAATCCAAATAGAAAAAATTTTCACTTATAACATGAATGAGCAAAATCTTTCAATACAAATCATAAGGTGGTGAAGTGTAAATAGATTTATGGTGTTTTTAAAGTTTCAATTTTGAAAATTTGGAAATTAAAAACTATGGAAGTTGAATTAGATGTGACAGAGTCTACGTATAACTATGTGGACTAACCAATTAAATTGTGCCAAATGGTATTTTAATATATGTTAAAAGGCCTGCAGCTCGATTTGATTTGGAAAATCCAAAGTGCAAAACCTAACCACACGAATCGGTTTTACAAAATTCAAACCAATCGGTTTCAAATTAAGGTACAAAACCGAACCAAATCGGCCAATTCAGTTCAGTTTGGTGGGTTGGTTCGTTTTGGCAGTTTGGTTTGGTTTGTTGGTTGTTTTTTTTTTTTCACCGGGGTGGTTGTCAACAGTATTATGACCTCAATACCATAATGTTAGACTAATTATACAAGTAACATGAAGCAAAACTCTCAACAAAGAATCGGGCATGAAAATAAATTTAAATTGAAACTTCTATGTACAATATGATTGATATTAGCCGATTCTTGTGATAAAAAAATAGAGTATATATACTACACTTTCGTGATTATTATTCTCATTTTCGTTTGGCACATGAATCTGCCAAGTTGGATGACTTTTCATCAGGTATACTCACACCTTCAAGCCCTTGGTCATGAACTACTAGTAGCCACAGGCACATTAACCTGGGATTGAGGCCACTGATAACCTCCTCTGATCATCGATCGATGGAAAACAAGCATTCTCACCTAGAAGTTGCATTCCCGTTGCTTTTCCACCTCTATTCCCTTCCATAAACCATGGATCATATACTTACATGTAAGGCTATTTGGTGAAAACCCGAGTTTCAGCAACCTCTGCTGCAGCTCCATCAACTTTAACAGATCTCCATCTTCACAAATGATGCTGAAAACCGCGTTGTAACTTTCAGTATCAAAAATTTGAAATTCCTTGGCAAAGAAGCCCAATAATGATTCTGCTTTATTAACATCCCTTTCCTTGCAGTATCCATGTATTAGTGCCTGGCAGATTTGTGCATCAGGTTGTAAACCAGATTCAAGCATTTCTTTCATCAAGGATACAGCCTCCCCACTTCTGCACAATCTACACAAGCAGCATATAAGAGCTTTATATATAGAAAGACTGGGTCTCATATTCCTATCTATCATCTCATCTTTGAGAAGCAATGCGTCTGTCACAGAATCACATTTGCAAAGCGAGTCTATCAATTCACCGTAGATCTCCATGCCGGGTGCATAGCCGTCCTGAGAAATTCGTTCCACGAGATTCTTAGCTGCAAATGGCCGATTATCATGACACAAAGCAACAGTTAAATAATCATAAATATCTCTAGATATTGCAACTCCGATTCTCTTAAACTCTACAACCAAATTTAGAGCTGAAAGCAGTCTACCCTCTTTTCCGTAACCCTCTATAATAACGTGACAAGTATAAGTATCCGGCATAATCCCACTTCCTATCATTTCATACAGCAATGACTTTGACTCTTGTATCTTTCCCTCCTTGCAATAGCCATGAATAAGAGTGTTATACGAAACAATGTCAGGACTCAACCCTCTGTCAATCATTCGATGGAATAGCTGATGAGCTTCTCTCACATTTCCTCCTCTACAAAGACCATTCATCAATGCAGTATATGTAACCAAATCTGGCAACACATTTCTCCTGTACATAATCCTATACAAATAAAATGCATCAGTTAGCCTTCCTTTCTTACAATAGCTACCAATCAGTGTGTTGTAGGTCACCAAATCCGGATCAAACCCTTCTTCTTCCATCTTTTCCAAGAACTCATTCACCTTATCCACACCTCCACTTTTGCAAAAAACATGAGTCAAGATGTTAAAGGTATAGGAATTCGGATGTATCCCAACTCTTCCCATCTCCTCATACACTTGCCAACACTGATCAACAAAATTGACTTTCAACAACCCATTCAAAAGAAAATTGCAAGCAACCACACTAGGCACAATACCAACCTCCATGGTCTTTTTAAAAGTCCTAAAACTCTCTCTAACCAAACCCACTCGTGCATAAGCCTTTATAAGCATATCAAAAACAGCAGGATCCCAATTGCAATCATCAGTACACAAAACTAAATCCTGAAACACATCCACGCTTTGCTTACAATCTCTGACTGAATCAACCAATTCACACAATAATTTCATTGCCAATGAGAACTTTTTGTTCCAAGCCAATATATGAACAATCAAACAATAGTTATGAGTGCTTGGTTTAAAAAGCAAATGATTTCTAACCCATTTGAAGAAAGAGAGAGCTGTTGATGAGTCAGATTGGAATCTCAACAAAACCCTCGAGATTTCATGAGTACCCAGATGAGGGTGAAGGGCTTTTATGTTATGTTGAAGAAGGGTTAATTGGGAATTGCCTTGTTTCAGAGATGAACAAATGAGATTGACTATTTCGTTGGGGTTTTGTGTTTGGGGAAGAAAATTGTAAAGCGGGTTCGAAAGTGACTTTGAATTAGAGTCTTTTATGGGTTGAAGAGACGACGAAGAAGAAAAAGAAAAAAAGGTGAATTTTAGTATAAAGTTAATGTTAGAGAATGGAGTTCTAGTCGAGTTAATAAGCATTTGAATTTGATTGAGAGAATGGAAGGAGTTGAAAACAGAGAAGCCTACCACGGCTTAATACTTCTAGTTCACAGCGAGAAAGAAGCGTACCAGATTGTGAGAGCCCAAAGGCTGGTCGCTACCTTCTTCAACTCAGCCCTTAGTTTGGTCATTTTTTTAATTTCTTTTAGTTGATTAGCCTTTGCACATTAGCATAAAAGCAAAGTTGTCTTTTAAAATAAATAAATAAATAAAAATTTATAAAAATCCCTAGCAAGTTCTAAATTGGCAAGACTAAAATAGATTATTCTATAAATAATATTATACGTATAATTCATTAATGGTCTAAATTTTATACAATTAAATGAATAAAATATTATTAAATAAATAATTATTATATTATTTAATTTAATATTTTTTATTTATTTTTAATTTTTATTTATTTAATGATAATTTATTATCTTAAATTATATAAAAAATAATTATAAACAAATTAGATGAATGTATGTAACGTTATCTTTATCAAAACTAGAGTTGACAATTCGTATTATTCGTGTTGGCCCATTTAATTATTCGTGTCAAGGCATAAAATACGGATCAGACACGGTTATTAAACGTGTTACCCACGTGTTATAATCGTATCATATTTAATTTACATAATTTACATAATTTTTTAACCTAGTTATACATAATATATTATATTCTATATATTTATATCAATTAAAATTATTTTAGAATATAAACCATTGTTCGTATAAAATATTATTAAAATCATCATAATTTATAATTTTGTAAATTAATTTACTTTATAATATAAAATTTTTAAGTTTATAATATATATATTGTAAGTATGTAACAATTTATATCATTAAATGAACTTAAATATTAAGTAAGATAAAATATATTTAACTATTCGTGTCATTAAAAGGGTTGACGTGTCGAACATCTTCAACACGAATCCGACCCATTTATTAATGGTGTATCGTATTCGTGTTGTAATCATGTCGTGTTCGCGTGTCATGACCCAAATTGTCACCCCTAATCAAAACCAATATTAAAAAAATATAAAAAAATTAATCAGTTAAAGAGATTTTTTTTAAATTTTATTTAAACAAATTCTTATAATTTTTAATCCTTAAATTATAATTTTCATATTTGTATTATTCTATACTTAAATTTATATATTTATATGTCCAGATCCGATCCAATGGATTAACGCTGTCTACGTTGATTTACAAAATGACTTATTTACCCTTATTATAAAATAAAAAAATTAATTCATATAATTTCTGTTTTTCTTCTCTCTCCCCGTCTCCCGTCTCTCGTCTCTCATCTCTCAACCTCTCGTCCCACTACGCCACAACCACCGCGGCCGCCCCACACAGCCGCCCTCCCTCTCGCTCTCGATCTCCCTCCGCGTCTCTCTCTCGCTCTCTGTCCCAGTCTCTCTTCTCTCAACTCTCAACCTCTCCTCTCCCACCGCTACAACCAACAACACCGCCATAACCAACACCGCTGCCCCACACAGCCGCCCTCCCTCCTGCTTTCGTTCTCCCTCCGTATCCCTCTCTCGCCTACCACAACGGAAGCCCACCACCCCACAGCCATTCTCTAACCCACGCCCGTATTCCTCCCCCTTTGCCTTGCCTCGGCTCTCGGTCCCAAAGCAGCACCGCCACCTAGCACCATCGTCGATCCAGTGCCATCTAGCACTATCATCGATCCAGCATCAAATCCTTGGTTATTTTCTCGGTTTTTTTAATTTTTATTTCTTGAGGATGTTGTACGATTTGATTTATTTCTTGGTGGCTAGGTGTTCTATTTGGTGGTTGGTGGTGATCAATTCGGTTTCGGTGGCTGGCTGGGTGTTCAGTTAAAAAGAGGGAGTTGGAGAGGAGTTGAGAGTGGAAGGAGGAGCGCCAGACATCGGTCGCCGTGGATTGAGTTTTGACAAAAATGCCTTCGTTCGTTTGTAAAAGTTAACGGAATAACCTGAACATACAAATATGTAAACTTTAGATCTAGATTCAAATACTCAAACTTCAAACTTAAAGATAAAACGATAGAAATATAAAATTTCATTTTTTGGTGTTATTATCCCAACTCTTTTTTTTTTTATTGTAATAAAAGGTTTTATAAACGTCGTTACGTGCCACAATTGATTATCATTTATAAGATTTGGATTACAGTTACAAAATTTTATATTATTATTTGATTATTTGATTTAATATATTTTATCTTTAATTTTTAATTTAATTCATAGTTGATTGAGTGTGTATAATCCTTATATATAAATTGATTTATCATGAGATAATCAGAATAATAAATATATAAAATTTATTTATTTCATAAAAATAATAATATATAAATAAATATATAATGTTCGTCTAATTTATATATAAAATTTATAAAAAGAGTAATACACCTGGAAAACTTTACAAATTTTATTTGACTTCATAAATTTTATTTGTAAGCGCAACCTCGTGTAAACCTTAGTCCTTGAAATACAATTTCTGTAGATGACAGTGCGCAGTGGTTGTCAAAAAGATAACATATCAACTCGAGCACTCAGTCATAAACCCGATAGAATTTCAGATATTTAAATAAATTAAAAAAAACAAAGAAATCTTATGGTGTAGTACACTGTACACAATATCACATGACATTGCTCGCATGTGCAATCGATAAATTCATATTCGAAATTCCCAATTTTTTCATTGTTCTGCCTTTGTTTCTTCTAATAAAACACATCAATCATACCCAAGACTACTCATGAGCAGGGTATACCGAGAGCACAAAAAAACAACTCTCTTCCACCATCTTTATGTATATACATAAGATAAATTAATGGTACAAACTGGTATAAATTAATGGTACAAACTGGTACAAAATCGAATTTACATGAATAACCATAAAGTCAGCCACCTCTCTCAGAGTGCCACGATGTAGTAAGAGACTGACAGATCTTGTACAAAACAGTGCATATATCTCAGGTGACCAACATATTGCTGAGCTTCAGCTGCTTCTCTAAGGGCAAGTAATCTTTCAAATATACACAGGCACTATGGGTTACACGTAATAGAACATCAGCTATTTCGGTCTCACTTTTGTCAATAGGTTGCGTGCTAGGTGATGACTCACCAACGGCTAGACAAGTCCAATTATAAATGCGTTCTGTTGATGTCCAAAGATAAGAAACAAATTGCTCTGCAACACTCTCCCAACTGGGGTCTGATAGAAGAGAAGTAAGGATCATCGGTAGATCATTTAATATGGTAAAACGATCCAGAAGTAGAAGAGGCATATATCTGCAGCAGCTACCGGAGAGCAGACCAAGAAACTGCAGTGCCTGCAGGAAGATTAAGTATTAGTTCTAATGAAAAGAATAGATAAAGAATTAGAATTCTATATTGTAATCTTGGAAAAACTTCTGTTCATCCCCACCCCCACAAAGATGATGTGAGATTCATTCCCCCACTTTAGAGGTCTCGAATTAAAACCATACAAACATCGGTGAACTTAAGTTAACAAGATGAAGCCAGTAGTGGCCTCGGTTCTTTCAGACAGTGGTGAGCTCCCACCATAACATGAGGTAAATAGTGACCTGACTTGCCCATTGCAATTTGGATGCTGTTTTCACCTTTGTGCTCCAAAGTTGATCAACTGTCAAAAGTTATGGGTTTTTCAACTGGGGTTCTAATTCTCTCACAAACTACCTAGAATTTTGAAACCCAATTTTATCATATTCTATCACATGTTACTGTACTACCACAAACACAAAATTTATGCCAAATGGCTATCAATACTTAAGATACCAATTCTACACAAACCGAACATGCTTTTCACCCAAATTTCACAGAAGCATATGATGTAATATTCACATTTGATTCATCAAATATGAGTTAATATGGCGTGAAAACATTCAATTCAAGCTCAGCTACAAACGCTGGGAACGAGCATATGCATAAATTTAATCATATATCCAAACACCTCTTCCAAACTATCAAACAAGACCAATTCTTTGTACTAAATAAAGTGTTTGCTTTACAGATGCATCATAAACAGTTCTTCCTTTTTAAAAATGTAAATGTGCAGAATTGCACATGATAAAAAAAATTTCACCAAAAAAAAAAAAAAAATCCTGCATAGTTACTAAATAACTTCCTCTAATAAGCCTATTTCTATGCTAGGCTATGCCCATATGTATTTTTTGACTCTACGTCTCATATCCAACAATTATTAAAACACTTAAGAGAATCAAATGATTTACTAACCTGATTTCTTTTAATTGATAATCAAACCACCAACACCATATTCTTAGTAGCCTACACTTGATGTAACTTCTACCCAAAGAAGCCATAACAAAAGCCTAGAATTTTCCAACATGCACTATTTGAACCCAGTATAGAGCTTTGTGCCATCTAATTTGCTAAATCAACTTGTCCAGGCTGAATTATAATTAGTTTCTAAAACATTTTCATATATATTTTGATAGTCTAAGAAAAAGTAGATGAATACATACTGTGGAAGGATAACATGAAATACAGCTAATTTCAACTACATTAACAAGCCACTGTCTTCTGACATTTTCATCAGCATGCTGCAGCGCAGCCGCAACCTCAACAAGGACATCCCAGATGCCTGAAATACCAAAGTTTATTCATGTTGATAGCAAGCTTAAGAAAATATGAACTGAAATTGAATTGTAAACTGTTCCAAATTGTGACAGGCAAACATTTGAGTCTATTGTGATTACTTGCTCATATCTTTCCATATTTATTAAGTGCTAGATAAACTAACCGAGTGAGTCAAAGTTCAATATGTAAGCTTTTAGTTTTCCCAGTTCAGTCAATGGGAAGGAACCAAGTCTAACTAGCTTGGCTTTTGCTTGGATCTTTTTTAGCACTTCAGTCAACTGGAGTTCTCCTTGTATTGGATCTGTATGTGAAACCTGCATGGTGCAGATGTCTGTTACTACAGAGTATCTAATGGCACAGAAGATTAAAATTCTACATGTGCCATGAAAATCAAACAGAGAAGAAACAGAAGAACATCTTAGACAGAAACTAGGAAGAAACTGTCACTGAAATATCAACATTCATTCACAAGATAAGTCTGGAAACAATAATAGCTGTAGCCCTTATTCATAGTGCCCTAATAAGAATCCAAAATTAAACTTCAAGTAGGTAAAAACAATCCAACTCTTTATGGGAAACAGAAATCCAACAATAAGAAATCCTAGATCAACTTAAATTAAAAAAAAAAAAAGGAGATAAACCTAAGGAAATAAGAAAATAAAATAACAGCCCTACGATGTTCTATAACAATATCTTCAATAATTATGTGTTAAGCATCCATGTTGACATCAATGAATCTTTCAGAATCAGCCTCAACTTAATTTCTATAAAGCAATAAAAGTAAGAAATTCCTGTCCATTTTGACCACTGTAGAAAGGTCAACTTATCAATCATGTAGACTCAATATCAGCAAATAATTGGAAAGGAAATATATTGACCAGTAGAACCAGTGATCAAGAAATAACCATACCTGCAGAAAATCCAATAACCATCCTCGTCGAGCCTTCCCTAAGCATTTAACTGCCTCAGACCACTCCTCTATCAAATCCTTCTGATTCACTCCAATGATGGCAGCAGATAGTGATGCAGGCAACAAGGTAAAGAGAACCTCCATGCACTTCTCAATGTTTGGAATATACTCCAAAGAGTCAAGAGAAGCTTCTTCCAAACACTGATGGAGACCCTTCCAACATGTGGCCCGTAGGAAGCTTTTCTGATCAGGACTATAAACCTGATATGAAGTGAGTGACAAGAAATAGTTTGCCACATCATCGAATAGTTTCTCAAGCCTTGAATCTGAAAATAATTTTATCAGGTCTGCCAGATGAGAAAGCACGAATGCTTGCAAATTCAGCTCTAGTGTTTCAAACCTGGACAAACAGATAGCTCATCAAGAAAGGAGCAGATCATATTGGTTTGCAATGGAATAGCAGAAAATGCCTGCAATGTCATATTAGAAATTTCAAACCTGGACAGATCAGACAGCTCATCAAGGAAAATTAGAAGTGGATCAAATTGTTTTGCATGAGCTAGTGAGAACTGTATACATTCCTCCCTAAGGATTCCTCTCTTATAAGCTGAATCTGGTGGCAGTGACCTGGCAACTTGGGCCTCGTATCTCATGCAGCGTCTGATAATCAGTCCCCAATCCAAGGTTGGCAACCTAGGTGCTTGTGAAAGGCACCTTAAAACAGTTGATACTGTTGTAGGATGTGCATTGTTATCTGTCTGAATTTTAGAGCGTCAAGAAATTACATATATTTTAGAAAAGAGCTGCAAAGACTACGGTTGGATCCTTAGCTATAAGTTTGGGCTTTAGGCAAAATGATTTCTTAACATGATATCAAAGCTAGAA
Source organism: Boswellia sacra (assembly GCA_013180625.2). NCBI lineage: Eukaryota > Viridiplantae > Streptophyta > Magnoliopsida > Sapindales > Burseraceae > Boswellia > Boswellia sacra. Next base: position 747,037 of record SNVD02014772.1, on the reverse strand, counting down.
TGACGATATCAAAGCTAGAATGACCTAGCGATCTAGTGTTTGATCCCCCATAGTGCTTATCAAATATTTGGCCGTATGTAAATGACGTAAGCCCTAGGCAACATAAAAAATAAATATGCGAAACCTGTAAATGAGCGTGTTAAACAAGAGCTTTATATACTATATTTGGGTCTTTACCAAGAAGATTAAACTTTTAATGAAGTGATTTCCTAACAATATTAGATTAATCAACAAAATTTTGAAACCAAGAAACCTCATAAGCACATGTTTTTGTGTGCATGTGAGAGAGCAAATTATTAACAATTAAAGAAGTAAGAGCATCCTGTATTATTGATACACACAAAAAAAAAAGGGTGAAAATAAATGGCGAATGAACCTGCCGATAAAGTTATAGCAACAGACTACCTCAGAACAATTTAGATAAGTAAGCCACAGACTGAGCTTCATGGCTACACTGTCCTCAGGAAAGGTTTGAGAAGCCGATTTTGGACCGGATATATCAGTCTGGATATTACTATCAACATTTAGTAATTCTTTTGACCACAATTGATGTCGGAGAAATGACATTGCCCATCCCGCGTACTGTTGCAGTTGATGGTCATTAAAATTTTGCGCCACAAGAAACATGTCTTGCATCAATGGCATCACATATTGTTCGCAAATTGGATTCGAAAGTAGAGGACCCAAAATATAAGATTGTTCCTGTTAAGTAGAAATATGAACCCTCTGTCAATTACATAACCAAGCAAGCAAACAGGATGGGTGAAGAAAAAGAGAAACAAGGCAGACATGCCTTGAGAAACATTTAAGTAAAACAAGAAAAATTGACTACCTTTTGTGCATAACCAGCATGCATAGAAGAAGTCAAAGGATGAACATTAATAAGAAACCCAGCACCTGCTCCCAAAGCATTAACAACTCCAAGCATCCCACCCAAATGAATGATAGGAGGGTAAGGGTTAGAGTAACATTTTTTGAACAATTCCAATATGCAAACGACATTATCAACTTTAATAGAGTGCACCCCTTCACTCAAAATGCAGGAAAGGAGACTTCCTGCTCCAACACATGATGCCATCAAAAGGCTCTTATAGAAATTGCCAGATTTATTAACAGATAATAACTCAGAAATGAGCTCCCTGTAGCCGTTAATAAGATGGTCCAGCTCGAAATCATCCATCAATTCAACTCTCTGACAGAAAGCCACTATATTGGGAAGTGCCAGACAGGATCCTACTGATAAAAATAGCTCAGATCTTTCCCGAGAACCAGAAGTTTGAACCAGAGAACTTGCATGAGGCATCCAGGACATGATCAGGCCTTTTATCTTGAGAACAGCATCGGGTGCCCCAGCCCTGTATACTACACCTACAGAGCTTGCCAAACCAAGAACAAGTCCAGCAACACCCCATATATCGTCCTCCAAGTCATCAAAATTCTCATGTAACAATTTAGAAGTTATATTTACATTTACATCATCAGAGTCCACAGGAAAATGAGCAGAGAGACTTTCTAGGATATTAGATGAAGAGGGAGCAAGTTGACATAGCATCACTGATAACACTTTTACTGTTCTTCCTAGTAATTCCATTTCCTGCATCTTGTAGGTTTCCTTGTCATCAGCAGCTTCAACTCGAGTGAGAAGATCTTGCCATGAAAGCCCCAAGCCAACCCCACAAGCTCCCATGACAAGGGTGCTTCTGCTACCACACAAAACCTGAAAGCATATGTGATAAGCAAAATACAATACAGAACTATCAAACATTTCATAACATATTCAGGTATTCTTCTTCCTAAACCAAAGAAAACAGAAAATAATTGTCACCTTTGCTGATTTTTTTACCCTTTTTTATCTTTGCAAAAATATATCTTGGATTATTATCAGAATTTGTTTGCATTCTTTTGAACCTCCATTTCAACTGGAATGATAGCAGCTTCTTTATTTTTTTTTCTATCTTCTGTTCTCTTGTTTTCTACAATCCATGTTACACCAAGTGTTCGTCTAATTTGGTTATTGGGACTTCTTACCTGTTCCCATCTTGTTCTTCTTTGTACCCATGGTCATTTCTACTTTTGTAAGCATCATAATATTTTGATAAGTTCTGGCTTCTCTCACACACACTTCATAGTAGATTTAGCCAAGTTTTTTTAAGAACTGAATTGGATTAGAGACGATAGACAAGCAAATGGAAGATGAAACTGGAGTATAATGGAGTGTTTGGCAGGAGATTCAAGAGTCCTGCCAGCTCTCCCAAAAGAAACAGTTATCAACAAATTACTCACTAGTCAGTCCCCTCTCTCCCCTCCCTACTTCTTATATTCTGTAACCAACTTCACATTTCCCTAGGCAACAAAATAACTAACTCCCACAGCACCCAAAAACAGCACAGCAATAACAGAAGAAAATAACAGAAATATAGAAAAAGAATCTCCCTCAAATCTGTTGAATTCCCATCGCTGCCCCTCACTTCTTATTTTGGTGGCGTATAGTATAGGTGAACTTGATTGGAGGTTTATCATATTTTTCCCTCTTAAAATTCACTTGGGCGCTTGTTTCTTATTTTCAAATTGCCTCTTCCCATATGATAGTAAAATCCAGCATTTAAACTAGAAGGTACTGATATTAGAGAGAAATATTGAAGGAAATAAAGTAAAAAACAAAGCACTCAATTATGTAGGAACAATAAAGAATTTTGTTATGAAAATCTAAAGATTGTGGTCTACAACAAGGTCAAAACCCAAAGATGACTTGCAAAAAAAAAAAAAAGCAAATCCCTACACAGGTAGGCTAAACACGTCAACATGCTATAGATTTGAGAAGAGTATACACCCAGTTATTAACTAAAGACATCTAGATCAAGCATATTCCAATCCATAAGGATTAAAGCATTTTGCAAATCTTATTTGTGATTGCTAACATATGCAGTAGAAAGATATTTTCTAAAGTTACTTTTTCATACGAGATTACAGGGAATTCGATGTTGAATCATTAGGAGCAATAAATTTCTATTCAATAAAACAACAATTTTAATTTTGTGTTTACATTAATTACATTATGTATTTTAATTGAGTATTTTTTAGTAAACAATTTTTATATTTTTTAAAGCTCTGTAAGTGATTTTAAAATAAAATTATTATAATAATCAAATCTAAAAAATAAATAATTCAATTTTATACAATCAATGTTCAAATTTATTTCATTTATATCTTTATTAAATTTTGCAAGTAATTCAAATAAAATACTAATTTATAGAATAGTCATAGTCAAATCTTTAGAAAAAAAAAATCAATATCTATAATTTTCATTTTGAAAATAAATTTGAAAAATGATATAGAATACACCCAATATAACCAAATATTTTTATAGTTAGTACCTGGTTGAGTTGGTACTTTCCCTAGATTTCAGTGTCCCAGGTCAACAAGAATTAGAATGTTAACTATAGGCTGAGTTTTTGTAAGCAAACAGTATAAAAAAGGTCCAAAACGACATCAAACCATATCTCATTACCTCAAGAAGACCAGTAATGTTCTGAAATTTCTGCTTATGGTCAGTTACATGCGGCGTGCTTGAGATCAATCCAAGTGAAATTGCAGCTGACCACTGGCGGTGTTCATGTTCATGCTGAAACAACCAACTTAATAGAAACTTTGAAGCTGACGACTTGATAGTATGGGCAGAAGGAGGCAATACCTAATAATAGCAAGCAAAACCAAAGAAAATAAACCATAAATCAGTTCATTCAATACAATTACACTACAAAAATCAATTAAGATAGGTCCATTGTTATCAAGAATTTCATTCCACCATCAAAGAACCAAAGAGAACATCACGAATGACGTCAAAATTGCAAAATCAAGAGAAAAAGTTTTTATTTCTTCAACTCTTACAGCGCAAAGTGCACCAATTCCCAGTGCTATATTTTCAGCAGATCTAGGGAGAGATTCTTCTGAGTGACGTATCATACTCTGCATAGCAACCAGATAGAAGGAATAACATCATTTTTGACACAAATCCAGTTTGAAAATTGCACAATAAATGACTGCAGTACAAACATAGCACTGTAGAACTAGAAACCAGAAAAGAACCTTCAGAATATCATTAGCAGCTTTAGAAGTTTTATCTAACACAACGGATGTTCCTTTAGCATCAATGGACAGGATATTAGCCCTGATCCAGCGTCGCATGAAGGATTTCCATGATTGCAATGAAAGAAGAGCAACAAAAATATTCCTTGAGAGCTGAAGAGATCGTGCTATATCCAGAAAAGCATTCTCATATCCAGAATGTACATCTTGTAATCCCTGAAGCCAACTTAAATAGAATTAGAGGCATAGTGAATCGGAAACAAGACAAATAATAAAAAAAGCAGTAAGGCAGGCTTTGTTTTGCCTTTCTGGACAACACTGTTTCAAGGGACTGTATCAAAAGAGATTGTTTTGTTATTATTTCCATTATTTATCTTGAACATTTTATCCAAATAATTAAAATTTTCATTATGATCCTTCTTTTAAAACGCCAATCCTATGCTATAAAATTCAATTAATTAATCAATGTATTATTTAGTTGACTATTTAGAAAATTATTTAATTATTCGATCAAAGGTTAGATCAGTAAATTAATTAATTAAATATTTAACTGAACAACTAATTGTATAACTAAATAGTTAACATTCTAATATTGATTAAAATTTAGCTAAAAAAATTAAAATTAATATTGAACAAGGACAAAATTATTTAAATATAATAAGTTATGTCAATAAAAACTTCATTATTTGATTAAATAATTTAATTATTTAGCATTTGAATAAAGCAATAATCATTCATTATTTCAATAGATTTTACATAAATTCATTTTCTTTAGCTTACTAATGACCATTTGAGCTTATTCACTGCATAATTTCCCATTTGTTATATGCAATGACTATATATTCACTACGTATTATTCAAAAGGGGTTAAGATCTTTCCTTAGAGCAATATAGTATCATAGACACTACTTTGCATAGATTTTGACTACCATAGGCTTTTCTGTATGTATGACACCTGGTCCACTCATTTTACTCTATCAATATAAGTTCTTTGTTTCCTTCAAAAAATAAAAGAATAAAAATCCCATTTGGTCCATAACTACACCAAACACAAAATACTTGACATTAGATTTCTATTCTATCCAAATCCAATCCAATCTAGTTCAGTGCATTAAATTAGTCTAGTCCAATCCCACAGGCCAAACACCCGCTAAGATCTTACTCTTGATGCTGCTCTCTTGCTTAAATCTTTAGGGGTGAAGGAAAGGCATAAGAGGGCTGCACCAGGTAAATCTCCAGTATTACTTCTTTTTCCTGCAAATGAAATGCCTCACAGGTTATATCTAAAGAGAATTTAAGTATAAAAGCATATTTTCATGAATTACCCACAAGAAAATTCCACTATTTGGTGCTAAATGCTTAATCTTATTGACAGAAACAGACAATTCTCGCCAGTTAATAAACTATTTGAGTTTTTTACTATTATTATTATCATCTTAAAAAAACACATAATAACTCAAAGGTACAATTTCCTTGCACTTAAAAAAAAAAAAATTGATACCAAGAAATTCCTTAACCTCTCCCTTTTCACCAGGTGTTAAATTGGGGGCTTTATCCAAAACTGACAAACCTTGGTAGCTAGGAAACTTGTAGTATCTCCATATAACCAGAAACTAAACTCAAGGGCATTTGAACCCTTTAACTCGTGATTGAAACCAAGGGCTTTTACCATTAAGCCCAACTATAGGGTCAATTTACTTGCATGTTAATCCCTTTTTTTTTCCAATCAAGTTGTAGAAGGCACGTCATATTTGTTCAGTTTGTATGTGTATACTTAAGCATAATTCTTCAGTCATCTAAAGTTGTCACGAGAACAAAGATAAAAGACAGAAAATAAGTATCAATGTGAACCCATTTTTAGCTCAAGAAACCAGAGAGACAACATGTCATACAAACTAACATCTCTTTTAATGGCAGCTGTTAGGAATCTAGACCTGTCTCAAATCACTTAAAAGTAATTCCAGATTCATTTTAGGATACTCCTCCCTAAAAACATCATAAATAATAGAGAGTAGAAAATAGAGAATAAAAACATTCACCATAAAACAAATATTTATGTGAAAAACTCTAATAAATGGCTAAAAACCACAGCTTTCAAAGACAAAGATTCATTCATGATATGAAAAATTGTTGCAATAACTTACAATTGGCCTCTTTCCCAAACCCCTAATACACTCAAAGCACTTAATTACCCAAAGCCCCTTATACCCAAAAATCACTTAATTTTCAGAATGTTTCTTGCTTTGAAGCTTTAAAATGCCTAAACTTGAGATAATATCTAAGCTCCAACTTGGAATTTTCTCTCATGGCTTTTGAGATGATTTGGTGCAATGAAGCTTGGTATTTATAAGAAATCCTAGATTCCAAATCAATAGTAACTTATTGGCTTCACATTGTATTTTTATTTTGTTAGTTACTTTTCAACAATATCCCTCATGACTAAATAAGATAATAATTCATTAATCTTTATCTTTTTATCCACAATACCATTCTCAATCAAGAGAATTATTATACTCTACCATAACAAATATATACACTTAAAATCAATAAGTCATAAGATTTTTACTTTAAAACACATCGAAAAATGTTGATAAAAAACAATGGGGCAACCCCAATGTTTGGCAGCCATCGACATAACTTTAACTAAACATCTTGAATCAATGCCAGTGTGCAAACTTGTAGACGCGCTGGCAAAAATACATCCTCTTTCATGGAAACTTGGTGACTAGTGGAATACAATTAGAGGCGGCAATTCGTGTTTGTAGATTGTATTCGTGTCGTGTCGAGCTGTAACACAACAAAGATTGATCCGACACGAACACAACCCGTTTATTATTCATGTCATGAAGGGTCAACACAGATACAATATGATTATTAAATGGATAACACGATACGACTCGTGAATACGAATAAAAAACGAGTCGTGTTCATGTCTCAAATAATAAACGGTTAATATTCGTGCTAGACACGAACACGACCTGTCTAACTCGATTATGACACGTTTACAAGATTGACATTACCCGTTTATAGTTACAACACGATTACAATTATGACACAATTATTACACGATTATACATTAAAACCTATTTTTAAATGAAAAAGCTATAACATAATATATAAAATTAAACCAAACTAAATAACAAGAAATAACAAACTTCAATATTTGATTTAGGAAATTAGAAATTAAAATTGATATGTGTAGTGTCCTTCTAATTATATTAATATAACAAAATATTATAATTTTTAATTTTATTATTTAATATGTGTAAAAATTATAAAATATTATTCGTGTCAATAATCGTGTTTAATATATATGCGTGTCATAAACGGATTCGTGTCATAAATGGATTCGTGTCATAAATGGGTCGTGTCATAATCGAGTTCACAGGTTGAAGGCACTCAACACGAACACAACACGATTATTAAACGGGTTGAAAGTTCTGACACGAACACGATTAAGGTAAACCCAAACCTGCAAATTTCCTTATTGTGTCGTGTCGGATTCGCGTGTCGTAACCCAAATTGCCACCCCTACATACAATGAGGATGTACACATCCTTCTTAAAGGACAAATTCAACATCTTCCAATACAGGGAGTGATACATTGTTAGCAGCATTATCAATATTTCTATTTACTAAGTTGAAGCTACTAGCTAAACTTTCACTACCTTTCTAACAATTTCTTCTAAGGTATCAAATCACACTCCTCCAATAGATCTTCATGGAATTCTTCTTCTTTCTATTAACAACTACCAATGTTGAATTCTACCATTGCTTCCACTATTTAGCCTTTTCTCGTTAAAGGAGTTAACAATATCTTTTAGAAAGAATTATTCTTTCCTTCCCATGTAGCAAAATATGTTTCAAGTGTTCATAAAAAGGTGGAAAAGACCAAATACGGCTTAAAGCTAAACCCTCATCGTTAATTTTAACTCTAATAGCCTTGAATTCAAACATGATCTTATTTAAAACAGTTAGATTATTTGAGATTTTTGTTCTTTTACTTGTTTCTATTGTATGAAATTGCTCTTTTAGGAATCCATGATTTGAGACACCCTTTCAGCTGATAAAATTCTTCTCTCAAGCTTTGTCCGTAGGTATTCCTTTCACATTTGTGAGAGCATTTTTGTCAAACAAAGTCGTACTGATGCAAGGTGTATGGAGGGAGTTATGTCAATGGCTGATGAATTCTCAGGAAGGTCAAATATAAGGGTTGCACCACAGTTTATAATAAGGTTGTTTGACATGTGCTAAAGTGAAATTCTTATTACTTATTGATTCTAAATGTGTACGTTCCAATGAGGTGGAGTATAATTTTCCAGGCTAAGAATTTTGGTTGTGTAAAAAGACAAAGATTTGGGTATTCTCCTAAAAGGCATAAGAAGAAAAGGAACTACGGACATTATATTATTTAGTCATAATGGAGATTGTTGAAAAATGATAATAAAAACTAAAATGTGAAGCCAATTTCAACAATATGTAAAATTGTACATGTGAAAGAATTAAGAGGCTAAATTAATATTGCTATTTGGCTTGGACTATTGATTTGGAGGCTATAATTTCCTATAAAAATATTGTTACACATGTAACACATCCCAAAATTTATCCCTAATCATGCATCTCAAACGATGTGGCATTAATTTAAAACTATCACATTATTCATTACACCAAAACACATTCCATTTGGTAATCATTAATTACATCATTTGTTATGCAGAATTTAGCATAAAATCGGGAAATAGTATCATTATTTCTTGTAAATACCAAGTTTCATTTCCTCATAATCATCTAAGAAACCAAAAGAGAATCTCAAATTAGAGCTTAACATCTCAAATGTCGATATATTAAAGCTTCATAGCACGAAATATTTGGGAAATTAAGTGCTTCTGGGTGAAAGTGTTCTTGGGTGTATCAAGGGTTTAGGAGATAGATAAATTCTATGTGAATAGATAAATTCTATGCGAATGAAACAATTTTCACATAGTGGATAAATCTTTCTCTTTAACGATCTATGGTTTTTCTCCAACTATTTGAGTTTACCATGTAGATCTTCATTTTTGTAGTGATTGTTTTTATTCTCTATTTTCTATTTAGTCATTTTTCATCAGCAACTTATAGACCAACAATCTTATTGTACCTGAAGAGAAGATAACTTGAGGAAAAACATCCAGCAGTTTCTCAATCTTACTTCCAGGTACTTTTTTCTCCTTCACAAACCTTCGTCTAGTGCTGGAACAAAATGACAAAAGGTTTTCAGTACACATTTGGATTTTTTATTTCAAACTTTGGTACATTGTGACAAATACTAAGTTGTGAAATTACATGTGCTCATGTGTTATAATCTTGACTTGAAATCCTTTCATTGCCTGAAGTACATCTTGGTTTGTCTCAGAGAAAAGGAACTCAACACTCTTTTCTTTGAAATCTGAAATATTTTTATCAATAAATGATACCTGGTGATACATTAATTGATTTAGAGGAAAGTACACAATGCCAAAATAAAATGAAGAAGTTTAATAGCAAAATATAAACAGGCCACAAGATATGTTAATTTTTTCTGTTTTATGTGACATAGCAATGCAGTGGTCACTATAGGGAAAGAAATCCTCATATACATTTTCCAACATTCCAAATATACCTCATATTGGATTAAGGCCTCAAAGGCAGAGGCTCTAGCCTTTGCCCATTGTAAGTCATAACCTGGGTGCCTAGTTGTACCACAAACCCATAAAATTTTGAGAACTTCCCTTGAAGTTTCTGGATATGCTTCGGCATCCATTGCTCCCCATCTTAGAAGAAGGCATAAGCTGGCAATAGGCAGAGGTCAGTAGGAATTGAAGCATTCTTGACTGAAGAAGATTATGAAATATTATTAACAACCTTAAGTGAAAGTCGATCAAAATATCATGGAAGAATTATGCCAAATATAACTTCAAATCACATAGATACAAGTAAAATGGAAAAGTTATACAGTATATCTGACTGTAATGCTAAAACAAAGCAACATACAATAATATTAAGCTGGAAATGAAGCAAAGGCATAGAGGAAACAATTGTAGCACATCAAGTAATAAGGTACAAAGAATTTGGGCAGAGGTGAGCAAACCTAAGTTAATTCCAATGCAGGTTGAGAAAACCCAAGCAGCAAAAGGCTAAGCACTTACTCCACAGTTTGAACTTAACCTATGGTCACCATTTTTAAGATTGCTGCCCTATTGATTTAAGAATGGGCTCTGGTGAATTAGTTCTGTTAGCAGTCAATGCCAAGAAATTTACCTATGGGCCAGATTTGGTTCCGAGGAGTAGTCCAGCACATGCTTTGCAATGACATCCCAAGCAGTATAAAAATCTGTACCATATGACAATGCAACATGGTGTAAGTATTTTTAATATATGTAATAGAAAGATGAGATGGAAAAATATGATAAGAATAACAGGATTTAGAAATACACAATTTCTTGAAATTTATAAGGCACAAAACAAAATAATCTGTAATATTTCTCAAATAATGATATCCTGTATGGCATTGCTAACCATTCTCACCCGTCACTATAAAGGTGTTCATCTATTTCTTGACCTAAACAATTTACCATTTTTATTAAAGAAAGGACATTGGATGAACAATCTTTAAAATAGAAGCATTTAGCAACAACAAAATAACGAAGTTAACAAAAATACTTAACCAATCTTCTATAAGAACTCTTTAACCTCAAAAGAGGATTATTCTTTTACGAAAGGAAATTTAGAAGAAGATAATGATGCCTATGACGTGACCAACAATGAGCAATTGAAATCATTTGTTGGTATTTTATGATAAATGTGATGACTTGCCCAAAGAATGGATGGATAATGCTGTTAAGGACTCAAAACCAACTATGATCCAAAGACAAGATTCAATATTCATTCACCATCTTAGTTAGTAGGTTAATTTACAAATTGAATCCTTGATTCAAATAGGCAAGCAAATTGCTTGATGGCTAGAAAACAAGGCACATTCAAAATTAAAGTAGATCTTACAGTTAAGTTATCAAAAGAAAAAAACGACAGGAAATGAACAATGTAGCACAATCAGGAAATGAACAATGTAGCACAATCAGATTTCCACAACAGATTTAAAGGCAATGTCACTTTTCACCAGTTTTTTATTAGAAACATTTATTGAAAATATTAAAAAATTTCGCTAAGAAGCAGCCACACTTTTCAACTTTAAGCACCATCAGGAAAAATATCAAAAGCTGCCTCAAGCAGCAATACTGCTACAGAGGACCGTTTCTGTCTTCTTAATGGAATAAATAACCATTTAAGTTCATTTCTCATTCAAGATTACCAATTACATCAGCCTCACAAAGATGGGCAAGGCTTTGGAAACCAAGGGCTTGAATTATTGGATCTCGGCTCTCAATGCAAGCCTGTCAATTAAATGGAAAAAGACAAAGACAACTCAGAATTGTATGCATAGGATGAAGCCCCAAAAAAAAAAAAAAAAAGGCAGCTTGGGGAACATACGGAAACAGACAAGATAAGGTCCACACCCCTATCAGGGTTTTTTCTGCAAACATCCCGAACAGAAGCAGCAATGCTTAAACAGATATTTCTCTCAGACATGAAGTCAGTGAAACCCTTTGGGTGTAATACTCCCTAATCGTTAGAAAACAAAACAAAATCAAAGGACTAAAAATAAAGGCAAAAGCAATTTTAGTGGAATTGCCCTTGTTAGCAATAAAAACCAATTTTTTTTTTTTTTTTTTTTTTAACTTAGAGCTCTTATGCAAACTCCAACAAAACTACTGTATTATCAAACAAACCAAGCTGACACAAATGTATCATAAACATGCACTCCCATTACAATTCTTTTCACCCCTATAAAAGCATATTCACCTTTAAGTACACTATCATGTACTCAAATTGCCAAAACAGTTACAATATTGTAACTCATAATTATATTAAAAGTTTGTGGATAAAATGTATGTATGTGAAAGAGCTTCTTAAGATGGAGTCAGGCAGTGAGGGATGAACACTATAAAAAATTTTACTTGCAAACTCCCGAAGGCACGGTCATTGATCTCCCAAGTTTGACAAAGCAAGCGAGTGGCTGTACCATATAACACTCTGGATATGAAATAAACATCAGCAATTATTGGATAAAACAATTCCTCAGAAAAATAGTTCAAAAGTTATAGAAACAGAAATTATATTAATATAAGGAAAATTACATAAAAATTGAAAGTGCCCCACTGAAGGAAAAAAAATTATTTATCAATACAAAAGAAAACTTAAATCCAAAATCATCTAACTACAGCATCCCATTTCTTTTGATTATATAAGAAAAGCAAGTCCTTAAATTCACAAGAAACAATGTCCAAAGAGAAGAAAGAAAATGAACCATAGTCCCAAAATTATAAGCTTCTTCCTCTGTGAATGACAATAAATGTGAACCTCATTCATTATATGGCTATGCCAGCCAGATAACAGGATATCATCAAAGTAGGCCATTAGAAAAATTAAAGGAAATAGTGTATTAAAAAATAAATAAATAAAAATAAGCCACAAAATATGATTTGTAAAGAGTACATACGGGTTTGCATTCTTATGCAGCATTGGCAAAACTGTTTGAACTACAAGTGGAATCATCACAGATTGTGAAGCAAGTGATGGAAGCAGTCCCAAAAGCTTTGGCTGCAATGATAGTTGAAAAAAAAATTTATCACTTACTGTGACAAACGACAAAAGCAAAAAGGGAAAGCTAAACATGCCCTGTTGAATGCATAAGACATGAGTTGAGAGTAAGAAGAGGAAGACTCACCAGCATATTCGGGCAAAAAACATCTTTTCTGGTGAATATATTACTGTAAAATAAGATGGATAGCAACAATGGAACTCCCAATTTAGGATCCAATAAGCCAATAGCAGCAAAAGCATCTAGAGCAGAACTTCCCAATGACGGATGCATCACCAAAACGCTAGCAATCGCACAAAGTAGCAAGGACAATTCTACAAGGAAAAAAAAAGGGGACAGTTCAAAATGCAACATAAATGGAATTTATGTCCTAACAATTACACCAACCCATTATTTATTGTTGTACAGTAAAAGTGAACAGAAGTTATCAGCATCATACCTGGTGAAAAAGTCTCTTGTGACGCAGAGTTAGTTCGGGAGGACTTCTTTCTGTCAACAATCCACAGCAAGTATTCTTTTAATTGAGAAGTCCACAGTCTTGGTCCATTGTCCATCCCTTTCATAACAGAATCCCCAAAATAACCAACACTTAGAAAGAAAGAACCTGACAGTGAATTGCGATCCTGTAAGAAAGGGCAGCAAAAGGCCAATAGTCATTTGCTAGCAACAACTGCATTTCCAAATTCTCAAATTCCTAATGATTGGATTATACCCTTCTCATATATGGTAATGATTAAGAAGAAAATGCAATAGGAAATCAAGCTTATCTCAATCATGAACAGCAACTCTAGCAAGGACAAAAACAATCTCAGCCATGACTACAGCCCATACTCCTAAATTATTCCAGTGCATGCAATCCACATAATAAAAGTTCTCATGTTATCGAATAGTCGCTAAAATACAAAATAAATGGTAAATAATTTAAACAAAGAAGCTCACATAACAGGAACAAACCTCAAACCATAGGTTTTTCAAAAGCCTAAAGGCAATAGATTCAGGTCCCACGATAGGTTGGTACCCCCCCTTCATGGCCACTTCAATCTTTGGTGCTGCCATCAATTTTACCAGAGGCTTTTCTAACATGATAAGCAAGTCAGTTGCCACCCCTTTAACTGACTGAGAAGGTGATGACATAAGGTTTATAATAGGAAATATCAATAAAAGCTCTTCACTCAGACCACATGTAGTTCCACCAAGCACATATTCTGTGGAAGTGCATACAACACTGTATCAATAAGCATGCAAAAATACATTCAAATGAAAATCACCTTAAAAAGTAAAAATGACCGAGAGATATCTTCAAACCAAACCCCCTCCTGGCAGGGGAAAAATGGGGAAAAAAAGAGAAACACCAGACAGCCACAATTCATTCCAAGGAAGCAGGAATAATCAGATGGTGAAGTTCAGATTTGTTGATAAATAATGAATACAGTAACAGAAACCATGAAACCATAATAAACTAGTAAACTTTTTTTCCTGGTTTCCTCTCAGCAAGAACAAACATAGCTTAAAAAAAAAAAAAAAAAAATTGGTATTCTAAATACCCACAAAGCTTCCAACAAATTTAAGCAGAAGTAATACCCTAACTTCATTGATAAATGATACCCATTAACTAATGAATTGTTACTCGTACAAAAGTAACCTAGAAATTTAGCATAGAGATATATAAGTCAACTAAGTTGAAAAATAATACCTGACGTCTGCATGCAGAATACTATAAGCAAGCAAGATAGTGTAATAATTCAAAACAAGTTTAGAAAACATACCATTTTCACCCTTCCAGTTTAAAAGAAACAGTAGTAGCTTCAGTATACACAGGTGCTCATGTTCAAGCTCAGATTCAATGAGGACAGAAAGTAAAGAAAGTATCACTGTTGACAGTTCAGGATTATATTGCAATGACAGATCATGTTGGGCAGCCAACACATGCTTCAATAGTTCAACTACGGCCTCAATGCTACCATATTTCTTTGGAGGAGACATGCAGAATGACAACACAGTTCCTACTAGTTCAATGCCGCACATTTGAGCCTCAGAAACCAGCTGCTAACATAAAATGGGAAACAAAATAGCACTAAATGACACCAGAAACAAAATTAAACTAACAATAATTAATTTCTAACTCAATTACCAGTTCCATAAACCACTGACAGGACAAAGAAAGATCAAGGATGGAAAATTCCATAAAGGTCAATGGCACACAGAATGTATTAAGAACATACCAATCTCTTTGCAACCACGTGTCTCAAAACCACTATATAGGAGTCCACTATACATTCGACAATGTAATTCAAATCCTTTTGTTCCTGAAAACTCCCAAGAAATGAGAACCTAATAACTATGAGATTGCAATGAAACCATCAATCAAACTAAGTATCCATTTTTCCACAAAATAACACAGCGATCAGAATATTGCAGAAAGGAAATCAAACCATAAATCAAGAAGTATACTTACATCCAAATTCTTGTAAGGAAAATATTTAAGGCAACCCATTAAGAGCTTGAATATTGGCATTGCATCATTAGGAAATGAGCAACAAAGTGACGATACTGATGATACTAACTGCCTTACAAAAGAAGAAGACAAAGAATCCGAAAAGGGTATTCGTAAAATTGACAAATTGAAAAAAGGTCTCAAGAATTCACAAACTTCCACCATTCCCAATCTCTTAGCCTGGGTAATAAATAACAAAACTTGCTGCACAAGCTCAGAATGAACCTCATTTCGACTTGATAGAACCTGCAAGCATAAACCCAAAAAAAAAAAGTATCAAACAAAAAAAGCTTCAAACGGCGCACCAGCAAAGCAATACCTCGATCTTCAAATACCTAAATTATATATCTGCGTTAAATAATCAAAATTACTTCAATTTTACTCATAAATTGCTTTAACACTAACTAGCTTTTTTATTTGCAATGTAATTCCAAGTCCAGAACTCAAAATAACAAAAAGGGTTTCCACCACCACTAACTTTGCCACAAAACCGCCAAGTGATTGCTACCAAGCACGGTTAACATCACCATTTAATTTTAGTACATACAAAAAAATATATTTATATCAATGTTAACTGATAATTAATTGAATAAGCATCCACATTTCCTAATCTCATGACAATGTGATCATAATTTAAATTTGAACAAATTAAAATCCTTTCACCTTAACAAACGGATGATTCTCCGTGGACCCGAACTTCCAAGACCCATTATTCCTCTCAAATCCAAGCCAAACAACAAAACCTAACGCTTTGACAAGGAGCGGTACAAATTTCGGGTCGGATCCTTCCAGAGCTGACTGCAGCTCTAACAACCCGAGAGACAGTTCCAACTTGGAGTCAGCCACGAGGCGGCAAAGCTCGCGCACCGATTGGTCGACAACGGCGGGAGAGGAGGAGTGGAGGCACTGAGAAATTGCTTCTCTTCCGGGTTCCGATTCGGGTCCCAGACGGTCCGGGGCTGACCGCAGCTTTGAGAAGATAGAAATGACCGCGAATTTCTGGAGCGAGGGTTGTGGGACCCGTGTTTTCTCCAGCAGAGGAGTGTAAGAGTCCATTGTTTCCCTTGTTAGTTTGTTACTGTGCAAGATATGAAGCCTCGTAGTTACATGTCATCACCACCTTCGAACATTCAAGTTCTTTGAAACTTGGCGCACTATCATAGCAGAAGGGAAAGGTATCTTTGCAAAATATTCATTTGAAAGGAGTTTCTAGTTTGTTGGCGCATTTATCAAAATATATCTTTGTGAAGATTTTGATTTTTGACAATTTTGCGAAGGCTTCAAATTTGGGCAAAAATTATAGGGGCAATAGGGGATGCTTTTGTAATTTTTCAAAACTGTAAGGGAAGTTCTGTAATTCATCCTTTATTTTCCTCGTTAAACTTAAAATAAATGAAGGATTAAAAAAAACCGCGGTTTAACCGCAATAAACCGCGATAAAACGTCCATTATACGGCGTCGTATATTTTCCGCCGCCGCCTCCCCCTTTTAAATCTGCTTTCTAATTGCTCTTGTGCCCCGTCTTGTACAGTCCACTCTCTCCAGTTCTTTCTTCATTCAAATTCCGGACTCTGTGTCTCGTAAGAGTCCGTCAATGCTGACGATGGCGCTCGCTGAACTCGACGACAAAACAGTGCGCAGTATGGCAGTCGGCGCGGTTTTCTCGGACTTTGTAAATCTTCTCTTCCTCGTCATTTTAAACTAATTTAGGTTTCTCTGTTCAGCTGTAATTCGTAGTAATATTACTTTTTTTTTTTTTCACTTTCAGGGTGGAAAGATAAACTCACTCGACTTTCATCGCAAGGATGATTTATTGGTCACAGCTAGCGAGGATGACTCAGTCCGGCTATACGACATCGTAAATGCTAAGTGAGTAGTTCGCTTTGTAATTATAAGATTCTGCTTAAACTCTTTATCAGTGATTTGGACGTAACATTACTAATTGGAAAATTTCTGTTTGTTTGTTGATTTGAAATGATACACCTTTTGATTATTGTATCATATACAAAAATTTCAAATGAAGCCATGTATTGAAAGGTTCTTTTACTTCGATTGAGATTTAAAGTCTTTGAGAGCAATGTAGGGGCTTAGTTATGAATTATGAAGTCAGTGAACTCCTAAGAGAGGCCGGGAGATTTTTTAGTAGAAAGCAGTGATTTTCTTTTTAAAACTTTAATGATTGTTTTGTTATGAACTTTAGGTTGCTGAAGACCACATATCACAAGAAACATGGTACTGATCGTATTTGCTTTACCCATCATCCAAGCTCCGTAATTTGCTCAACAAGATATAATTTGGAT
Source organism: Boswellia sacra (assembly GCA_013180625.2). Classification (NCBI taxonomy): domain Eukaryota; kingdom Viridiplantae; phylum Streptophyta; class Magnoliopsida; order Sapindales; family Burseraceae; genus Boswellia; species Boswellia sacra. Next base: position 729,480 of record SNVD02014772.1, on the reverse strand, counting down.
TCTACTGGAGGTGAGTTGCTTGGTGTGAAACACTTATCTAGAGTAGAAATAAATTTTTTTTAAGTTTCTATTTAACTAAGATGTATGGTAACTTTAGAAACTTCTTTGTTCTTGCCAGAATCGTTGCGGTATCTATCAATGTATGATAATAGAATCCTTCGCTACTTCAAAGGGCATAAAGAGAGGTTCGAATCACATGACTAATTAAGTAGAGAAAGCAGTTTAAACTTCTAATTGCATGGACTCGGTTTATAGAAATTTAAGGCCAAGTACCATATATGGTTCTGGAAAAGGTTTCATATGATGTATGAAATAAAAATGAAGCACTGAAATGGATATGCATTCAAGGTTACTACTTAAAACTGTTAGTGGACATAAGCACTTTCAATTGTTTTTCCTCATGATATATATTTGCATATAGGCATGTGCTTTAGTTGTTTCTATTAGCAATAAGAAACATCTAAATGCTTCTTATGACATTGCAACTGCTCCCTTTCTCTGTCTTCCACTAGCATAGACATAAAAATTCGATTTGTATATAGCTTGGCTTGTAAATTTTTTTTTTTAATTATAATTATGGCAAGGTTGTGATGCTGATTCTTGTATCCTTGATGTCATAGGGTTGTTTCTCTTTGCATGTCTCCAGTAAATGATAGCTTCATGTCTGGTTCTCTTGACCACAGTGTTAGAATGTGGGATCTTCGTGTAAATGCTTGCCAGGTTAGTTTCTTGTTTCTCATGAATTTTATTCAAATTGTTAGGTTGCAACAAACAATCTATAGTAAATTACACAAATCTGATAAATCTCAAATGGCTATAGACTGTTTTCCACTCTTTTCTTAGTGCTAAAGAAGGATAATAATTAGTATGAGAAGTTTCCAGTATATTATTTTGAAAACTAAATGTAAGAATCTATCATACAAATCGAGTTTGCATGTACCATTGTGATCACAAAATGTTGGTAAAAGTTCAGCAACAGTGACTTGCATCTGCCTTGGTATTTGTGATATATGTTTTTACTTCAAAAAGATACATGTTTGTGATTTATGCTCACTGATATAGTTTCCAGGGAATTTTACATCTACGTGGTAGACCAACAGTTGCATATGATCAGCAAGGCCTGGTCTTTGCAGTGGCAATGGAAGGGGGTGCTATCAAATTATTTGATTCACGTTCTTATGACAAGGTACTCATTTGTGAAGCACTAACTCATATATTGGCGTTAACAACACAAATTTGATGTATTTTTCCTATTGCAGGGTCCTTTTGACACCTTTTTAGTAGGTGGAGATAGAGCAGAGGTTTGTGATATTAAGTTCAGCAACGATGGGAAATCAATGCTCTTGACGACCACAAGCAACAACATTTATGTTCTTGATGCATATGGAGGAGAGAAGGTTAGTTTACCTGATTGAAAATTTTTTCTTCTAGGATTCCTAAGGAAATAGTTGGGGTAACATTTTATATGAAGCCCCATCTGCTGCACTGCAGAATGTAGGACTACATATTCTGTTTCATACCTTATTATGCATATTATATACAGGTTGTGGCATAAGTAACTCCTTGTGAGAATTTATATGCAGCGGTTTGCTGTAAATTTGGAGCCATCTCCAAATGAAACTATGGAAGCAACTTTTTCCCCAGACGGCCAGTATGTGGTTTCAGGTATCTAGTACTCATAACATTTTCTATCTGAAAACAAATTGTGTCATCTAGCCTTTATCCATTTTATTTTTATTTTTTTTGTCATTTCTCTATTAAGTAGATCAACATCAACTGGCTCCTGTAGTGCCAAATAAGAAGCCATTAAAGACTTGCACACCAACCTTGATGCGTTCTTGAGTTGTGAAACCTTGGGCTTGACCTGATAAAATGTAAAATATCTGCTCTGTGCTTTGGCTGCCCAAAACTATATTGCCTGCAAGGAAGCAAATAATACTGCAATAATGACCCCTCATGCTTTCCAGTGTCCCTGTTGGCCAGGTTTTGCAACTCCAGTATGACCTGGATATGATTTGAGACTTTCACTTTTAAGTTCCAAAATTCTGGATTTGGTGGCTAGGCCTTGCCTGTTCACACCTGATTACTCATCAGTGAATGAGTATGAAGATTAAATCATGTTTAAAATATATTTGCATTGAGATGGTCTGGGGTGTTTGGTAAGTAATGAAAAGAAAACAAGATGGAACATGATAGCATTTTCTTATGTTACTGGGGTTTGGCATGCATGCTTGTAGGTATCTTTCTACTATGAGTAACCACTTGCAATGCATGTGTAGGAATTGTTTGAACTGTATATGAACAATTAAATTTGTTGTAGCGTGAAAATTAATGACCTGTTTTTAGAGAACTAGGGAGGTCATATAACAAGGGCTTATAATGCACTTTAGGTATTGCTTGAATACTTTATACATTTATCGGTACTTGTTAAACAATCTTGCCAATTCCATTAGATAACTACCCTCTCTTCCAAAGGAATCTTAACAGTTCATTGTGGTTTTAGTGTTAGATTATCATTCCAGTTCAAATGAGGAACTATTCAATTTCAGATATAATTTTCTGGATAGATTTTCTTGTCTTCCGTTCAGATAATCAGAAAATAAAATTTTGAATTTCCTTTTGTCAAAGGATCAGGAGATGGAACAATTCATGCGTGGAACATCAACTTGCGAAACGAGGTATTAGTCTTTTCTATTGGGGGTGTGTTTTTGTGCGTTGAAAGTTCTTCAACATTCCTTGCAGGGTGCATTCGCAATTAACTTAGATTATTTATATTTATGCCAACATTGCCTTTATAAAAAAACTAACAATGGCTAGGCAGGGACACTCAATTCCATCTTTCTGTTCTCTTTCTCTTTAAAGAAGGGGAAAAATTATTAGCTCAAGTCAGTCAACAATTAAAGCTGGCTATTTGTGTCTTCATTTATAGTAGGAGACTAAGAATATCTTCACTCCTCAGTGAGTGCTTTCAATTGTTCGGTCAAGCACATGGCTTAGATTTGCAAGTTGAAGTTAAAAAGGAATTATTATGTAAGAATGAAATAAATTAAGTAATTGATTCAATTGTTTCTCTAAAAGATAAAATAAAATAAAAAAAAATTAGAGCAAATGATGAATGGATATTGCTAATTTTATTTAAGGTGGATAAAAACATAAATATTTAAGATAGTTCTTCTCTATGGTTATCTATCATTACTTCATTAGTGTATTAAGATAGTTTACATATGGTTATGCCAGCGCATAATGTGAATTGGTTTCTGGTAGGTGGCATGTTGGAATGCCCACACAGGAGTTGCTTCAAGCTTGAAGTGGGCTCCCCGGCGGGCGATGTTCGTAGCAGCATCTTCTGTTCTCTCCTTCTGGATACCAAACACTGATGAGTCTGCCCCAGTCGAAGCTCAATCAGGAGTACATTCCGAACAAGTTTCTCAGTCAACCCCAGCCCTTCATTAGTTTACTCAAATGTCGGCCAACAAAAGATTTTGGATATGTTTCTGCTAAGAAATTATTAAAAAAGGAAAAAAAAAATTAGAGAAGAGTTTTTTCTCCCTCTTTTTCTGAGGTGCGTTTTGATCTCCCTGCATAAAGCTAACACGCGTTTTCAGGCGACAATATGTAACGTTTTAATGATCATCAAAGTTAAAGACGCCTGGGTCAATATGTAACGTTTTAATGATCATCAAAGTTAAGGACGACTGGGTCGCCTGGCAGTGGAAGAGGCCCCAGATAAGGACCAACAGCGGCAGAACAGCTTCAGAGAAAAAAAAAAAAATCATGACAATTATAATAATTATCGTAGGCTTTTTTATGTAGTGCTTGGGCAGAACGATTAGAGTGTCTAGAGAGCCACATCGAAGAACTGGCAAGCTAACCCAAGTTAATTGGTTACCACCAACTTCAGAATTTCATAGGCATTGTCAAAAGAAATTTGTTAATGCGAATCAATGTTACATAAGTAAATTTGAATTTATAAAGACTGAACAGAAGATCTGATTGAACACAAACATTGCACATATCATATTTAAATTCAACAAATGGAGCCCACCACCACAATACAGAACGCCAAATGCCTACATTGATAGACTCTTACGACTACGAACACAAACTTACTTTGCATCTTCGAAACCAACCCAAGAAACATTAAAACCCTAGCAAGAACTACACATTATTCTTCTTCATTTCCATCTATCGGGTCCCAAACTCTCGAAGTCGCCAACTTCCCTCTACCGGCTCCCTGTCTTCCCTACTTCATGGGCCTTACTCTGGATCTCCTGGCCCACGTCCTTCGTCTTCTGGCCCACATACCCCGCCATGTCCGCCATTCGTCTTTTTGCCTGATCTGCCATCTCTGGAACCGACCCAGTGGCCTTCCGGAAGTTGCTCAAGACCCAAGAGAATGATGTCAAGCCAGTTAGCCCAAAGGTCCCAGAGGCAAAAAAGCCAGCCAGTGCGAGCCCAATTGTTATAGCAGCCGGGACCAGAACTGGGCTGAAGATCACAAACAGTGGCGTCGCGACTAAAAGCCCAATAACAGAACCAGCGAGTGTCAAACCAGCTAGTAGAAGCAAGGTGCCACCAACGGGCAGCAGTGTGAGAACTGCAATAACTTGGCTTGCTGAAGGGCCTCGTTTCGGCATGAGTGACTTGGCACCAGCATCATAACGTTGCTGTGGGTGCACTTGAAGTTGGTGCGGTTGTGGACGGTCCCGATCACGATCAGCCATTGATGATGATAAAGAAAGTTATTTTCAGCTTGTTTATGGGTGAAAAGAGAGAGAAATAGAGATGAGTATAAGGGAAGACGAGTGGGTTTGTTTTATAGAAAGGAGAGATGGTGCAAAAGGGTGACACGTAAGTGTGCATGGTGACTAGAGGCTTTGCATGAGAAACAAGTTTCAATTGGGTTATTGGAGATATAAACAAATAACACGAAGTTAGAAAATGAGGTGGCTTTTAAAGAAGGGAAGTCTGTTGCCACATTGCTCATGTTGATCTGCAGATTTGCTGTGTTGTGCTTGTCGCCTTAATACATGTGGGTTTGGACTCATCTTTTAAAGGAAGCATCCCATGCTTCTTATGGTTAAAGTGTTCACTTAATTACAAAACTTCTTGTAAAATTTTTAATCAACTTTAGGTTTGGATGATGTAATTATAATATTTATCATTTCTCTTATTTACAATAATGAAGATTTTTTTATCAATTCAAATTTGTGATATTTATATTACAGCAAGATCTTAGAGATTTATACTCAGAAATTCAACATTTAAGAAACAATTTATATGCCCTCTTATTTTTAATTATTGTTATTTGATTATATATATATATATAATTCGGCTCCAGAGAGCTCTTGACGCCCAATCCAACTCCAGGCCTAAAATACTTATTAACGTGGTACCAGACTCTGCAATCAGCATGCCTTTCGGGTTATACTAGATAAACCCCGCTTAATTACTGTAAAAACCCCGTTCCTATTTTGAAATCGAAGTAAATTTGTAACGAGTGAGAGAAAAGGAGAGTGCATTTAGCACTATTTTTAATCGATTGGAAAGTCGCAGCCTTAGGCGCCTCTTCAGATAAACAGTGCAAGACTACACCCCTCTCACGGGCTTACTTGGATTGTCCACCGCATTATTATTAGAGAAAGTATCAGCAAACTTTTAAAATTACACTTTTTTTTATATTATATATTTATTATTATATAAATAAAAATCAATTATTCAAATATGATAATGTGTCAATTACAATATATTTATAAAGAATCTTTTTTATTTTCTTTTTAATATTTCTTTTTTCTTTCCTATATTATTATTATTTTTTTTTCTTTCCTCTCTCATCATTATTCAACTCTAGGGGTGGACATTTATCAGGTCGGATCGGATTTGCACCCGTTCACATAAACTCGAGTCAGGTTCGGGTAATACAGATTTATATCCAACGTCGGGTACATTAATTGCTAGAACCGACTCAGGCTTCCTCAATTCGGGTCAGTCAGGTAGCATCGGGTTATGTGGGTTGGGCTTTTGTCTAAAATGGCTATTTACAGATTTTGGAAAATGGCTATTCACATATTTTGGGCTCAAGCCTAATAAAACTTTTTAGCTTTTTTTCCTTTATATTTACTGATTACTTGCTTTCTTTTATAAGATAATTAATTTTCTATATGAAATTGAAACAATACTAAAAAAAAAATAAAAATAACCAAACAAATAATGAAAAAAAGACAAAACAGATTATTGTCAACCAAAAGAACAATCTTGAATCCTTGATCGAACACTAAAATTCACTTACAAATAGATCAACTTTTCTATTCAATAAATCTTCAATTCCATTTGATACATTGCAACAAGAAGATGGTCAAGTAGGCAGGGATTAAACTTTCGTTAGGCATGGAAGCTTTCTACAGAGACACTCCTAAATAGTCTACAGGGGAATTTGGAGCTATCTGAGAGGAAGATAGGGAAAATTAAAATAATATTAAGGCAACTAGCTATATATAATATTAATAAATTAAAAAAGATTAGAAAAAGAATGTGTTTTTAAATACTCACAATTGTTAGTGAATTTTATTTAGTAATTTAATATTCTTAAATTTAACTTTTGATTAGTTTTTGAGTAAAATAAGGAGAAAATAATGTGCTATTTTAGTTAAATGTAGAGTCTTTGGGATGGAGTTTGATTCCTAATAAAGCACATCAAAATTGGGACAAATCAGGCCAAAAAGAGGAAAAGTCTGGATCACCAAAACAGAAGGATGACGCTATTGCACAAAGCAGTTGGCGCAGCAGCGCGAAATGCATTAAAATAGATTCCAAATCAGAGACTTGGCACTCCCGCGCCAGCCAGTCGGCGTGGCGGCGTGAGACCATGAACAATAAGCCGTGTAAACCAGAGAGTTGGTGCTCCTACGCCATTGTATCTGCGCTCCTGCGCAAGGTCAATTCTGAAAATTTTTAAGATTTCTCTTTCAGCTCGGATTCGACTTCTTTCTTTGGTAGAATATAAATAGGCGTATTTTAGGTCTTCTTTAAAGTAGCAGAGGCGTCATTAGAGGTACTTAGGAGGCAAGGAAGCGATCCACAACCCTTGCAAGCTCAATTCAAGGAGAATCATCAAGGAATCTTCAAATTCCCTAAGTTTTCTTCATTCATTGTAATCTATGAATGCTATTCGATTTTTTTTATGTTATTTTTCTTTACATTATGAATTAAATCCCTTTTTCTAGGGTTAGGATGTAGCCAAGCTTGATACTCTATTATTTCAATTCAAAATATTAATATTTATTCAATTTCTTGTTGAGTAAGTTGTTCATGTGTTTAATGCCTGCGATGGTCCGGCCAACTTTTGCATGATTTGAGATATAAGTTAGACTGAAAAGTTAATTTTATATTTAGCCCTTGAATAATTTACCATAAAGTCACATGAGATAGAAATATAATTGTGATTTGTGTAACCCTATTTGATTTCTTGTATTTAAATGATAATTATAGGCTATTAGATGAGATAGGCATGTGATTCTCTCTATAATTATACATTGTTATTGCTTGAAAAAGAATAACAAATATCTTAGAGAAATTGGTTGGCAACAAGGTTGATAAACATTAATTAAATTGGATTGAGTAACAGAATGGATAGCATAGGTGAAACCTGATACCCTAGAGTTTAATACCATTGATTTTATCTTAATTCAGTTTGAATCTTATTTCTTTCCTTAGTAGTTAAATTCAGTTAATTAGTTAGTTAATTACTTTAAATTCAATACTTACTTTGATTATTCAAATAAAATCATAGTTAGATTAAGTTTAGTAGTTAATAACCAATCCTCGTGAGAATGATAATTCACTCATCATTATATTACTTGCTCGATTTTGTATACTTGCGGATTTTTCATAACAAGTTTTTGGCACCGTTGCCGGGGATTGATTTTATTAATATTAGACTAAATAACTTGATTTTACTTTGAATTTTATTCTCAGTTTTTACTTATAGTTTGCTTTGTTTGATATTGCTATTTGCATGCGAAAGTTTGGAGACAATGACCTATTTCCTTTGGATTTCGAGATAGAAAGAACATGTCAAAAGAATAGAAAGGAAAAGCGCAAAAAATTCAAACAAACAAACGTGATGGCTGACAATATGGAAGGAAACGGAGAAACAACTATAGTCTCAACTAATCCAAGACTTATGGATTACATGCTCCTTACGATGACGGGAATTCATCAAGCTATAAGAAAGCCAGCCATTCAAGCAAAAAAATTTTGAGATTACACCAGCTATTCTTCAAATGATTTAATCATCTGCATTTTGTGGACTACCTAATGAAGATCTTAATGCTCATATTACTAAATTTATTGAAATTTGTGAAACATTTAAGCTCAATGGAGTTTCGGATAATTCTATTAGACTGCGTTTATTTCCTTTCTTATTAAAAGATAGAACTAAGAGTTGGTTGAATTCTTTGCCTGCAGATTCTATCACTACTTGGGAGGAGTTAACCCATAAATTTCTTGCTAAATTTCCCATAAATTTCTTGCTAAATTTTTTCCACCATCAAAGACAGTCAAGCTAAGAATGGAGATCTCCAACTTTACACAATATGAGGGAGAATCTCTATATGATGCATGCGAGAGGTTCAAAGAGCTGCTTAGAAAGTGTCCTCATCATGGCCTAGCCAAATGGATACAAGTGCAAACCTTTTACAAGGGAATATGACACTCAACAAGAACTTTAATATGTGCATCTTTTGGAGGAGCTTTTATGAAGAAAACGCAAGATGAAGCATATGACTTGATTGAGGAGATGGCAATGAACAACTTTCAATGGAATGGTGAGAGAGCTACATCCAAAAAACTAGCTTGACTTTACAATCTTGATGAAATTGACTCTTTGAAAGCACAAATGGTTGCGTTGACTATGCAACTCCAAAATCATACTATGGCAACCAATGGCAAACATGTTCCACCAGTTGTATGTGAGCATTGTCAAGAAAATCATCCTACTGAGGGGTGTGAAGAAGGGAACCTATTCCAAGGACAGTATGAGGAAGCTAATTATGTTTATTACAACTGTCCTAAGAATAACCCTTATAGTAACACCTACAAACTAGGTTAGATAAATCATCCAAACTTCTCTTGGTGCAACCAAAACACTATGAAACCTCCTCAACAAACAGCTTAATTAGAAAAGAAACCATCTTTAGAAGAAGCTTTGACCCAATTAACAACAACCACAACAAGCTTCATGAAAAAGAACTGACCAGTTCTTGGCTGAAACAAATAACAACTTCCAAAACCAATCAGCTCAAATTAGAAGTCTAGAGACTCAAGTAAGTCAGTTGGCCAATATTGTCGGTGGAAGACTACAAAATAACCTACCTAGCACTACCGAAGAAAATCCAAAAGAGCACTACAAAGATATTACTTTGAGGAGTGGTAAAGAGTTTGGAGAGCCAAAGAAGGTTGAAAAGTATAAACAGAAGGAAGAAGAAGAACTAGTCATCACCCCCATGCCAACAATGAAAACTAATGAAGGCAAGGTTCAAAACACACCATTGCATACTGCAGAACCAATTCCTAAAGTCTCTTTTCCTCAACAGCTATAAAAGAGTAAGCTAGATAAGCAATTCTCTAGATTCTTGGAGGTCTTCAAAAAGCTCCACATCAATATACCTTCCGTGCAAGCCTTGGAGCAAATGCCTAGCTATGTCAAATTCATGAAAGACACACTGTCCAAAAAGCAAAAGCTAGAAGATTATGAGATTGTTGCCTTAACGAAGTGTGCAATGCCATATTGCAAAAAAAGCTGCCACCATAGCTTAAGGATCCATGGACTTTTTCTATTCCTTGCTTTATTGGTGACTCTTTATTTACTAATGCATTGTGTGATTTAGGTGCAAGCATAAATCTAATACCCTTATCTATTTTTAGAAAGCCTGGCCTAGGTGAAGCACGTCCTACTATGGTTTCTTTGTAGCTAGCCGATAGATCCATCAAACATCCAAGAGGAGTAATTGAAGATGTGCAGGTTAAGGTAGATAAGTTCATCTTCCCAGTAGATTTCATTGTGCTTGACATGGAAAAGGACAAGGAGATACCAATCATCTTGGGCAGACCATTTTTAGCAAGTGGTAGGGCATTGATTGATGTCCAAAAGGATGAGTTAAGGCTGCATGTTCAAGAAGAAGAGATAAATATTTAATGTTTTTAATGCTATGAAATATCCGGATGACATTGAAAATTGCTTTCAAATCGATGAGGTGAGATCTATGGTATTAAAACACAAAAATCTATCTTTGGATGCATTAGAAACTAGCTTGACATGTTCTAAATTGCTGGATGAGTTTGATAATTGTGAAGTAGTTAAGTATATAAATTGGATGGATTATGTTAGGCCAAATAATAGGAAATATTATAAGCTATTAGGACAAGGACCTAGCAGACTATTACATTCAATTAAAAAACCACCAGCCCTTAAATTAAAACAAGTACCTAGTCATCTTAAATATGCCTATCTTGGGGAGTCATCCACACTTCCAGTTATTATACCATCAAGTTTGACTAGTGTAGAGGAAGAAAAACTGTTAAGGGTGTTAAAAGAACATAAAATGGCTATAGGGTGGTCTATCTCTGACTTGAGAGGAATTAGTCCTTCAATGTGCATGCACAGAATTCTCATGGAAGAGAACTGCATCAATAGATGCACAAAAAAGACTAAATCCAACCATGAAAGCGGTAGTCAGAGTTGAGGTCTTAAAGTGGTTAGATGCAGGGATAATTTACCCTATATCAGACAGCTCATGGGTGAGCCTAGTTCAGGTTATACTTAAAAAGGGAGGGATGACTGTAGTAAAGAATGAAATAATGAATTGATTCTAGCCGGCATGGTTACCGAGTGGCGAATTTCCATAGACTATAGGAAATTGAACAAAGTCACTAAGAAGGACCACTTCCCTCTACCTTTTGTTGATCAAATGCTAGATAGGTTGGCTGGACATGAATTTTATTATTTCTTGGATGGCTACTTCGGATACAATCAAATTGCCGTAACACCTAAAGACCAAGAGAAAACCACATTTACTTGCCCCTATGGTACATTTGCTTTTAGAAGGATGCCCTTTGGGTTGTGTAATGCCCTAGCCACATTTCAAAGATGTATGATGGTCATATTTTCTGATATGATTGAGAAAAACATTGAAGTGTTCATGGATGATTTTTCAGTTTTTGGAATAACATTTGATTAATGCCTAAATAACTTAAGGTTTGTGCTTAAAAGAGGTGAGAAAACTAACCTGGTTTTCAATTGGGAAAAATGTCAGTTCATGGTTAAGGAAGGGATAGTCCTAGGCCACAAGATATCATCTATGGAAATTGAGGTAGATAGGGCTAAATATAAACAATTGAAAAACTGCCACCACCAACATCAATAAAAGGGATTAGAACCTTTTTAGGACATGCGGCTTTCTATAGGAGGTTTATTAAGGATTTCTCCAAGATTTTCAAACCGCTTTCGAATTTACTTGTGCAAAATAACCCATTTGTGTTTGGTAGCAACTATGTGCAGGCATTTGAAACTCTAAAGAAGAAGTTGGTTATAGCCCCTATTAGGGTAGCACTGGATTAGGAATTACCGTTCGAACTAATGTGTGATGCAAGTGACTATACAGTAGGTGCAGTACTTAGATAGTGACAAAACAAAGTTTTTCATGCCATTTACTATGCAAGTCGCACCCTCAATGATACTCAACTCAATTACGCCACAACTGAAAAAGAGTTGCTTGCCGTAGTATTTGCTTCCAATAAATTTCGGCCATATTTGATTGGTAATAAGGTGATTGTGTACACTGACCACTCAGCCATTAAATACCTCATGACCAAGAAATATGCAAAGCCTAGGCTCATTCGATGGGTGCTACTACTTCAAAAGTTTGACCTAGAGATTAGAGACAAGAAAGGCACAGAGAATTTGGTGGCCGGTCATCTTTCACGGTTAGAGCTACCGGAAGAACAAGAAGGACACATACAACCTATTGATGATCACTTTTCAGATGAGCAACTGTTTGTTGTATCTTTTTACCAAACCGTTCCATGGTTTACAGATTTTGTAAACTTTCTTGCAGCAAATATCATCCAACCAGGCCTTACTCATCAATAGAAAAGGAAATTCTTTTCTAATGTAAAGCACTATTATTGGGACGATCCTATCTTATATCGCTATTGTGCAGATCAAGTAATAAGGAGATATATACTGAAAGAAGAAATGCAAAACATCTTAAAGCATTGTCATGCACTAGAGTGTGGAGGTCACTTCAGAGAATAGAGGACAGCAGCCAAAGTTCTACAATCGAGGTTCTTTTGGCCTACTTTATTTAAGGATGCTCATACATTCATTGCCAACTATGATAGATGTCAAAGAACAGGCAATGTTTCTAGACGGAATGAAATGCCCTTGAAAACTATGCTAAAAGTAGAGTTGTTCGATGTAGAGGGCATAGACTTCATAGGACCACTCCCATCTTTTTACAACAACAAATACATCCTATTGGCAGTGGACTATGTGTCAAAATGGGCAGAGGTCGTTGCAATACCAACCAATGATGGTAAGATGGTGCTTAATTTCCTAAGAAAACATGTTTTTATAAGATTGGGTACGCCAAGGGCCATTATAAGCAACGAAGGCACACACTTCTGCAATAAACAATTTGCAACCCTTTTGTCTAAATATGGTGTGAATCATAGGAAAGCTCTTGCGTACCATCCACAAACCAATGGCCAAGCGAAAATCTCTAATCATGAGGTTAAAAGAATTCTTGAGAAGACAGTTGCTAACTTAAGAAAAGATTGGGCAAGGAAGTTGGATAATGCATTATGGGCATATCGAACTGCATACAAGACACCAATTGGAATGTCTCCCTACCGGTTAGTTTTTGGGAAGGCCTGTCATTCTACCGGTTGAGCTAGAGCATAAAGCTTATTGGGCCATGAAGCAACTAAACATGGATTTACAAGTAGCTAGTGAGAAACGACTATTGCAGATAAATGAACTAGAGGAGTTCCGCAAAGAAGCATATAAAAATGTTGTCATCTTCAATGAGAGGACCAAGGCATGGCATGACAAGCAAATTTTCAGGAAATCCTTTTCTCCCGGACAACAAGTCCTCCTTTACAACTCTCGACTCTAGCTATTTCTAGGAAAACTCAAGTCGTGATGGTCTGGTCCTTTTATAGTAGTCAAAGTATTTCCATATGGTGCAATGAAGATTGGACAATCAGGCAAAACTTCATTCAAGGTCAATGGACAAAGGCTGATGTCTAAGATGCACATCCGACTGATGACATAAAAGCAAGCGCCTCTTGGGAGGTAACCCAAGCTAATCTAGGACTTTATATTTTGCCTCATTTTTTACTGTTTTCTTTGTTTTTAAGTGTGTTTTTATTTTTTATTTTATGTATGCATTCATACTATGTGTTAGTGTTTTCAAGCAAATTTCCAACTCAAAAGTCAAGTTTTGGGGGTGTGCTGGCATAAACCTTGCACTCCTACGCCATACGATTCGCGTCGCTCTGCCTATAATGATATGGGAAGCGCGCTCCTACACATGTAACTCGCGTGGCTGCGCATAAAATTACATTAAATGTTTAAAAATATCCAGAGGCAGGGCGATCCTACGACACCCTTATGGTGCTACTACGTACCTCTAATCCAAATTAATAAACCCATAACTAGCGCTATTGTGCCTGTATGCACGCATCTGCGCACCAAAGAACCCTAAAATTAAAAATTAAACATCAGGGGGTTGACGCCCATGTGCAATAATCATGGCGCATCTGCGCCATGGACCTAAACGAATTAGGACTACACTCGCACAAGTACGCCTAAATACCGTGCCACTTCGCCATTCAAATTCATTGCATAGAGACTCATAATGCTCCTACACTAATTATTTTGCGTCGTGACGCCGAAATGACTTTAACTTTATAAAATATTTTCGCTCCCTTTGCACCTCGACGCAAGTATGTTCACGCTCTTGCGCTTTTGTTTATCCTGAACCCAAAATTTTTTACTGAAACTTGGGGCTCCTGCGCATATGTATGTGCGCTTCTGCGTGGTAAAATTAGGGTAAAATCAAATTTGGGGATTTTCATTGCGCTCTTGCACATGCATGATGACGTTGCTGCATAACTTCAATTTTTAAGAAAAACATAAACTTATTGGCTGCCATTTTCTTTAAAAAAAAAACACTCAAAATCTCTCTTCCCTCTTGTGCCGTCGCCACCTCTGACAACCAAGACCACCACTTCCTAGCTCGTAATCGTTCTCTTTGATGCCATCAAGGCCTTCACTTACCTTTATCTTCCTTAGTTCCCTCTCCATATCATCTCATTGTCTCTCTATCGTGAAGGCAAGGTAAGTGCTCTATATTTTTGTTGTAACACTTCATTACTTTAAGTTTAAGATATTATGGTGGAAATTGAAGTTTTTGTGGCCACCATAATGGGTGGAGTTGCAAAATGAAGTTTAGGAGACGGGATGGAATATCTTGGAAGTGTTTGAATGATTTTGTGATGAATTGAGTTTGAATGGATGATATTGATTAATGTTTGTCTTGTGCTATTTCTGAAGGAAGTTTGAATGGATGATTATAAGTTGCATGAATTTTTTCTAGTTTGTGAATAAAGTATTGCTTGAGGAATATAGATTAATAACATTGAGCATGCGATGTTGATGGTGTAAAATGGTGCATGATAATACTTCATAGGATTTTGCCATATAAATTGCATCGAATACCAATTTGCATGTTAATGTATTATTCTTAAAAAACTAATTCCGTGTTAATGTCCTCGAATGTATATAAGTTTTTCTTTATGTACATTGATGCTTGCTTCAAATAGTAATTTTCAACAAGGATTGTTAAATATGCATAGTTGATAAAATTTCTGTTTACATGACTTTAACTTGACATTAACCTCGTAGGTAATAATAGTTGTTATGCTCTTATTGATGCATATGACAAGAAATTATGGTTACCATTACAGTACAGGTGTTGTTTGTTAATTGCAAGATGGTGTTCAAGTGTTGTTTGAAAAAATATTGTTGTTTACATCTGGTGCTTTGATTGGACATTACCTACAGAAAATCAACGTATACATTATTCAGTGGACTTTGGAATTATGGCCTATTTGAGTGTTACGGCTTCGAATTACTATTGATTATACAAATGAACTATTCACTTAAATGAATGTTTTGATTCTCTATGTTGCTTTCGGATTACTATTGGTTTGTATATACACAAATAATGATTCACTGCTACTGAGGATTTGCAATTTCAAATTGTTTGTCCGCTTGCTGCATATTGATCATTACTTAAAAAGAATTGTGAAACATGAAATCTTGCTTTAGTTGTGAATACTTTGGTGCTTATTGTTTAATTTTTTTTTTTTTTAGTGAATGCTCATATCAATGGTTTGGAATTTCCTTGCTTATACCATCAGATTTAAAGGATGTTTTCAACCACAAAAAAAAAAAAAATCAAGAATTCCATTTGGTTTTAAAATTGTAAATTGTATTACATTTGGAGCATGTGTTTGCTCTCAATATGGGATGTCTTCATTCTTTGATTTTACATGCATGATTTGGTGACCAATATTGATGATGAATTTGAGTTAACATTATCAAAGTGTTTGTTTTCTGTTCATTTCACTTGGATGCAGGACTATGGCACCGAAGAAAAGAAAAACTTCAATCAGTGAAGCATCATTTTCATCTACTCCTGCGTTTGACTAGCACATCTTCAAGAGTGTCGAGACTGTTACTTGCTACCACAATATTGTATTCACTAAGAGTTGCCTTTGAGAGCACGACATTGATAGGTCAAATGAAGGTTTGTGGTCTTTGTTGGGCAAAGACATATGGCAGACTTTTATGGGCCAGCCAAAGCATGCCATTGTACCAGTGGTCCGAGAATTTTATACGAATGCCAAGGAAATGACCAGATATAATGTGTTTGTTCGAGGAAAACATGTCTCATTGAGTTCTGTTGTTATCAATCGATTCTACAAATTAGGGGACATCATCGAGTGTGAGTACTATCGCTATAAGGCTACTCCAAACTTTGATGAGATCCGAGCCTACCTCACTCCAGCAAGTATACGGTAGGGTTCCTCCAGAGCACATCTAGGAAAGGCTAGCATGTTTTCGAACGCGGCTATGCGAGTTAAGTTGAGGGCCTTAACCTCTTTATCTGCGAGAAAATATAACCCAACCCTTATCACGTCGAGGTTTCAAAAGAACAGGCCACTTTATTGTATGCATTCAAGCAAGGGATGACTATTTGTTAGCCCTAAGGCTATATGATAATTTTGATGATAACAATACACATTAATTCATTGAGATTTACTAATATATTTATTTATGTGCAAGAATAAGATTATTGAAATAATTATAAAATCAAGAAGGGGCTTATTAAAATGAAGTGTTGAAGCTAAGGAGAAGACTACATGTTAAAGGCACCAAAGTTTAAGTACAAGGTTTGATTCAAGGAATGTGACACATGAGCAATGTTTAATCAATTGGTCATATATTTCTCTACAAATGCCCAAATTATGTGATTCTTGAGCCTTTGGAAAGCTTACCAATTTATAACATTTCATATGTTTTAAAGAAATTCAAATTTTAAGTGTAAGATCGTCCAAATCATCATGTAAGTTGAAAGACAAATGGAAGCAGCTTATATGAGCACCAAATACTCTTTTGGACATATCTTGAGCTAGAAAAATCAAAATGACTTGATTCTTATGGCATTAGAAAGATGACTTAATGGGGAACATTTCATATGTTTTGAAGAAATTCAAATTTCAAATGGAAGGCTGACATAATTGACATGCAATTCGGTGGACTGACACAGAGAAGAAAAATCAACTCACATGAGCACTGAATGGTTTTTTGGCCATATCTTAAGATAGAGATATCCAAATTCTTTTAATCTTAATGTTTTGGAAAGATTCAAATATGAAGATCTTTTATGTTTTGAAGAAATTCAAATTTCAAACGGAAGGCTGACAGAATTATCATTAAAGTCGGTGGACTGACACATGGAGGAAAAATCAAGTCACATGAGCACCGAATGGTGTTTTGGCCATATCTTGAGCTACAGATATCCAAATGACTTGATTCTTGATGTGTTGGAAAGCTTATTCAAATTTGCATATCTTTTATGTTTTGAAGATTTTCAAATTTCAAACGGAACATTGATAAAAATGGCAGACAAAATTACGATTTTTATGGTGGGCAAAAAATTTGGAGATGGTGTCTTCACTTGATTAAGTTCATCCTATTTGCCTATAAAAGGAGCCCTTCTCCCATGCATTCTGAAGAGCAAGAGAAGTATTTTATCAAGCAAAAAGCAAGAGAAATATCAAGTCTAGAGAGCTTTTATATTATTTATCTACTCTTTGAAGAGAGTTATACTTTTGTTGTAAAAATTATCTTTGTTCTTGTATTGTGGTGAGAGTGAGATATTATTGTAAAGGATAATAGTTATCCTTGAGAGAACTCTTGGTGTGTGTTATCAAGAGTTGAAGAAAGTTGCCTTGGTGAGGTTGTTCATCAAGAAGAACTCTTGGTGTGGTGTTATCAAGAGTTGAAGGAAGTTGCCTTGGTGAGGTTGTTCATCAAGAAGAACTCTTGGTGTGGTGTTATCAAGAGTTGAAGGAAGTTGCCTTGGTGAGGTTGTTCATCAAGAAGAACTCTTGGTGTGGTGTTATCAAGAGTTGGAAGATAAAGTCTTGGTGAGGTTGTTCATCAAGCAAGTTGTAAAGATTTCTACAACTTAGTGGAAAGCTTAGCTCGTGGAGCTAGGAGCCCGTGGACGTAGGCAAGGTTTGCCGAACCACGTAAATTGAGTTTGCACTCTCTCTATCCGTATGCTCTTTACATTTACTTGCACTTGTGATTGTTCTTTATTGCTATTCTATTGATTGCATTCTATTTTCATCTTCTTCACCTTTATCCTCAAAGAAAGGGTTAAATAATTTTGATCTTTCAAGAAAAGTTTTCTAATTCTGTATTGATAAATAAAAACCCAATTCACCCCCCCTCTTGGGTTGCCATACCTGGGTCAACACTATTAATATAGGGTGGCTAATCGCGGACAACATTATCCATTGCCTTCAATCCAGAACCAGCAGAGGCCTTCTATAGCCCTCATTGATTACAACCCTTTGTCGAGCCACTAGAGTTGTGATTGATCTAGCTGAGGAGAGAGCACTGCCATTGCCTATTATAGATATACGATTCCTCCAGGCCCTTGAGAGGGCCCACGTGAGACAGCCACCTCCACAATAGCAACAGTAATAGCCTCCCCCTCCGGCCCGCTCTTTGGCCGCTACACAGCGAATGGATATTTTTTAGCACAAGCTCTAGGATACTCTACGCGAGCTTTTTGCAGTACGCCACAACTTCACTCATATTTGAATAGATGGTGACTTATGTAACGGAGAGACATGTATTCCAGTAGTATTTCATCAGTCAAGGGGCATCTCCTGCCTTATTCCCTCCTCACCCTCTCTTTGCAGAGGATGCAAGGCAGCCTACTGAGGAGCTTCCTCCAGAACCAACTACCGATAAGGGGGAGGATGATACGCAGCAAGGCGATAACTATGTCTTTACTGGTGCACCAGCTGCTGACCTTGGTGAGGATCTTGTAGATGTTTTGGGCGATGATCTAAGGACTTATCAGGATCCCGCCAATTCTTGAGTCTTCATAGAAGTTTCTTTTACCTTTCTTTTATTTTCTACCTGTGTGCACATTGAGGGCAACGTGCTTCTCAAGTTTGGGGGTGTCATCGCTTTATTGTCTATTTGTTTGTGTATGTTTTGCATATAATGTGTGTTTTCATTAAAATTTTTTTAATTAAAAAAAAGGTTCTTTCTTGCTTGCACTACGATGGCCAATGATAGGATGATGATTATTTAAAATGACTAACTCTTAGAAATTAAAAATTTTTGCATGTCATCTCTGGATTTGAATTAATTGTTAGTTTTGTCTTATTTTCAATTCCTTAAACATTTTGAGCACATGGGGTCATGATTATTGAAATTAGATGTTGATTAAAAGGAACATTATGTGATATGAATAAGTTATAAAATTTCAAAAAGACTCTAGAACTTGCTTGATTGTTGCTTGAGGCGAAATCATAGACAACTCAACATTAGGGAAATGATTTAGTCCATTTTTAGAACGTTTAAGCCTTTCGAGCCAACCCATGATCGAAATTGATCCCTAGTGTCCCCTTTGAGCCTATTGAAGCCTTTTTCTTTGTTAGCTCACTAAATGTATCCTAGCCCCTTACTCATGAGTATTTTAATCTTTTAAAACTCTTGAATATTGCTTGAATAATGGTGCATAAGGAAGAATAGGAGATGTTTTGATGGTTACATATATAATGAGATATGTGATGAACACTTAAATATGTATATTTAATAAGAGCTTAATTCATCACATTACATTAATGTGTCATTAAATTCCTCCACTTAAGCATATTTATAGTCTTTGCATCTTTTAAATTAACTTCATCTTAATTTTAGTTTTTGTTACAGGTTCGGTAAAATGGGCATAACTTTCTATTTAAAGATCAGAATGATGCAAATCTTAATTTGTTGGGAAGGTGATTAAATTATCTACAAGATCGTATTTCGCAAGCATCACGAAATTCGGGCTCTTAGTAGACCGAAAATGGGCTTGAAGTGAACCCATCTGCAGTTTCAGCCCAGCCTGACCATGCCTCCGTGTTCTCTTGATATACATATCCAAATCGTATGAATCAAGATGTTCTAGAAAGCTGAGAGAAATATCTACAACTTTTATGAAGACATGTAATCAAAATTCTAAATAATTCGGTGCCGTAATCAGTGGTCAAATTTGGTGAACATGATGATCCAAATTATCAATAAGATATTTTACAATTGTCTCTTTGTAATTTGACAAATTTACCCCTGAATGTATCTATAAACAGAGGTGCCTTGTGACCTATTAGGGAATCTTGGCCTTGGCTCGAATATCTTATTATTGTGTTTTTCCCTCTTGTGTTTTAATGTTATTAATAAATTTTCCTTTTCTTGCAATTTGTTTTCTTTCTTCGATAATGTCTTGCTAAATTTTCTTTTGCTAAGGTGAAAGGGTGAAACCCTTGATATAAGAATAAGGATTCTCTAACCCTTTGATATGTACTTCATAATCATAATCTTTTGTTATTTATTTTATATGATTTAATTTATTTCTCTAATCAATCTTGACCCCACTTGTAAAGTGGAGGTCTTGATCCATTGTAGATAATCTTTAGTACATCAAATGCTTGGATCCTTTCTAGATATCGTATGGTTCTTCCTTACTAACACAAGTCTAGTTAGGAACCTTGATTTGTTGTAGACATATGGTGATTGGCACATTAGATGCTTAAACCCATTTACACGAACTGGTATAAATATTGTTAATGAAACAAATATAATTTATATAACTAAAATGGGCTTAAATGTCATACCTTTCGATTGGAACCCCTTTGATGTGTGGATTCTAATTGAGTTATAATTGGTTCATTAACCTTATTTGATATATCAAGGGCGGATCCCCTAACCTTAGCTTTCATTATTATTGTATTGATTCCTCTTATATGTGTATTTTAATTATTCTCATTTATTGTTTATGAACTTGTTCTTTCTGCTATGGTAGGTTTTACCTCCTATTTTCATGGATGATTTTACAATCTTTTATTTTTATTTTACATTTGAATGGTCGGTAGTACCGCTTACCATCTTTACTTATATTTTTTGATATTATCTTGCCATTTCTTTGAATTATTCATATTATATTTGCTTACCTTATAGTTTGTACCGCTAAATCTCCGCCCTCGTGGATCGACCCCGGTCTCACCGGATTTATTACTTCGACACTCTTATATTTGGGAGCTAATCCCATTTTTGGATGTGTCAAGTTTTTAGCACCGTTACCGGGGAAGGTAAAATTTGGCGTGCAAAATTGTAAGTATTTTCTTTTCTCATTTTAGATCTTAAATTTTTTTTGTTGTTGTGTATTCATCTTTTCTTTTCTCTTTTAAATTTGCATGAAGATTTGGTCACGCACATCCAGTGGTAGACTTGTGAGGAAAACATCATCTTCCGTAGAAAACATGGCCAACAATCAAGTGGAAAGATTCATGGATGAAGGGGACAATCGTTCCCAACAAAATGACCAAAACCAACCAAGAATCCTCAAAGATTACATGAATCCGGTAAGGACTAGTGCGCCATCTTGTGTAATTTCTCCTCCCGATGCAATCCATTTCAATTTCAAATCGAGTTTCGTTCGACTTTTACCCACCTTTCATGGCCTTGATATGGAGAACCCATATTCGCATTTAAAAATCTTTGAAGAGGTGTGTAACTCCTACAGTGACCCAAATTGTAGCATAAAGACCATTAATTAAAGCTTTTTCCTTTTTCTTTAGAAGATAAAGCTAGAACATGGCTACAAAATTTGAGGTCAAGCTCCATCAGTTAATGGGATGAGATGAAACAACAATTCTTGAAAAAAATTTATCCTACCCATAGAACAAATTCTCTTAAAAGACAAATCACCATTTTCACTCAAAAACAAGAAGAAACTCTTTACCAATGTTGGGATAGGTATAAAGAATTACTTAATGCCTGTTCTCACCATGGTTTTGAAACTTAAAGAATAGTTGCACACTTCTATGAAGGGTTAACACCTCAAGATAGGCAACTAGTGGAGCTAATGTATAACAAAGAATTTGGAGATAAAGACCCTGATGAAGCAATTAACTACCTAGATTCATTAGCAGACGAAGGGCAAAATTGGGACACTGCTGGCACCTATGAGGCACCAAGCAAAGCCCCAACCTCGACATCCAATAGAGGCATTTACAACCTTAGGGAAAACCATGACCTTCAAGCCAAATATGCATCCCTAGCTAGAAAAGTCGAAACTTTAGAAATGAAAAAGAGTGGTCAATTGAAGTCTATTCAAGCAATTGTCTGTCACATTTGTAATGATAATGACTATCCTACTGATGAGTGTCTAACTTTGCCTACCTTTAGGGAATGTCTCCATGAACAAGCCAATGCTTTAAACACTTTCAAAAGGCCAAATCACAATCCATACTCACAAAGCTACAATCTTGGTTGGTGAAATCATCCGAATCTTAGTTGAAAAAATGACAATCATGCACAATCTTCACAAGTCCCTTTTTAAACACATCAAAATTTTCAAAATTCTCATGATCATGCATATGCTCCTCCTCCTAAGAATGACTTTGAAGAGACATTGCATTCATTCATTACAAAGCAAGAGACTTTCAATAGTCAAACTGCTTAAACATTAGCAAATTTGTCAGATATTCTTGCAAAATTTGCATCCATATTTAGCATCCGAGAAAAAGAAAAATTTCCTTCTCAAACATTACAAAACTCCAAAGATCAATCCAACTCAAATGCAGGGAGTTCAAATAGCCAATATGTGGACCAAGCCAAATCAGCCATGACCCTTTGCAATGGTAAGGTTGTTGAAAAACATATTCCTAAACCTTATGAGAAAGAAGAAGAATCGATCTCTAAAGGTCAGGAAGAGGTTACCAAACCAACACCTAACAAAGAAGGAACCAAATCCCCATCTATGCCTCCATTTCCTCAAGCATTAGCCACACAAAAGAAGCCAACTCATAATTATGGAATCTTTGAATTTTTCAAACACGTAAAGGTCAACATTCGCTTGCTAGATGTGATCAAACAGGTACCTTCTTATGCAAAATTTTTGAAAGATTTGTGCACTATGAAAAGAAAATTAGATGTAAAAAAGAAGGCGTTTCTAGCCGAGCAAGTAAATGCTATTCTTCAAAACAATAATACAGTGAAATATAAGGATCCAGGTTGTCCTATAATTTCATGTATTATTGGAGATCATAAAATTGAACAAGCTTTACTTGATCTTGGTGCTAGTGTGAATTTGCTTCCATACTAGGTTTTTCATAAACTCAATCTAAGTAAGTTAAAACCAACTTCTGTGACTCTTTTGCTTGCTAATAGATCAAATAAAGTGCCAAAGGGAGTAGTAGAAGATGTGTTAGTTCAAGTCGATAAATTTATTTATCCAGTGGCTTTTATCGTCTTGAATACACAACCAGTGGAAGTATGTAATTCAATTCCTGTCATTTTAGGGCATCCATTTTTAGCTAACTCTAATGCTTTGATTAATTGTAGGAATGGAGTCATAAAGCTATCATTCAGGAACATGACATTGGAACTTAACGTTTTTAATATGTGCAAACAAACACATGAAGAAGATGATGAAATTGAGGAGGCTAATACGATTGAAACTATTATGGAAGACCACATCCAAAAAGGGAGTTCTTCTGACCCTTTGGAAACTTGTTTAGTCAATTCATTAGAATCAAGTATAGAACTAGAGCCTGATCTTTTTGATATATGTTCTTTACTGGATTGTACACAAGTGATGGAAAAAGGCTCAAAACCACGATTTGAAGAATTAGGACAAATGAATGAAAGCAAGGACGAGGAAGCTCCCAAGTTAGAACTAAAGCCCTTACCTGAAGGACTAAAATATGCATATCTTGGGAAGAAATTAGACATATCCGGTGGTAATTTCTTCCTCCCTTACAAGCGAGCAACAAAGTAAGTTGATAGAAGTACTTAAAAGGCATAAAAATGCAATCAGGTGGACTTTAAAAAACATAAAAGGCATTAATCCTTTGATTTATACATATAGAATACATTTAGAAGAAAATGCCAAAACCTTAAAGGAGATTAAATCCCCACATGAAAGAGGTCATCAGGGCTGAAGTTCTCAAACTACTTGATGTGGGAATTATCTACCTTATTTCTGATCGTAAGTGGGTAAGCCCTACACATGTAGTACCTAAGAAATCTGGCATTACAGTAGTCAAAAATGAAAATGGTGAATTATTACCAACTCGTGTCTCATCTAGTTGGCAGATGTACATTGATTATAGAAAATTGAATGTTGTCACCAGAAAAAACCATTTTTTCTTACCACTCCTTCATCAAATTCTAGAAAGAGTAGCAGGGCACTCTTACTACTGCTTTCTCGATGGATACTCAGGCTATTATCAAATTCCTATTGCACTTGAAGACCAAGGAAAGACCACATTCACGTGCCCTTTCGGCACTTTTGCATTTAGAAGAATGCCTTTTGGACTTTGTAATGCCCTAGACACTTTTCAAAGATGCATGTTAAGCATTTTCAGTGACATGATTGAACATTGTTTAGAAGTTTTCATGGATGATTTAACTGTCTTTGGAAATTCTTTTGATAATTGTCTTGAAAACTTAGAAGAAGTCCTAAAAAAGGTGTGAAGAAAAAGGTCTTATTTTGAAATGAAAAAAAATGTCATTATATGGTTACTTCAGGAATTGTCTTAGGTCGTGTGGTCTCTTCCAAGGGAATTGAAGTGGACAAAGCAAAAGTGGAATTAATTTCTCATTTGCCTCCACCAAAAACAGTCAAAGAGGTTTGTTCATTCTTGGGGCATGTCGGATTTTATAGGAGATTCATAAGAAATTTTAGTGCTATATCTAAACCTCTTTGTAACCTCTTAATAAAAGACACTTCTTTTGAATGGACTCAATAATGCCAAAATGCTTTTGAATGGACTCTTTTGAAAGGTTTGTTAAAATCTTGACTGAATGATACATAAGTCTTTAAAAAAAAAAGAAAAAGAGAAAAGAATCGGTTGAGAGTTTGTTTATTTGGATAGAATCAAGAAGAGTGCAATAATGACCACCTTGGATGTAAAATTCTATGAATCACTTCTAAATAATAATGCTTTAATTGTTAGGGACTAGCAATAAGCTGATTGGGGCGTGTGATGAACACTTAAATATGTGTGTTTAATAAGAGCTTAATTCATCACATTACATTAATAGTGTCATTAAATTCCTCCATTTAAGCATATTTGTAGTCATTAAATTCCTCCATTTAAGCATATTTGTAAAATTCTATGAATCACTTCTAAATAATAATGTTTTGATTGCTAGGGACTAGCAATAAGCTTATTGGGGCGTGTGATGAACACTTAAATATGTGTGTTTAATAAGAGCTTAATTCATCACATTATATTAATAGTGTCATTAAATTCCTCCATTTAAGCATATTTGTAGTCTTTGCATCTTTTGAATTAACTTCATCTTAATTTTGGTTTTTGTTACGAGTTCGGTAAAATGGGCATAACTTTCTATTTAAAGATCAGAATGGTGCAACTCTTAATTTGTTGGAAAGGTGATTAAATTATCTACAAGATCACATTTCGCAAGCATCATGAGATTCGGGCTCTTAGTGGACCGAAAATGGGCTTAAAGTGAACCCATCTGCAGTTTTGAACTAGCCTGACCATGCCTCTGTATTTTGACCATATCTCTTGATATACATACCTAAATCGTATGAATCAAGATGTTCTAGAAAGCTGAGAGAAATATTTACAACTTTTATGAAGATATATGGTCAAAATTCTAAATAATTCAGTGCCGTAATCAGTGGTCAAATTTGATGCACATGATGATCAAATTGTCAACAAGATATTTTAAAATTGTCCCTTTATAGTTTGACAAGTTTGCCCCAGAATGTATCTATAAATAGAGGTGTCTTGTGACCCATTATGGCATCTTGGCCTTGGTTGGGATCTCTTATTATTGTATTTTTCTCTCTTGTGTTTTAATGTTACTAATAAATCTTCTTTTTTTTTTTTCAATTTGTTTTCTTTCTTTGATAATGTCTTGCTAAATTTTCTTTTGCTAAGGTGAAAGGGTGAAACCCTTGATATAAGAATAAGGATTCTCTAACCCTTTGATATGCACTTCATAATCATAATCTTTTGTTATTTATTTTATATGATTTATATTTATTTCCCGAACCAATCTTGACACCACTCGTAAAGTGGAGGTCTTGATCCATTGTAGACAATCCTTGGTATATCAAATGCTTGGATCCTTTCTAGATGTCGTATAGTTCTTCCTTACTGACGCAAGTCTAGTTAGGAACCTTGATTTATTATAGACATATAGTGATTGGCACATTGGATGCTTGAACCCATTTACACGAAGTGGTATAAATATTGTTAATGAAACAAATATAATTCATATAACCAAAATGGACTTAAATGACATACCTTCCAATTGGAACCTCCTTGATGTGTGGATTCCAATTGAGTTATAATTAGGTTCATTATCCTTATTTGATATATCAAGGGCAGATCCCCTAACCTTAACTTTCAATATTATTGTATTAATTCCTCTTACTTGTGTATTTTAATTATTCTCATTTATTGTTTATGAACTTGTTCTTTGTGCTATGGTAGGTTTTCCCTCCTATTTCCATGGATGGTTTTACCATCTTTTATTTTTGTTTTACATTTGATTGGTCGGTAGTGCTGCCTACCATCTTTACTTATATTTGTTGATATTATCTTGCCATTTCTTTGAATTATTCATATTATATTTGCTTACCTTATAGTTTATACTGCTAAATCCCCTTCCTCGTGGATCGACCCCAATCTCACCGGATTTATTATTTTAACACTCGCATACTTGGGAGATAATCCT
Organism: Boswellia sacra; assembly: GCA_013180625.2. Taxonomy (NCBI): domain Eukaryota; kingdom Viridiplantae; phylum Streptophyta; class Magnoliopsida; order Sapindales; family Burseraceae; genus Boswellia; species Boswellia sacra. The sequence continues at coordinate 702,842 of SNVD02014772.1, read as the reverse complement.
ATTTTTTGATGTTTCAATATGGAATGTTAAAATTATGTGTTGAGTTGAGTGAAGCTTAGTTCGTCATGTTTGCCTTCAAATATTTGCATTGTTCTCCTCATTCTATTAAAAAAAAAAAAACTGGATAAGTTGATTTTGTAGGCTTTTTAATTTAAGCAAGTAAGCTCTTTGGGATGTCTTAACATCTAGTACCCTAAGGCCAACTGGCTTCGAAGTTACTAGCTGAAAGCTTGTTGCACGAACTAAAAAGAAAGTTTAAGAGAATCAACATTACACTATCCAGAATTATTAAAAAGAAAAGAGAGAGAGACAGAGAGAGAGAGAGAGAGAGAGAGAGAGAATCTTGCAAACAAGTCAAAAGAGTTGACAAGGTGAGGGTGATTGCAATATTAAATTGATGTTTAAACATAACAAAGGGCGGTCAGATTCGATTTATGGCGGTTTATCAAAGATATAACGTAGTGAAAAAGGAAATTTTATGAAGGTTTGAAAGAGCTTATGCTTCATGAATACATTAAACCAAGAAAATTAAACTTCTTTCCATACCCTTATTGCCCTAGCCATACATTACAAGCTTTGAAAAGTCTTATTTGATATTTGATGTTGAGTTGATCTACATTAGTAGAGAGTAGCATGACTAGTAAGCTTATGGAGTCTCAGTTTTATAAAACACATGAATGTTATGTTTGACTCATTTTGTTACATAATCTCATTTGAAGTACATTCAATGATATGAGATTGATTCAGCACACACACTCAAGGAATTGAAATTGGACTTAACTGATGTTGAGGAGGATCTTAGATGAGTTTTGCGAATTTGAAATTTCTTTTGAATTATCAATGATGCAATCTTTAAGGTTAATTGCAATGATAAATAACAAGTTTGATTTGACATGGACAATTTTTGATCTAACGATACTTGTTTTATGTTATTGATTGTTTTTGTCTCGAGGACTAGCCAAATGTTAAGTTTGGGGGCATTTGTTAGTGATTTGTATTTATTAACACTTAAATTTAACTTTTGATTAATTTTTGAGTAAAATAAGGAGAAAATAATGTGTTATTTTAATTAAATATAGATTCTTTGAGATGGAATTTGATTCCTAATAAAGCACATCAAAATTAGGATAAATCAGGCCAAAAAAAAGGAAAAGTCTGGATCACTAAAACCAAAAGATGGCGCTCTTGCACAAAGCAGTTGGCTCAGCAGCGCAGAATGCATTAAAATAAATTCCAAATCATAGATTTGGCGCTCCCATGCCAGCCAGTTAGCGTAACAGTGCAAGACCAAGAACAAGAAGCAGTGCAAACTAATGAATTGGCGCTTCCGTGCCACTGTATCTGCATTCCTGCGTAATGTCAATTCTGAAAATTTTTAAGATTTCTCTTTCAGCTTGAATTTGACTTCTTTCTTTGGTAAAATATAAATAGGCGTATTTTAGATCTTCTTTAGAGTAACAGAGGCATCATTAGAGGTACTTAGGAGGCAAGGAAGCAATCCACAACCCTTGGAGGCTCAATTTAAGGAGAATCATTAAGGAATCTTCAAGTTCCCTAAGTTTTCTTTCTTCTTTGTAATCTATAAATGCTATTCGATTTTCTTATGTTAATTTTCCTTACATTATGAACTAAATCCCTTTTTCTAGGGTTAGGATGTAGCCAAGCTTGATACTCTATTATTTCAATTCAAAATTTTGATGTTTATTCAATTTCTTGTTGAGTAAGTTATTCATGTGTTCAATGCTTGTGATGGTCTGGCTAACCATTGCATGATTTGAGATATAAGTTAGACTGAAAAGTTAATTTTACATTTACCCTTGAATAATTTACCACAAAATCAGATGAGATAGAAATATAATTGTGATTTGTGCAACCTTATTTGATTTCTTGTGCTTAAAGGATAATTATAGGTTGTTAGATGAGACAAACATGTGATGATTCTCTCTATAATTATACATTGTTATTGCTTGAAAAAGAATAACAAATACCTTAGAGAAATTGGTTAGCAACAAGGCTGATAAACATTAATTAAATTGGATTGAATAATAGAGTGGATAACTTAGGTGAAACCTGATACCCTAGAGTTTAATACCATTGATTTTATCTCAATTCAGTTTGAATCTTATTTCTTTGCTTAGTAGTTCAATTTAGTTAATCAGTTAGTTAATTACTTTAAATTCAATACTCACTTTGATTATTCAAATAAAATCATAGTTAGATTAAATTTAGTTGTTAATAACCAATCCTCATGGGAATGATAACTCACTCACCATTATATTACTTGTTCGATTTCGCATACTTGCGAATTTTGTGTAACAACAATCACAAGGTTTAAGCACTAAACAAGGCAAACAGATTGGCTTCAGCACATCTCTTACAAAATAAACTTTATCTTCTCTAGAAATCTTTGATTTTCTACCATGATTTCAGTACATCCACCACAAAAAATTACTCTAATCTCTTCCGTAATACCTCACAAGCAAAAACAAGGATTTTGAGACTAACCTCACCCAACGAAGGTTAGGTGACAGAGTTGGCAGCAGAAGGATTTGGTTTCGAGAGAGGAAAGAGATGGCAGCAGTGATTTTGGCTTAAACGGAGGAAGGAGACGGCAAGCGGCAGCAATGGAGGGGAGAGAGGCGTGAAAGATTAGGGTTTTGCAAATCGTAAGGAGGAAGGAGGGGAGAGAGAGGTGGCAGATTAAGGAGGAATGAGAGAAAAAAAGGCGAGATGGTGGCAACGACGATAGTGACCAGTGATCGATTTCGCAAGAAAGGAATGAGGGGAGACGGAAGAGAGAGGCAACAAAATAGGTTAGGTTTTCATTTCTGAAACTGGGGAGGGGGGGCTAAGGTTTGGATAAAGAAGATATATATACTCCTTATAATGTGTGTGAGCCTATGCTAAACAATTGAAACAACAAATAGTATTTTGCCACATGTCAAAATTATTTAAAATTGAAAATTATTGGTCGGGTGGGGTCCACATCGGGTAAAGACATATATATCTGATTTTTATCGGACACTAATTGGGTCTTGCAATTTATACCCGATTTAGGTAACAAAAACACATATACCCGATCAAACCCGATTCGGGTCAGGTAGACTCGATCGGGTCATCTCGGGTTAGGTAAAAATGCCCACCCCTACTCAGCTCCTCTCTTCTCTCTTCTTAACAACAATGTAAATTCAATAAAAACTAAAAATAAAAATAACTCTCTCATCTTTATTGAAACTCTATATCTGCTTTATTATTATTAAAGTTTTATTTTCTCTTAAAATAACTTATCCTTATATTTTTTAAACTCATATATTATATTACGATTAATTTTATATTATCAAATACTAATGACCAAAAATTGATGGTAATTATTTTACTCTATAATTTGAATTAGATTAAAATATTATTATTGTTTTAGATAATTACATAATTATTTTATAAAAATTTCTATTTTGTTTGTCTTCTTAGAGACTAAAGTAACTTACTTTAACTAAAAACATATGATTATATTTCAAACACTTATATAACATAAAAAGTAATAGATAAAAAGTCAAATAAATAAATAAACATTTCAGTATAAGTGTATTAAATCTTGGCTATGAAAATATAAATAAATAAATCCAATACAATCAATCCATTAAAATATTTAGTTATATAGATATCCTTATTCTTTGAAAAAAAAAAGTAATGAGGTAAACATACCATGAATGTGCCATGATTGTTGGAAGATAAGTAGGTTGCTCTCGAGACATTTGTGTTTGTATGCAGGTTAAGTATTAGGGAAAATTGAGAAAATAGACAAATTTAGGGGGCCTGTTTGAAAAATGGACACGTTCTGAAAAATTTTTATCCCATAGACACTTTCGTGTCTAAAAGACAGAAATACCCTTGTACTATAATAATTTCCCAAAACGTTTGTTATTTCATATCCCTCTTCGGACGAAATTGAAGAAAGACGGTAAACTAAAACAAAGAACAAAGAAACCAGTAACAGATCGAATCACTTCACTTCACTGTCCCGAAACAACCTCAACATCTAAAGCTGAGCAAATAACGTAAGAACAAATTTCCTTAATCTCTCTGTAAATTGCGTGAAAATTTCATGTATGTGTAGTGTTTTCGTTATTGATCGCTTTGGTAACTGACAACCGCATTATATAGCTTAAAAATGGGTTATGTATGTGAACTAAGGGTAGAGATAGTGCCGTCTGTGTGAAAAAATGCTGGAAATTGGCTGTCGGTGTACCAAAATCTGTTTTCGCAGTCGAAGGTTGAAGAAGACGACTGTCTTCGAGTGTCGTCGAGTCTCGTCGAGTGTCAAGAAGTTTTGTCGGACCGAATCTCGATAATTCGGATGGTGGTGTCGAGTGTCTAGGCATTGCGTCGATTCTATGTTCGAGTGTCGCAGGTTCGAGTGTCGTCGAGGGTCCTGTGGATTGACGACGTCGACGAAAGTTTGTGTGTCGCGTGTCGAGAGTCGAGTGTCGGACGAGAGGAAACCGACCTGTAGATGTCTCGAACCATGCATGTCGAGTGTTTCAAGAGTCGTCGAGACTATTTTGTCGAGCATTCAAGTAAGTGCGTCGAGTGAACAACTTGACGAGTGTCGGATGCAAAAGATAGTCGAGTTCGAGTGTCGTGTCACATATGTCGAGTGTCGAGTGTGTATGTCGAGCGTCGTCGAGCGTTTTGGCAGAACACTCGTTTTTTCGACTTTTGCAAGCAATTTCGTAATTATTTTTTGTCCACGGAACTTATATGATATGATATGTCTCAATCATGCAGGAAATGGAAACTTTAGGCATATTCATTGTATACAATGGTTCTTGGACTAGAAAACATGAGAAACATATATGTACTATCACACAGACCCCCCATAGGTTTTGACTTAATTTCATTCAAAAACACTGTTTGTTACTTTTCATCATACGGTAGCCCTGACTTTTTCGAAATTCATCATGGGCACCCCTTCCGTCAGTTTTGCCGTTAAGTGACATCATATTGTACCCCTAACTTTCTTGCCAGATTTTGTTGTGAATGTTCTGCGGTAGGTGTTCACATACTTCCGAACATCATCCTCCTTTGAGAGGCTAAAAAGCTTCCTAATCTTGGATGCCCTCTTTGGACCCCTCATCCTTGGGTTTTCACTGTCTGTCAACCCAGGTAGATCATTCTCATCCTTCTTAACTATAACCAAGTTCAATACAGACAAATCTTGACTAACAATGCATCCACGAACAGATTTCCTCCTTCGCTCTCCATTGCGCCTTCCATAACCTCTGAAGCAAGGGGTTCCTCTTTGAAGCAAAAGATGAACACGACCAGGAGTCAGAACTCCCAGTTTCATTGGGAATCATTGCTTGTCGCAGCCTCCCATGATCTTAAAAACATATCCTTTGAATTCCTGACCCAGAGCATCTATACTAAATTCCTGGGAGATCCTCCTATCAAAAAAAGCTCGGGCTTCTGATCGTCATCGATCTCAAGCTTGTTCTGGCAACCAGTGGTTGGGTTTGCTATGTTAAACTTCATTTTGCATCAACTCAACTCAAATCAACTCTTGCTATTAGCGTGCGCAGTGCAGGGGAGGCAGCGAAGAGCACTTGGATTCTATGAGCAGCTCCTGTGGGACTGGTCAGCAGAACTAATTAGGTGGAAAGACTTTTTTTACCTTATTCATTACATTTATTTTCATACAATTAACGGTAAAACTGACGGAATGGGTGTCCATGATTAATTTCAAAAAAGTCAGGGGTATCGTATAATGAAAATTGGTAAACAGTGTTTATGAATGAAATTAAGCTAAAACCCAGGGGAGGTCTGTGTGATTAGCCCATTAAAAAATGTCACTATACAATAATGTGTATTTACAAGTTTTCATACAACTATACATCGTAACCATGTGCGACTATAAAAAAAAAGTACTATACAATAATGTGTTAGTGTCCAGAAACTATAAACAAAAAAAAATTGTGTAACTAAACATAATATATACAAAAAATAGGTGATCTCATGGTCCCAACATGCTCAGCTGCTACTCGACCTCTGCTGAATCAACGTCGTCATAGGCAATAGTGGTCATAACATCCCCTGACACATCATCAGCAGTCCCAGTAGTGGCTGCAACATCAGCAGGCACTACCGATTAAGGCAACAGCGCCTGAGGCACAGGAGGTCTAGGCAACAGTGCCTCGAGGTCATAGGGCACCGTGATGGTCGGGGCGGCCTCTTATGCCTGTGGGTTTTCGCGGCTGAGCCAAAGTTGTACCATCATTCTCTCCTGCCATTCGAGGTCCGGGAATGCCTTAATCTCAGTCAGTGGAACGCCCCCCGCTAGGAACTCGATGTACTTCAAACAGTACACGCCGCATGCCCCTCCCCCAGGCTCTTGCTGTGGCACCTGGTCCCCGTCCTCGATTCGCATAATGTCAAATGGGGTTGTGGGATAGTCAGGAATACCGAAAACCTCCATTGACACCATACAGGGTAGTAGCTCAGCGAGGCACCGGACTGTCTGCATGACTGTGTCTGCAGAAGTATGACCAATAGATGAGTCGTATATGGAAATATTATGGCGATTCAATTGCACCTCAGCTGCCACCCAATGATCATCGGTGAGGTGAACTGGGAGATAGAGCTGAAAACGAATTGACAACATAGAAATGGAAATCAATCACAATATTTTAAATAAGATGGCACATACTAACTCAGTGAATATAAATGTTCTCACCCTGTCCACGTCGACCCATGGTGTTCCAGAGAGGGGCATCTGTCCCAGGACATACTGGACCATGTCCTCCTCATTCACCCAGCTAATGTTGTCCAGTCTATCCGAGTATAGCTCCTACAACGACTTCAATTTCAACTACAAGTTCATGAGTTCAGTTAGCGCATTGAAGGAATCAGAAATTACAAGTGAAAAAAGTGAAATAAAGATGTCTACGAATTACGTACCTAAAAAGTGGTGTCCAGGAAAGCAGACCTCTGGACACCAGGTCCGGTCTTGGCGCGAGCTGTGCACCGTAGCAACCACAAGTAGCTGTCTATGTGCTGAAAACAATAATTGCTATCAATATTAAATCCAAATGTATATCGCAATATTCGACAGCAGGAGATGGTATGAAACTACCTCAGCTTCAAGCCAGTGTGATGGCCCGAGCAGCTTCTTGAAGAACTTACGATCTGCGCTGCAAACTTCCAAATCAACGCAATCAGTTTTGGTGTAGTCCGTCAGCCATGTGTCGAATGCATTCAGGTCAACTTCTACTATCGGGGCACGTGGGTCGAAAAGTGGAACCGGAAGGCACAAGATGAGACCAGTTCCTACATCCGCTGATGGCCGCTGAGATCGATTGTCTTCCAGCTGAGCAACTGGGGCCTCGGACTGTAGCTGCTGGTGGTCTGCGGCTTCCTTTTGCTGCTGAACCCTCGGCCTCTTCCTACCCGGTGGACAAACAAAGGGGCTCCGCTTATGCTTTGCTGGAAGGAGGCGGCGACCTCGGCGTGAAACTAAGGCCGTCGGAGGAGCATCGGCTGCAGGAACAGTCCGGTCCACGGAATCAGGTTTCGCGGGCGGCTGACCTTCACCATCATCAGCTGAACCTCCGTCGAAATCAGCATCTGAATCCTGAAATCAGCCAAACATAACCATCAGCTTAAGCATGTGTGGAAATGACAAATTCCGGTATGTAAATATTGAAACGTACTGTGTCATCGTATCCGAAGTTGGCACCAAGGTCCAGAACAGCCTTGCGGAGAAGAGCTTTCTCCTTACTCATTTCCTTGTTCTCCGCCCGTAATAGTGCCAGTTCACGTAAAACTGTACTCTGAAAGTCGTCATGGACCGGCGGCACCTGCATGAGAATTGTAACAAGAGTCTTCATTAACCAACAAAGCAGCAAATGTATACGGACAAGAATATTAATGCAAACTCGCATTACATACCTGCCAACTCGGAGGACCCTCGTATATAGGCGTTGGGTGGCTGGTCGCACGACCCGACGCCGTCGTCGATGCTTCTGGATGTTCGGAACGACTGAAAGGCTTTGGCGGTGGACTGAAAGGCCCTACGTCCATGTCAGGATTGGCCGTGTCTATTGCTGGCTCCACATCCGGCTCAACAGGGGAACTAGGGCCAGTAGGAGGTGAAGCGGATGAGAGCTCAGGAGGTGGAGTTGGTGGTCCCTCTAGAGGTGGTGCTGATGGACCCTCCGGAGGAGGTGCTGATGGACCCTCTGGAGGTGATGCTGATGGACCCTTCGGAGGTGGAGCTGCTGGTCCCTCAGGGGGTGGAGCTGAAGGAGCCTCAGGGGGTGGACCTGCTGGACCCTCTTGATGTGGACCTGATGGGCCCTCAGGATGTGGACCTGCTGGTCCCTCCGGAGGTGGAGCTGCAGGACCCTCTGTCTGAAGTGGCTCAACGCTCTCCGCCTCCAATAATAGAGCATCCACAGCTGTTGCCCAGGCCACATGTGCACCTCTACGGATGCCAACTACTTCAGCGAGCCGTATATACCACTCCGTCTGCTGCTCCACCTCAGACGGCTCTAAAACGACGAGCAGCCTAGCTGCGTCAACATATAATCTATCACGCGAAACAGTTAATGTGGGGTGAACAAAAAACAAGACAATTTCATGTAACAGAGGATTCGTACTTACCAGCCTCCTAACCCTCAATATATCATTGTAGGCAACGTTCTGGGACAGGGTCTTAATTGTCTCCCACTTCAACAATCGTGGTATCCTCCGAGCGCAGTCCTCGGGCACTCTCCCAAAATTAGTGCCAAAGTAAGGCACGACCTCGTACAACCAAACCTTAATTACATCGAACAGGTTAGTTAGTGACATGTACTAAAATTTTGAGAGGCCAAAAAAGAAATAAACACGTTCACACTCATGGATAGCAGTATGTACCTGAAAGGCATACGGGCACCCCTCCAAGTTATATCTCTCCACCTGGTCTGTCTTCGCTTGGGCTCGCCTTTTGTAATTTTCTAACCTCCCAACCAAAGCCCTCTTCATTGAGCCCAATGTCTTTTCATAGGACAACGAACCCCATGGATACGTATTAAATTCATCCAGTCTGTCCACAAAATTCAACCATGTCCGGGACACGTGTCGGCGTCTATCCGGTGCCATGAAAAAACGCTCAAGCACGTAATACATGGCTAGCTTCACGGCATCCTTATCTGGCATATGAGACACATTCAAGTCCCTAAGTCTAGGATAGAAATGCCTAAGCTCCAAGTCAATGCCATCGAAGTATGTATCCAACAATTGGCACGGATTCAACATAGTCAGTATTGGTGGCACCGTGGAAGCAAATCGTAATCCGATTACCAAACCGAACTCGTGCGCAGAAAAACGAATTAGTCGTCCTGGAAAGAAGGAAAAAAAAAATACATAAGATGAAAACTATGGTACAGTAAAATAACTAGCCGTGTCATATGTTTAAAACTATGAATTTGTAACAACATTGTATCTGAAAACCATTTTTTTACCTTCAACAAGGAACCACATCTCCTGATCGTACCCCACGGTGTTAACCTCTCACTGAAGCACGTGGTGCGCCAACTGAGACGGAAAGGAGAGCTGACGGATGTCTAGGATAAATCTGAAACATGTTGCACGAAACATCTCCTGCTGCCTCACACTGAAGTTCGCCCGGATCCATTGTACACAGTCCCAACTTGCCATGTTTGTGATCACCGCATGGTAGTGCTCCATATCCGGTGTCTTAAGCGTGAAGGACAGTCCAAATTCACCAGCCATTTGCTTCAATTGACAAAAACAAGTCCTTTATAGTTCAATATGACACAAAAAGGCAAAAAAACAGCAAAAAACCATGCAAACTGCCTAAACGCTCGATAAAGCTCGACAAAGCTTGACAAACTCGACATGACTCGACAAAACCCGACCGACTCGAAAGGTCTCGATAAATCTCGACAGGACTCGATAAAGCTCGACGTGACTCGACACAACTCGACAACACTCGACAACACTCGTTTGCCGAGTGTCGAGTGTCACTACTATAAAAAACGACAGCGCCTTTCCGGCAACCTGGCAACGAAACCAACCGGATACTATACATTTTCTGTCCACATATATAAACATAAACTACCTAAACATCACTAAACATCCCTAAAACCACTGAATAAGTCAACGCAATAATATAAATATCCGATTACAATCCTATTACAGCCCTCGCGCGACGGCGCCTCACGGCGTCAGTCGGTTTACCCCTACCGTTCCCATATCAAACAAGGCGAAAACTGTATGCACAATGTGAAAAAAAACAACATGCATGGCAACGATAGTATGTCTAAAGCAACGATAAAGTCGTACCTCAATATATGTGGGTGCTGTGGTCAGCGTCTCTTGGAGTTCTGATGATTGTCGCTGCGCGTCTGTTTGCGTTCCAACCATTGTCTGTGCGTTTCTATGAGTTTCGAGAGTTGACACGGTGTCTAGGAGTAAGTTTGTGTGAAGCGGGAAGTGACGGTCGAGAGATTTCTTAAAACCCTAAAGTTCTAGATCTTGTGTCGCGTGTCCGTCTTCGAGGGTCGAGGGTCGAGTCAAATTGTCGAATTCTGGGTCGAGAGTCGAGGGTTCGTGTTACGTGTTGATCGAGCTTCGAGGGTTTGTGTGACGTGTTGATCGAGCTTCGAGGGCTCGTGTTCAATATGATCGAGCTTCGAGGGTTCGTGTGACGTGTTGATCGAGTTTTGGGGGTTCGCGTGACGTGTTGATCGAGCTTCGCTCATTTATGTCGTATTTCGCATGTCGAGTTGATCGAGCGTCGAGTTTTACCGTCGAGTATCGTCGAGCGTTTCGACCGAACACTCGTTTTCATTTTGTGTTCTATTTCGATTGTCGAGCGTCGAGTTTCGTCCGTCGAGTGTCGTCGAGCGTTTGGCCAGAACACTCGTTTTTTCGAGTTTTTGAATCAGATTCGTAATGATTTTTTGGTACAGGGACCTTCTACGGCTGAACGTCAGGTAAGATTATTTAGTTTAACGACAACGCACATAAAGATGTGTTTAATACAATAATGTTGCTTTACAGTGACAAAATCCAACACCCGAAATATATTAATTTCAAAAGCTCAAGAATTGTTATAAAAAAAATAGACAATGTTGCAAACATCAACATTTGGTATACATCATCCCCTGTCATGCAGCGAAACTGGGTTTCGACAAGTTTGATGATTGTGCCCAGAACTTCCACAACGCCCGCAAGATCGAAAGGAGCTAGACTCACCGACAGAAAGGATTGGATTCCTCCGAGGACGACCGGCTGGTCTCTTCATGACTGGTGGGAGAACCACTCTACTGCGAACCTCCTCAGGAACCACGCAATCCTCACTAACTCCAACAGGAACTACTGGGAGAGCATATGCATGTAGTAATGTTTCAGTGGTATACCAATGGGCACAGTAATCGTGGCACGTAAGTAGATTCATACGTTTGCATACCGCTAATACATGTGCACACGGAAGCTAGTCAAGATCAAACACCCGACAAGTGCATGTACGCGCGTGCATGTCAACTATGCAAACACGGTCGTTGCCTCTAACCTCATACATAGTAAGAGATATACCACTAACCCTCATACGCTCTCCTTCTTTTAAATGCTCCTCCATCAACTTGTTTACCCAGGGTGAGAGATGTGATTCTAAGTTAGCAAATAGCTGTCGACGCTCATAGAACCATTTCTGCAAGTTGGCCCAAAAATAATCAGCTAACAACATCACCGGGAGGAATCGATGGTGTCGCAAACAGCTGTTCATGGACTCAGCTATATTTGTTGTCATTATGTTATACTACTGACCATGAAAATGTGAACGTGCCCATTTCTCGACTCCGATCTCTCGAAGATAAGTTGCTGCTGCTGGCATATGCGATTCAATTTGTCGCATATGATAGTTGAAATCAGCACAATGATAAGTCCTTGCAGCTCGGTAGTACAATTCCAACAAAGTCTTGTCCTTGAACGTTGCCTTCAAGTTACCCTTAAGATGATGAGTGCACAATCCATGCAGTGCATGAGGAAAAACTGCTACCACAGCGCGTTCAATACTACGATGACGGTAAGAAATAAAGACAAGATCTCGGACATTTTGTACAACATGATCACGCAACTGTCTCATGAACCAGTTCCAGGAGTCATCATTTTCAGAATACCCAATTCCAAATGCCAAGGGGTATATTTGTTTATTACCATCCATACAAGAAGCCAAAAACATTGTACCCCTATATTTCTCTTTTAAAAAAGAACCATCAACTGCAATAACTGGCCTAATTGATGATACAAATCCAGCAATCGAGGCCCCCATACTCATAAAAAAGTATCTAAAATGGTTCTCCTCATCAGTTTCTAACGACGTTTTGGTCCCTGAGTTTGCTTTCTCAATCATGTACATGTACTGAGGGAGTAGTGTGAATGATTCATCATGAGATCCGTGAAGTTCTTGCAAAGCTACCTCCTTTGCCCTCCATGCCTTATTGTACGTGATATTAACACCCAATGACTCCTGAACATCGGACATAATATCCTTTGGACGATATATTCTCGATGCCTCAACGAATTTGCTCTTAATATGTTTGCCAATGACATGTGCAGTTGCCTGTTTGTGAACTGGGTGAAGTCCCGCTCCGGAGCACGTGTGGTGGTTCTTATACTTTTTCACTTGGAAGAAATGTGAATCGGCCACCTTTATGGCACGTAAATGCCATTTACAAGATTCAGCCCGACATACAACCTCGAACCTTGTGGCGTTGGAGTTCCTCACCTTGAATTGAAAGTTTTGTCTTAATGCCAACATCGCTAACTTCTCTCGAAGTTTCGTTTTGCTGTTAAACATCTGCCCAACCCCAACCTCAATCTCGTCAACTACAAACGATGAGGCATCATCGCCAACTGTGGAGGGTGGATGCACAATAGGTGGCATCCACCTGAATGTGTTAGCCTGAGAGCTGTCATTATTCGACACCGGATCTTCCTGATGTCCATATACTGGACGAGTAGGTGTGGAGTGAGTTGGAGGAGGCACGGTAGGTGTGGAGTGAATTGGAGGAGGCACGGTAGGTGTGAAGTGAATTGGAGAAGGCATGGTAAACGACTCATCTTGGTTCACATCATTCAAGATCTCCCGTTCTCCCTCATTATCGAAATGTGGACCGGCTACATTGTGCCCATCAGCAACAAATCATCCAATCCCTCAACATCATTCTCAATATCAACCGTGCAATCATTATTGTCATCGTCAACATGCACACTAACATCATCACTACCATCATCAGTATCTTCGCAATATTCATTGCCACCATCGTCATCATTAACATCATCAATATTACCTAGACTCTCAAACTCTCTAATGCTGTCAAGATGACGTACCAATCTCGATGGCATCGATGGAGGCACTCCTTCTTCATTTTCAAATAACACCCCTACCCCAACTGACTCATGCCCTACATGCCCTGAACACTACTCAAACTCAACGCCAACATCGTCATTCAATTCTGGTTGTCCACAAACAGGAGTAAACTCACTTAATTGGTTGCTCCCACTTGCTGAACGAAACAAAGAGGGATGAGAAGATCCTTCTCGCCTACGTATTGCATCGGATCCTGACCCTGACCTCTGTCTTTGCTTCTCCCTATCTTCAACTTTAACAACTAATGGTGTATATGATTGTTGGTCCTTCAAACAATGTTGTATGAAAAAACAAACATCGTCGTCAGTCTCAATACGAATCGGCATTGGAAGAACACCCTTACAAGCAAATTGAACCTCTAAACTCAGAATTTTCTTACGAAGATCCCAACCTATTTTAGTACTAATACAGTCAACCAACTCGTTATAAGTAGCACACCTACGAATTATCAATGGCTTCCCCGTCCCACCGGTATACAAATAACTACCATTCTCTTGCACAGTCCAAGAACCATTGTATACAATGAGTATGCGTAAAGTTTCCATTTCCTGCATGATTGAGACATATCATATCATATAAGTTCCGTGGACAAAAAATAATTACGAAATTGCTTGCAAAAGTCGAAAAAACGAGTGTTCTGCCAAAACGCTCGACGACGCTCGACATACACACTCGATACCCGACACTCAACATATGGGATGCGACACTCGAACTCGACTATCTTTTGCATCCGACACTCGTCAAGTTTGTCACTCGACGCACGTACTCGAAAGCTCGACAAATAGTCTCGACGACTCTCGAAACACTCGACATGCATGGTTCGAGACATCTGGAGGTCGGTTTCCCCGTATCCAACACTCGACTCTCGACACGTGACACACGAACTTTCGTCGACGTCGATAATCCACAAGACCCTCGACGACACTCGAACCTGCGACACTCGAACCTAGAATCGACGCAATGCCTAGACACTCGACACCACCATCCGAATTGTCGAGATTCGGTCCGACAGAACTTCTCGACACTCGACGAGACTCGACGACACTCGAAGACACTCGTCTTCTTCAACCTTCGACTGCGAAAACAGATTTTTGCACACCGACAGCCAATTTTCAGCATTTTTTCACACAGACGGCACTATCTCTAACCTTAGTTCACATACATAACCCATTTTTAAGCTATATAATGCGGTTGTCAGTTACCAAAGCGATCAATAACGAAAACACTGCACATACATGAAATTTTCACGCCATTTACAGAGAGATTAAGGAAAGTTGTTCCTACGCGTTTTGCTCAGCTTCAGGTGTTGAGGTTGTTTCGGGGCAGAGAAGTGAAGTGATTCGATCTGTTACTGGTTTCTTTGTTCTTTGTTTTAGTTTACTGTCTTTCTTCAATTTCGTCCGAAGGGATATGAAATAATAAACGTTTTGAAAAATTATTATAGTACAAGGGTATTTCTGTCTTTTAGACACGAAAGTGTCTATGGGATAAAAATTTTTCAGAACGTGTCCATTTTTCAAACAGGCCCCCTAAATTTGTCTATTTTCTCAATTTTACCTAAGTATTAAGGTATGACGCATTAAGGTATAATGGCTTGAGCTTCATGATGAGTTTACAGTAATAATGGCTTTTGATTGACTTGAAAAGATTTATTTTTTATTCAATTTACCTTGTCTTTGAGTGAAGACAAAAAAGAGATAAGAGATAAGTGGAGTAAGAGCGCGTTTGTCTATTCTTTTCTACCAGCTAAAAAAAACTCTTTTAATTTTATTTTGTGTTATTTGATTGCCACCTAAGAAGAGTTTAGAGGAGATTAAAAAAGCTATTTTATGTTTTTTAAGATAAGCCTAAAATTAAGGCTTTTGGGAAAAACTTTTTTTAGCTTTTTTTTTAAGGTTTTGAAATGTCTAAATACATTTATTTAATTTTACTTTATTCTTTTCTTATAGCAATACTCTATTTATATAATTTAATTATAATAAGTACTTCTATATTTATCCCATCAAACAATCAATAACATTTTAATATAAGCTCTACTTTTAGAAACTCTTCTCTAAAAAAAAATTATTTTAATAAGTTTTACTTGAAGAAGCCGAAATAAAAAAGAGGAGAAGAGATGAGTCAAGTAAAGAATAGAGAGGTATTTTTATTTTTATTGAATTTATATTATTGTTAAGGAGGGAGCAGAGAGGAAAGAGGAGAGAGGAGTTAGGTAATGATGAAAGAAAATAAACGCTAAAAACAAAAATAAAAAAAGATTCTTAATAAATACACTGTAGTTGACATGTCATCATATTTTAACCATTGATTTGCATTGATCCAATAATGAGTATGTGGTGTAAAAAAAAAAATATAATTTTAGAAAGCTACTAATCATTCCACTTATCATTTTGAGTAATTTTTAACCTATAACAAATCTATATTAAGCTTTTATTTCTTATTTTTATTCACATTATGCATTATAACTTTTTTAGCTTTTTTATTCATTCAATAATATTTTATCAAATAAGATTATGAATAATATTACACCTACAACTTACTTACAATCAATTCTTCCTACAACCTGAGTTGGTAAAATACTACAGGAGATGCAACTTACTTTATTCATTTTTATTTTATCCTTCTCCAGTGAAATTTTGCTAACTCAAATTGTAACAGAGTTGATTGTAAGTGAATTATAAGTGTAGCATTGCTCTAAAATTATACGAAGTTAGTTGGTTTAATTGTATGTATAGCATTTCTTGACATTATTCCCTCCGTTTTCATAAGCCACCAAGTGCCAGGGAGATTTTCATGAAGCAAATTCCAAACAACAAAAAAAAAATAATCAAATTTATTATAATATTAATAAAAAATTTATAAAATATTGATTCATATTATCTCTTTTCGATATATTTATTTTTGATGTCATCTATTGATTTTTTTTCTAATGTATAAATATGGTTCATTGAACTATTTATCACTTAAAATACATGGATTTTCTACTATTATAGAAGAATCGATGAATTAACTACGATGCTACAAGCAAACTGGCTAGTATACATGTATCATTTACTAAAATATATTCAATTAAAAAGTTCATTCGATTCAAAAGAAATCCACAAAATGAGTCTGAGTTTTAAGGCAAAAACATGTAAGATATGGTTTGGTGGTAAAGACATGGAATGTTAAAAGCACAGAAAATTTAAAGATTAAAAAAAAATGAAAATGAAGAACAATAAGAAAACACCCACCAACCATGTAGCTAAGCTGGAGGGGGGCAACTCATGAGATGTGATGTGGAAGGTTTATTCTCACCAAAATGTGGGTGCCCATGAAAGGATTTAGGGCTCTGTTCACTAGACATGTGCTGAGGCCCACCGGGCTTTGGAGACACGTCTAATCAATCAATCAACTCAGATTGCAACTTTTGGAATAGAGCTGTCTTTGGTTTTGGTCCTTCTGGGTCAGTTGAACCTTTTGTTTGGGCGGTTGGGGATGGCCCATGAGCTTGGAAAATGAAAGCATTGAAGCTGACCCATTCTTTGATTTATAGGATCGGGACCCCATATCACCCCCTCTTTTTCCCTCGCTCTTTTGTGCGCATGCTTGTTTTGCATGTCAGGGAGAGACATTTTGGATCTTTCATGTCATCAATATCGATTTCTCTCATCACTTTCTGTTTGTAAACGAGTGAAACTATGTAACGACTCATCAACATTTAATTTTATTCATCTTTTGAACCCCCAAATCTCGTTGATACGTCACACCCTTGCAACATTTGATGCCCATTGTTGACCATTTTTTTATTGTTATTTTCGAGCGTGCTATTGTTAATTAGATATAGTATCCACTTGTCTGGTCAATGTGATATCTCTTAGAAAAAGCAATGGATTCATCCGGTCACGTAATGTCTTGATCTCAAATTTTTATTGTCTCAAGAGAAAAGATATAGAAAAAGGAAGAAACACACATTTCCATTTGTCGAGAGGAAGACTTGCATACAGCGATATCTCGTCATTCATATAAATTAAATTATAAGAGAAAAAATATAGCCCTGAGATTTATTTATATTTGTTAGCTTGACAAATCGTATACAAATGTTGTGAAATCAACACACCTGCTACCAACTCCCAAAACTTTTTTTTTTCCTCTTAATTTGTTTAATTGACGGAAACATAGCAACTCTTGGTTTGGGTAAATTGAGCAAATTTAGGCAGCTAAGTATTTTGATTTATTTTTAACATAAAGCCCCACCCGGAAAAGAAAGCTTGCGTGTATGCCAATGCAATTTTTTTTTTTTTTTTTTGACAAAAGAAGCTCAAGTTCAACAGAGGATGATGAAAGAAAAGTTGCAAAGTGGGGATGGGACGACTGAAGTGAGGACTTTTCCTTTGCTTCACTTTCTAACTCGAACCAAGGAAGAAACAGGAAGATGTTTTGTGGTGTTAAAATTTTTCAACAATAAAATATTACCCCAAGTTGACTAGAAGAATGACCATAAAATGGCAATAATTTTAGTAACGACTAACAAGTCAATTAACATATAATAATTAATTCTCAATCACTCTCTTAATTCTGTCCAATTTTGTGGTGTTATCTATATGTTCTTTCATTTTTTTGGTCCATGAAAACATATATAATCAAATTCGTGTTCATTAAGGATCAATTATGTTTCACAGTTAATCATTTCTGGCTACTTCCGGTGCATGTGATGCATCCGTACTGGGAGTTTTTACTGCATGGTCTGAGACTGAGAGGACCAAAGGGGTCGATAATAAACAGTAAAGAATATACATATAAGGGGAAGACAAAGGTGAAAAATCCAACTAAGATACGCATGCAATTTATTTTGCTGTAGATGCACGTACCCTCACATGGGAGAACAATCCCATTGTGCTTCCTATAGCACTATAGGCACCTGTATCTGCTCACTGTTTCAGACAACGACAGAATCTTATAATTTTGAGAGATGGGTAGAGCACAAATTATATTAAATTTCACAAGCCACATTATAGGTTAAAATGACTTTAGCATGGTTGGGAAGTCAACATATTTACAGTTATGTTGCTTTTTATCTACCTCGCAACTGATAAAATGAATTGAAGCTGGAGATTAATTAAGAAACTATTGAAATTAAAACTGATGATGGGCAAAAAGATAGGTTTTGAGAATATTTTCAGGACCATTTTTCTTTTGTTCACACTTAGCTAGGCCTAGTGTTTAACCCTAAAGGGAACCTATATGTGTTGGATAAGATGTGAGTGTTGTTTCCCCTTTGTTGTGAAAGTGATCGATGTTGGTTTATTATAACAGAAGAGTGATGTGTGTGTTTTCCCCCTTTTATTTGGTGTTTGACGGTGATATGTTTGCGTATTACCTTCTTTAATTAACGACTTATGTGCATTATTACATCTAGCTATCTTTTATTAAGCATATTAATTTTCCAATTATCACTAATAATCATGATTAATAATGAGTTAATGAGAGCGTATCAATCATACATAAGAGCTGGCCTCAACTCAAACCCTAATCCCAGATGGGAAAAGCTTTTCATTATGATCTAATCAATACTTTAGAGTAATGCTAGACTTACAATTTATTTATTTATAAATTAAGATCTTCTATTGATCTTAGCTTCAACTTAACTATTCTAGATCTTGTGTCACGTAGATTTTATTGACTTTGAGTGGTTGAGATCTTTTATATTATCTCTCCTCTTTCATTTATTGTGTATTAACTACCAATCATGTAGTTGTATTTTGTTATGGTGAAGGTCAGATCATGAGAGAATCTTGATCCCTTATTTATGACTATGATTTCATACAACTTAAGTTGGCATGATATTATTAGATGATTAAATATCATATTATTCAATTTAACATATTTTATTTATTTTCATTTTTGTCCCATCCAGTGATGGCTTACCAACTCAGATTATATAAAAAACAGTTGTAAATAGATTGTAGATGTAGCATTACCCATAATTTTATATGTGAAATTTCAAGAAAATTCACTAAAATTACGCTCACGGTATCAAATATATATAATCAAATCATATCAGTTCAGGTGATCACGATTTGTATTATCAGATTCTATAGTTGGAATTATTAGAGACACTGTGATGACACTTGGCCTTATAAAAACAGAAGAGGATCAGATATACATAATTCTTTAATTTTTAAATAAACAAAGAATCTATATATAACTTTTGAAAAATGCGTTTGGTATAAGGTACTTTGGAAAAAAGACAACTGTAAAATACATATTCTTCAAATTAGTATAAAAAGCCTAGTATAATTAAAATATTGTAATTTTGGGTGATAAGCTTGTATGTAAAATTGCAATTTTTTGTTTTAGTTTAATTAAATTTCCCTTCATTTCTCATAGAGCATATATGATGGAAGCAGCCGGGAGCACACAACTGGCTCACATCTGCTATACTAGTGGCAAGGAATGGCAGTGATTGAAAGAGGCAAGAGCATGCATCTAGCAAGAGGTGGGCACCAAATGGCGATAATTAACAAACATGTATGTTGTTTCTCCCCGAACATTAAAAAGGACCGTCACTGTTGCATAACCAATTCTATACTGCTAAATAAACTATACATATTTAATAGTACAGTTATTATAGGTAGTAGGTGGGCTGTAACCATCAACCCTTACAATTTGATGTTTATATAATTGATATTGGTTACATATAAACTATGTTAAATGATGCCTTAAAACTGAATCGCGCGTACTAAAAGGACTTGAAGTTAGATGTCATGATGATATGCTCCGAACGATATATATAAGTTAACAATTAGTTAATAGTTTAAGATGAGGTATACAAAACAGAGATTGAAATACACATTAAATTTTAGATAGGAATCTCTTTAAAATAAAAATATATAAATTAAGTAACCATATATATAGCAGAATAGTGGTCAGGAACATTCAGAACACAGTCCAAAAGTGATTTCTTATTTACTATATATGCTTAATAACATGTAGCTAGCTAGTCTCAACAAAGTGTAAACTCCCAGATTGTTTCAAGAGGGCGCAAAGCAATGCGTTAAGCAAATAAGGCCAGGAATCAGCCACGCCGTTGCCTTAATATCACGAGCTTTACTATAGAACCTTTCAGATGTGCTGCACTCCAAAGCATGAAGATGCATGTTATAATAGCATTCGATGTTCGATGGACATTCTACATAGATTTGGTGTCTCACATGTAAAATATAACGAGATTTTTTGACAAAATAGAATACCGTAATATACCATGATAAAAGAGTCCCTTACAATGTCATAACAAACCCTAGAGGGTCCTCTCTGCATGATGGATCGGAAAATACACAGGGATAACATATATACTGAATAATGGATCTTACATACTGCCTTCACCTCTTTCATGGCCATCTCCACAAGAGGGATAGTAAAAGCCTGAATTTTGATCAACGGATCCTTGACCATGACCTGGCCTTCCAAACGTCTGGGATGTTGGCGGCATTTCATTGCATGCATACCTGATCAAATCAGCATTTGTGGCATCTAGTTCCCTTTGGAGTCGAATGACTTGTCTTTGGAGGACTGAGATGGCTCCAACACAGCCGTAGACTGGATCTTTCATCCGTGCCTCAGCTTCATAGGCAAGAGAGTTGACAGCATCTTCCCTCTGATGGGGCATCACCTCGTTTAGGAGTTTGCTGACGTTGCTTGCTCCAAATATCTTGTGAACATTGGCAAACTTCTGAGGCTCTTCAGGTGGAAAATAGGGTGCAAAAATGCAATCAGGCATGCATTTTCTCCTTAAGAACTTGCAGGCTGCACATGGAGAATTGGAATAGCTCGAAGAAGCCATATCCTCTCTGCACAGCAAGGAATCAACACCTAGCGTAATTAAGTATCAATATTATTTGTCTTGTTAAAAGTTTTCTACCGACTAGAATGAAACCAAAACGTGTTTTTTTTTTTTTTTTTTTTTGTGTATTATCTAAGGATTTAGCTGGACTTATTCATAAATTTTCAAAGATTTCTTGGACTGTGAAATAGGTTTAAGAAGCACATGGTGCTGATGATTTTAAGAATTTGCATTATAGAGAAGCCAACTGCCATCTCCTTTTCAGCCTAACTTTTTACTTTTTCGGCCAACAAAAGCAGTCTTCCTTGAATTTTAATAGTGTTCATCTTGAATTTCAGGCAAAACCCTATGGTCAGAACTAACGGTAAATATAAATAAAGAAACATATATATAATACACCAAGATGCATACAACACATATATAATATTAATGTACTACTGTGTTTGGATTCTCTTGAATTTGGTCAAATATTTCCTTAGTTTCAAACCATTTATGTTTTCGTCCTTTGGGAGTCTCCCACTCCGCAATTCTACAGCTCAAGTTGCACACCAAACACATCCTATTACAGTACTAATAACAAATATAGATAGATCTTTCCTTGAAGTAGAGCATGTGGGATCTCACTGCTAGCAAGCTGCAAGCTTAAGCTTGATTAGTATTTTGTTTTGTAATTTTGTTTTTCTCCCTATAACACAAAAACAAAATAAATTTGTTACTATATATATTATTCCTCTATTCCTCTGTCTATTAAATAAATACAAAGAGAAAAACCTTTCATCAAGACCTAAAACATATAAATATATATCATGCATTAATTATTTCTTCTTCAAAATACAAAAAGGAAATCGACAAAGATAAAAGAGGCCTTGAAGAGGGTGCTGCTAGTACTTACCTTTTAACAATTCTAGGTTTCTCTGATCAAAAGTTAAAGAAAACTACCTTTATTCGGCGAGGCCCTTGTGTAGGCTCTTTCAAGATCTCTGTTCCTTGAATAATGTTCCAAGAAAAAACACTATGCGGGCATTGAAGGGTGGGAAATCCTCATAGCTAGGTAGGTTTTGTTATTGGATGTGAGAGTTCAAAGAGTAGCAAACCCTAGCTAGTTGCAGGACACAGAGAGAAACCTGCAAATACAGTGACAAAAGGTAAGGAAGATGAGAGCAAAAGGAGGCAAAGAGCATTTAATGAGAAGGAATGGAAAGCAAAAGACAAGTGTGTAATAATTGGGGCTACAAGAAATGGGATGACTATGACACTGTACTTATTGTAATAATATTGTCAAAACACTGTTCATGAACTTGCCTAATTCTATGTCTTCTATCAATCCTCCATCTCTCTAGCTAGCTAAACAAATTAATTATACATGTTCATAATAACAAAAGAATAAATAAATTAATACAGCATATATATTTGGAGTCCATATGTATATATACTAGAAAATATGATTCCAACTTCGGTCAATTTAATTAATTAAAAAAATCTTATTAGAAAATAAATTTTCCTACATTGAAGTTGTTAAGTTTCGAGGGTAACTGAAATATATATACGTGTCAATGCACCCTCCTAAATGTCAACAAAAATATAGAACTCGCTGCTACAATATTCTTTAACAAGATTCAAAATAACGCAAATAAGTCAAAGTAGGACGTAGCAACAAGTTTACAGTCTACTTGTAACCGCATTAGTTTGTCTAATTATAATTAAGCAGTAAATATTTAAATAATAACTTAACGTGAGAAGACAAAAGTTAAAGGCCAAAAAGCTACGGCAGGCTTTGAGAGGGGAGTACTTGTGGCCCCCCACAAAAAGTTTAATAAACATAATATAATAAAATATATTTATGTATAATCAAAATCACACTTTGGCTTATACTATCTAATTAAATAATCAATATATGCTTTCCACATCTTCGCCCCCCAATCACAAAAGTCTGACTCCATCCCTTATGATATACCCTAAAATTCCTCCTATCAAACAGAGATTTTATATATGTGGTTAATATTAACGTAGCCATATATAGACCATGAACCATATATAGAATGTCCCTTTACATTAATTCTTCAAATTTGAAGAACCCTAAACCCCAAAAACTGGTAATTATTATCATTTCCTATTGTTGTGGGATTAATTTTAGTTGAGAATTATTATGTCTCGGGTCCAATTTTGATTAACTAATAACAAAAGGAAGAAAAAACACACGCACGCACAATTAACACATAAAGAGAAGAGTTTCTTCGTGTGAAGAGGCCGATGTGGGCGCTTGTATTTATAGGAGTGGACAAACTCCAGCCCTGATCTGTTAAAGGTGTATTATTGAATTTAACTATATATGAGCACGAATCTCTGAAAGTATCACAGTTAGCATCTATTATTGAGTTCATTTCTGATATTGCATGCACAGTAGGCTAAGTGTTAATGATTTCCATCGCAGTTACAGACAAAGTAAGGAAGCTGAAATAAAAATAGATACATATAAACGTGTGGTTGGGTTCTGATCTTTTTCACTTCCCAGCTAGCTGTTTATCTTATCTTGTGATATATTTTTGTCCGAAGCTGACATTTTGACAACTTTCATGCAGTACTCAATAATTGACAGACCTGATGAGGATCTTAAATGTAATTTGATGACAAAATGCTGATGTGATAACAATCCTTATAGTAGCAGAACTTTTATCAATTTTCACAACCAGATGCCAACAAGCTGATACATTTCATATTTCAATTGTCAGAGAAACTTTATTCAATTTTGTATAATATATATATTCATGCCTAGCTACTACCCAGAGTATATTACAACACCTTTTTTTTCACTTTTCGCCAAAAAAATTCCTTAACCCCAAAGCTAATCATGAACTCTTATCTAATTTTCATGGTTAAATAGTTAAAATTACGAATCATAACACTTCTACTGTATTGAAGTTTTTGAATCAAGTATGTATTAAAAAAATAACAAAAATTGGTGCAAAAATTCCTTTTTCTTTCCTTTTGATAACCCGAAAATCTTTCAACATTTCATCATTCATATTGAGTTCTTAAACTGAGGGAGACATCCACACCATGTAAGTTTCCTAGTCAGGAAATATACATGTTCCAATTAAGTAGGTGGCCCCACAAATGATTGCTAATTTGATTGGCCAGCTAATTGATAATATTTAGTGGAATTCATTGAACTAAAACAGAGTATATGCATTCCTTCAATTTAAGTATCTAGAGATGTCAAATGGATCATATTATTAAATTAGTATAACTTTTAATAAATTAAATATAATATAAAATAAGAATGTATTGAATAAATATATATATAAAACAATCCTTATATATATATTTATTCACCCCTCACTAATCTAATTATATGACCGGTTTGATATCTCTACTTGATATATTTTGCCGCAACTTTGCCTTCAACTAGTTTTATATTATAAATAACACAACCACTATCAAATACCGTTTTATATATAAGTAAAATAATTAGTTGAAATAATTGAAATCATGTGTCGGTGTACATAATTAAGAAGAATAGTTGAAGAGTGATGATGATCTTATTTAGATCTTCTCATTATGGTACATGAATCTACTTTTTGTAGACTCAACATATGCGGACGCGTGCATGCGTACAAACATGCCTTCACTTTCATAATCTTTCGAGCCAAATCATAGAAATATTTGAGGATAATTATATAACCACCTTACTTTATATATATATTCTTTCTTTCGTATCATTTTGATGCCATATTGGATATTGGTACCCCAAGATGATCATCAAGAATGAAATTTAATTAATTAATTAATATATCGGAGAGCAATAAAACGATCGATCAATACCTTGCCCCACACACCATCCCATATATTATAACAAGACTTTGATTGAAATGGAATTAATTATATAAAAGTATCAATATTATATTGTTTGTTTATGATAAATGGGCAGGGAGGCTTCATGAGAAACCATATATTAATTAAAATTAATGTTGTACACTTTTGGTGATGGCCTGTGGGGGGAATACGTATAAAGAAAGTACTATTAGTCATTCATATATTGCTTGCAGCGAGAGAGAATATTGTGTGCACTCTAAAGGGTCAGATTAAAATTTGATGGGTCATGGAAAAAAGTTGGGAAGAGAGGAGATAATCAAAGTGGAATAATTCAAATCAAACGAAGCATGGGCCTAATCATTGGAGAGTACCGATTATTGGTGGTTAAATATAAATAAATATATGTCGTATAAGGCGCATTTTTAACTTTTAAATTGTTTAGAGATGGTGTACTTCTGGTGACCACAACTCCAACAAAAGAACCCATGACCCATCTACAAATATATTTTTCCCTTAAGCTTCTCATCAACTTTAGTTTGGCCAAAACATTCTGCCAAATTTAGGTCTTAGACTCTCTTATGAATTGAATTCCGTTTTGTTCAGCCGAAACTCTCCCCATCGAGTTCTCCAAATGGGTGTTAATAATTAAAATATTGAAGAGGAAACATTGGGCCTTTTATATACTTTATAGAGTATTTGATCAAGATTTTACACTTGATAAGCAACATAAGATCAGAATTGTTTATGTGCCTTGGAAAACCTGGACAATGTTACATACACACGCACACACATATCCTAATAATAATTTAACTTGCTTCCTTTGAAGAGAATTTATACATGATGAACTAAAATCAGCTTGGTGCATGAATCGCTCAACAAATAGTGTTATAGACGGTACAGAATGGAATGCATTAACCCTAGCTAGCTAGAGTCAAAAAATCACGCTCTTTCTAGGTATTAATTGGACCACTTTTTATGCTTCAAAGGAGGGAAAAATAATAAAAATATAGAGGGACGAGCCACAAAGCCAGCCATGAGGTGCTTTTAGTTGCTTTCGCTGGTATATTATTGTATTTGTACCTAAATGTTCATTAATTAATTATATATACTTTATTAATCCACTCTAAATTATCAAATTATACGTTGTTCTGAGGAACTAGAATATCATATAGTGGGCCAATTTGACTAAAGTACTTCATTTGGTTAAATCTCTATTCGCACAAGCCACAAGTTTGCTTTCTCAGTTCACAACCGCGGAGATAAAAGAAATTTAATGGGCTTGTAATAAAAGGATTGACACCTTCATTCCCATAATAAATTGCTGGGAAACATGCGGGATTGCCTTTTGCGGGAGAGAGAGAGAGAGAGAGAGAGAGAGATATTGTGCCTGCAAGATCAATATTTAGTTAACAATGAGTGTTATTTTTATTAACTTTGTCTCTCGAATTCTGATTTTATTAGAGAAAAAAAAAAAAAAGGAATACTTCAGTCACCTTAAAAAAATAAGGTTTAAAGACGAAAGTTACATGCTTTATTTTGAGTGTAAGCCAGACCTCTAAACTCTAAAGAAGAGGAATTGAGTAAAGCAAAGAATGAGAGTAAAATGTTATTTATCTATTACTTTATAACGTTTGGAGTCTAAATTATGATTTTTTTAGTATTATCTAATTAAGAAAATAGAGGTTTAGTGTGATAGTAAACAATACAAACTAAAAGTTAACCTGAGTGACAGTTTATAGTTTTATCAAATAAATTTCATAATTTTACATTTTGCTGAAGAAGGTAATTTTGAAAATTCACCGTCACTTTTTAAAGAAACTTGAGGTGTGTATAAAATGATCAAAATTTAAATATTAATAAAAAAATGTGAGTTCCAAATATACTCTTCAATTTTGAAAATGCCTACGACTAAAGACCTCAAATCAATTTTGAAAATGTCTTCAATTTTAATCTTTCTAATTAAAATCTTAATTTGTATACAAATATGTACTATAAACCTCTGTTTTCTTAATTTATTAATCATAGTTTATTGACCAAATGAAAGTAAATCTACCACAAGAAAGAGAAAAACGAGAATAACAGAGATACAAGGTAATGACAAGCAGAATAAAGACAACAAAGACGAGGGTAGATAAACATATATTTCACAATCAAGAACTTTAAGCCTGAAACTCATTCTAGGCAACCCTAGTCTGTATAGTTTTACTCTGTAATCTCTTCTTTATTAGTTCATTAATTCAAGAAATAATTTAGACTCATCTGTTGCCATATGATTTATGCTGCAGAGTATTTGATTTCATGTTATTACATTTTGCAGATCAAAGCAAAGAGTCAGAGCAACTGGGGCTTGTTGCTGTCTCTCATCTTCTCCTGTCGCTAGGAAGACAGAGAAGGGCCCACATGTTTTGTGGACTAAACCCGTACAGAATCACAGATACTGCATTTACAGACAACTTCTGCAACATGTTCAATGTTCTTTTCTTTTACCTCCAAAGGCTTATAATTCAAGTCTACTTATTTACTTCGATTTAAGAGACTGAACTTAGCATATTCTCGCTTAAAATGGTGTTGAAACCAAGCATAGTTTATATAATTTGTGACTCCAGCCATGGGATAATTAGCCTTGCCAATATGTACAGGCTTGAGTTATATCAACCTAGACATTTGAAAGCAAAAGGGGTGTTCTTTCTTGAATTCAAATTCTATTTTTTTTACTGCACATTTTCTAATGCATTTTATATTCAATATCAACATCAACCATGTGCGAAACCTAACAAAAGTAGATTATTTGTATAATAATGTATTATTTAACTGTATAATAGATTATTTGTACTGGAACTTCTCTCAATCAATCAAAACAGAAAGGACTAAGGAGAAAAATCGAGATGTGATATTGGCATAAACAATATATTGTATACCCTTTAAACTGCACATGCAATCCTGCAAAACCAAAATCAACATAGTCAGGTTTGAATCAAACTACATAATCTTATATCAAAGTCAACAGGAGAAAATACTTACTCTAGATAATCTGAATGACTGAGCTTGGATTCTGGAGCTATAAGGACCTAAAAATAGGCATTTTGTACAAGAATATTCTTTAGAGAGCAACAAAAATTATTCCATAAGAATGATGTTTGAAGTTCTATTGAGCTACTAGAAAGTAATCTCGGATAGTTCTTCGTTTCACAGAGGAAGGCGGGTTCAACACAGAAGATGGACTCTTCAAAGCAGCTTCAGGGCTCTTCTCAAGGGTTTCTTCCAAATCAAAAGTTGAAGAAATTTTTCTCTTCTGGGCTTCAGGAGTTTTAAGTACAGGCATGGTAATAGGACTGGAAGAATTAATATGGTGCAATACTTCATCATCGGACTTTGAACTCTCATGACCCTTTGCTAGACCTGTCTGTTCTTCATTCATTAAAAATTCTCTACATTCTGCACTGGGCATCGCCATTACTCTTCTACGAATGGAAGACGGATATCTTGTGCTAGGGCAATAACTGCTTTGAATGTTCCATATGCGAACCTAACAAAAGTAGGTACATATGTCAAACAAAACATCTTAGACAGCATTTAGAGGTTACATTCTGCTATCTATAAGACTATTGTAACCTTACTGGTCTTACCGTGAAATCATCTGAAGAAGTTGCCATCTTTCCTGTCTCAAATGAGCACCTGCGAAAGAAGTTAAATATGATTAACACGTCTACATTGGGAAATTCAACCGCATAACAATTTGATGGGAAAAAATGAACCATTACGTACCAATCTACTGCTGTAACTTCTCCATCGTGACTTTTCAAAATGACAGGATCTGTATGGGGCTTGTCCACCTGGTTTGACATCAAATATTTAGACCACAAACTGTAACAACCCAAATGGAAACAGAAGTGCTTATTTTGCAAAGAAACTCTACCTGCCATATGTAAGCATTTCCATCACTAGAGCCACTGAGTATATGAGCTGCATCGGGACTAATTGCTGACTGCAAAGGCATAAATAAGTTATGGATACAGCATAGAATATGAATCTAATGACAGGTGAAATTGGTAATCATCGTAAAGGGTGAGAGAGCAGCAGTTTGGGCTTGAGACAAAACATACCTTTACATAAAATGATTCTATTTGACATCCAGAGAAAGATTTTGTAAGACCCTTTTCAAGCTGAAGTATATTATACAAGTATATTCTGACAAAAGGAAGAAAATAACATCTGATTAAACATTAAAGCTTAATGAATCCATCTTTTATATAATGAATGCATAATATTTAAAGCAGGTCACTTATATAAGCTGGTACTGGATCCTTCATATTCCTATTTTTGACAAGTGTGACTGCATGCTAAATACAAAGGAAGGATGCACTACAAAGAGTCACTCAACATGGGTTTGCCTCCAAGCCAAGGTACAGTTTAGTTTTACAAGGAAATTAGTAGTATAGATCAAGGAAAATGTAATCACCTATTGTCCATGCATGAAGCTGTAAGAAACACTCCATTTAGATCCTGTGACAAGCTAGATATACCATGTAATCTTTTTTCCTGAAATCAGAAAAAAGAAAATGATAAATACAATTGTTATAACCAAAAAACTTTCAAGAATATAATTAAAACTTAGATTCAGACGCCAAATAGTAGTTTTTCTTTTTTCAATAGTTGATAAAATTTCAGTTGATCTCCAGCTACAGAGTAATGCCTATCATGCATTAGAAATACATCTTGATTCTGGAAATAGAATAGGAGATGATCATTCTATTTTGCAAGAGCAAACCAACCTTTATTGCTGATGACTTGGGATAAGGGCATGCCTGATTTACTTGAGTTTTAAGATTTCTGGTATCCCAGAATTTCACAACACTGAGACAAAGGAATTATCAACAAATTACGGAGAAAAATTCAGAATTGTATAAATTCAAGAGAAATTCAAAAATAATTTTACTAAAGCTACTTGCCACATACCTATCCACTGCACCAGCAGTAGCAATTGACACCTCATCTTTCAGATAAAGAACCGAGGTAATGCTCATGGAAGCAGCCTGGAAGAACTGAAGTGTTAGAAAAGAGTACAACAAATCGGATGAGGAAGAAACTTAAGAAACTCGCCTTGCCACGCCGAACTCGTTTTGCTTGAGTTGAAAGATGGGCTCCTTTGACCAAAGCAGATGAACTGGGTGAAAAAACAATGAAAGTGATGACCTAACATCCCAAAAAAAATATTAAAAAAAAAATTAAGGATCCAAATGTTATATACTTCTTTTATGTGATAAGGAAGGTAATGATAACTTACACAGCATGAAATTCTCCACATCCGCTCTTAGAACTAATGTTGCATCTCAAATCCCATATTGCAAAAGATCCATCTCTTGAACCAGAGACAACAAGATCTGTTGAAAATTTACAATTAAATTAAAAAGAAAAAAAATCAATAGATAAATTCCAGATGACAAAATTTCTTAAAAGAACCTACCAGAATTTGTTGGGTGGGAGCACAAAGATTTTACACTCCCTGTGTGCCCCATCAACACTCCAATACATTTTTTTTCCTGAACATCCCATACCTTTATCTGCAGAATGAACAAAGAAAGTTTTATTTATTTCTAACTGTGATCTTCATCCTGTTAAGTGCTAAGATTTAATTCTTATGACTTTGTCAATTTGTAACCCTAATCGTTTTGGTTAGCAACTCAAATAAGTTGTTTGTAGAGATCAAACTTAGGTCACCAACTTACAACATAAGTCAGGTTAATTTGACTGCAAAGTCCAACCCTTATTGAGTTACCAAACTTCTAATTCCCTTCAAATGTATAGAACAAGTATAAATGAATAAGTAGCAAAAGTTTGAGGAAAGAATCTTAAAATAAACTCATATTGGTTAAGGCTACCTCAAAGAAAAATTATTTTTTGAGGATGCAAATGCTTAATATAAACTTGCTTGCATTTTTACTTACAGTTTGATCACCTGAAGCTGTTAGAATGTTGCTATCCTCCTGTGAAAAAGTTCGGAACATGATATTAGAATTAGCAAAGATTGGTCAAAACATCTTAAATCATAACCACTAAAGCCTAGCGGCATTAGCTTCCCAAAACCATTCTTCTTATATAACAGAAATGTCCATTTTTTCACAAGTGACTGATATTTTACCAATATCAACAAATCTGGATTATGATACTTGATTTGACAATCATTCAATGCTTACGTTTGTCATTGAAGCTAAAAAGATAGTTGATAGGTAGAATTCACTATTGTTTCCCTTGAAACAGACATAATGGCAATATGCAAATTAAAGCTTTCCAAAATCCAGTCATATAATAGGAACCGGATAAAAAATCAGCTACCTGAATTATATACAATAAAAAAGAACCTATGATCATATTATTTACAAATCTCTCTTTTGAACATTACTAAAAATTTTGTACCACCACACGCAATTCAGTCATATAATTTGAACTGGATAAATTCTATACAAGTTTATTGTAAATTCATTAAACATTTACCTACCTTGATCCAGCATAAATCAAATATGGCATTTTGATGCGCAATCCAGTCACTAATTCTGACTTTATCTGCCCAAAATTCGTTAAAAGAAATAAAAAATAAATCAATAAAATAACACGATGATCAAATGGAACCAGTTAAAAAAAAAATCAGAAACGGTGGAAGTCAACTCTGAACGGGTTTTGAATAGAATGAACAAACCTGCATTCTCGTGGTGACATGCAAAAGAAGAAAACTTCCTTCGAGAATCAAACAAGCTAACATAGCCATCCTCATCAGACACCGCAAATATATGAGAATTCTTACTTGTCTGCAAAATTAGGGTTTTTCACTATCAAATTTGGGATGTCTTGCTGTAAGATTTTAAGTCTACAATTTTAGCTAAAATGAAAAAAAAAATACCTTACAAAATGAAACGGCCAATGGAGGTGTTTCCTCGCCGCCGTGTTCAACAGCCACAGCTCCGATTTCCTTAAAATCCGATGCGACGGCACCAACAAACGGTCTTTTTCTAACTGAAATTAGAAATAAAATTTAAAAAAAAAAACCTAAAACGTCAAAAATAGGAATCAAATAATACACATGTATTGAAAGCGAGGGGGAGAGAGAGAGAGAGAGGGAGAGAGAGAAAGGGACCTTTGAAACCGCTGAGCTCTCTAGATCTGATATCTTGGAAGAAAGATCGAGAAGCAGAGGCCTCCATTTGAAGCTAATCCACAGCTATACAGAAAGGGAGCGAGTGAATGAGAGATGGGGAAAAATCTTGTTTTGTGCAACATTGAAATGTTTTTATTGCTATCAATTTTGGCGCCATTGCTGTCGCTTTTGAGCGGGCCGGGCAACTCAAACTTCGTGTTTTTGGCGGTAATCTTATTTGTTTTCAAGCCTAAACTTATTATACTTGTATTTTATTTGCTTAATTTACAAAATTATCTTCTATAAATAAACATGTAACTACTATGTCATTTTAGGCACGGTATTCATATATAATATAATTCTAAAAGATAGCATTTTCTTTTTCTATTGTGAGATGTTATTTTATAATAATTTATTGATATATCTAATGATTTAACTAAATTATGGGAGAAAAGAAAGTGTTGTATTGAACAAAAAAAATAGACCTTAATTTGTTAATTCTCCTTACATTTGCGATTATCAATTTTAATCCTATAAATTTTCTGTTAAGTGTTAAACAAACTAAATATATGCAATTTTAATAAGGCTCTGAAATGTTTGAATGCATATTCAATAATGGTTTCTCAAAAATGCCATTTGGTGGTCAGATTCAAATCACTTGTCGTGTGATGGCTTTATCATATTGTAATTGTAATTATATTGAGAATTTATGATCCATCTATGAAATATTTAATTATTATAAACATAATGCAAAGCAAAATATAATGGGTAAAAGAAATAGATTATTATTAGTTTATCAATTTAATGGGAGTAAAAATTAACATCCATTTAAACTTTTTTTCTTTTTTAATGTGATCTAAAGAAATTCAACTGAAATGAGGGGCAGAAGAATGCAAGAGGCCGGGCTACAGCCCAGCTGGGATTTTCTTTTTTCTTTTTTATTTAAATCGGTATAAGATAAGGTTTGAAGGAAAAAAGTGCATAGCTTAAGAAATTTTTTATTTTAATAATTAATTTGTGTTTGTTTGGTCTTGGTGATTGCAAAGGCGACTGGCTGACCATGTTTTTAATAGATGTGAGGCTCATTGATTGGTTAATTCATTGAATAGCCCACTTAAAACATTTATATATTTGTTTCTCAATTTATATACTCTCACTCATGAATGGTACTCTCTTTATACAAATATCTAAAACAATTTTGTTTCCTTTTTTAATTACCTTTATGAAAAAAATAATTTTCTCTTATCATTCAATCCTTTATATAAAACAATTATTGTATAAAAGTATTTTCTTTTTGTCTCTCAATTCATTTTTAAAAGAATTATTATGTTCATATTATGTTTTATCTCTTCATATTCATATTATATCTCTCCTAATTAGGTATATATATATTTTTTAATCACTGCCACTGATTGAAAAATTTGAGGGGTTCAGCATTACGGTGATGAAAACTTTCAAACTCCTAAAATGAAGGCTATTTTCAAAATTTTCACAAAAAAAAAAACAAAAAAAAACAAAAAAAAGGCTGCCACGTTTAGTGATGGCAAATGGATCCGGACGGGGCTGGGAATTTTTTCCATAATCCGGGATACAGGCGGGGCCCGAGGTTTACTTAGAAGCAGGCCTAGGGATATTAACCCGTTTCTTCAATTAATTAGCATTAGGCCCAGTTTATGTAGCCCAATTTGCTTAAATTACTTAGGCCCAGTTTAGTGGCCTAATTTGCTTACGCCCAATTAGAATTTAAGTGGTTGTGAAAATTTTGATTTAAATTGTATGCGCCGTGAATAGGGATGGCAAAACCCGGGGCCGGGGCCGGGACCGACGGTTCCCGTCCCCGGCGCCCCGGCCCCGGCCCCGACATTTAAAATTTTAATCCGGCCCCGGGATATTCCCCGGAATTTTTTTTCCGAGGCTGGAGCCGGGGCACCCCGGACGGGACTGGGTTTTTCAATAACCCGGGATTAAAACGCGGGTTGTACAATTTTTAAAAAATTCTGAAACTTTCTAATATATCATATATATTTTGGGAGTCATTAGTTTATACAAAGAGGGCTTTGGCCCCGTGGTACTGCACGGCTTGAATATAAGGGAGGGCACGGGTTCAAGGCTTGGCTGGAGCAATTCTTCATTTAATTTTTGAAACTATGGCATGGGTTGGGCTTAATCTCTATATAAATCTTCACTCATAAGTTTATGCAAAATGAGACTATAGCCCAGTGGTAGTGGGTGTTGTGTTGTTTAAATATGTTAGAGGGAATTGGGTTTAAGCCGTGTTGGTGCAAATTTTTTAAATTATGGCTTTGGGTTGTTGGGCTGGGCTTTGCACGTTGGACTGTTTAAAAAAATTAGAAAATGGGCTTAAATTTATATAAGGGGTTATAAGCAAGTATTACAACCTTAGGGATATGAACTTTATTTGACATAATTTTAAAATTTCAATTACATCCCCTGGGTTTAATTCCGGGTCCCCAGCCCCCCCACCCCGGCGGGGCCGGGGCAGAAAATTTCTCCCCGGCCCCGGCCAAATTCCCCAGTTTTTCGGGTTATTACCCGGCCCCGGACGTCCGGACTTTCCAGATCCCCGGCCCCGGCCGCGTCAAATTGCTATCCCTAGCCGTGAATCGAATCGCTTGAACGTCTTGTGTCCCTCAATTGTTAATTGGTAATAGAATGAAACAGATAATTTATATTTATTACTCTCACAATATATTTCACCAAAACATTTCGTTTCGAACTACCTGGGTCAATAACTAAATTATTTGGCGGTCAAGGCCATTGAGCAAACCTTTAAGTTGTGAACATTGTGAAAAATAAAATATAATTAATAAAAACTAATGGTTTAAAAAAAAAATCTTTAACTCGGGTTGAAATCAATTTTAACTTTGGTTGACTAGAATATGCTGTGTTTAGACTCTATAGCACTATGTTTTTCTTAATCGTTTTGTGTTTCCTTTAATTGGTTTATATTGCATGTTAACATGCGTACTTCTTATCAAGTAGCGTCAATTCTCTGGTTTTATGTTAGATCAACCAGTATATTGCTCTGTAATTTTGCTTTGGTTTTATCAACAAAAATTGTGTGAAAACAAAAAAATCCCCAAATTGTAATCAATTTCAATAAGTCCATGGAGCCCATGTGCTTAAGCGAGCTCGCAAACGACACACTCTACTCACAAGCCCTCAAATCATGCACCTCATCCATCAACGACATGTATTTTGGAATTTGGGCCAAATAACATCTTATATAGCCCATAATATGGTTACCATAATTACGAAGATGTGAATAAATTTTAAAATTTTATGTAGTTGAAATTATTCAAAATCAATTATTCTGTCTCTAGTTTTTGAAGTTTATTTTGAGCATAAGCTAGAACTTTGATTCTGAAGAAGAGAAGATGCGTAAGGAGAATAATAAAATTAAAGAGTTATTTCTCTATCATTTTTGTTGTGAAGATGAGAGACATACATACTTACAAGTAGCTAAATGTAGAATTAGTTTAGGAGTATAAAGCACACACCCAACCAAACAATAAGTAAATTAAATAAAAGACACAAATGGCTTATACTGGTTCAAACCACATAAGTGATCCTACATCCAGTTGCTTTTGATGAGCAATCTAATATGATAATAATCAAGAGAGTTACAAGAGATTTACAAGATAAAACTAGGAGAAAATAAGTAATTTTTCAATACAAGAAACCCCAATTTTCTCTAAACCCTTTCTCTCTTTTCAACCCTCTTCTATCTCATAAAAACACTAGAGACCACCTCCTTTTCATACTCCAAGAAATATAAATGTGAAAGCCAATATCAATTGTCATGTGTACTGTTATAATAGAAAAATCAAAGTTGCCAACCCGTGCAATATTGACGGCGAGGGTGCGCAAAGTTTTTGTCCCATACATGATTTCCAAATGGGTCTGACTACAGTGCAGCTGCGTACCGATACGCAGCTGCACTTTGTTATAACACGGAAGCAAAAGTTGTAAATACAACTTTTGCTTCCGTGTAAAAAGTCGAAAAAGCAGCTGCTGTACACATACAGCAGCTGTACCGTAGCTATTTCCTTTCCAAACCTTCAATAGTGCCCCTGCACGATCAATAGTGCCCCTGCGCAACTTACTTGTGAGAGAGAGCAAAATCTCTGTCTACACAAATTGAGCCATTTTTCACTTATATTGTTGGGAGTTGAAATATGAATTTTTTTTTTCTAGTATAAGAATTAAAAAATAGAGGTTTAATGTGATCGTAGACCATTTCAAATTAAACACTATACTAATTGTGACAATGTATAGTTTTCTCAAATAAATTTTATATTCTTACATCTTGCTAAAGAAGATAATTCTAAAATTTCACCAAAGCATTTAAAAGGAACCTTGAGGTTTATATATAAAGATCAAGATCGAAATCAAGTTCAAAAAATACTTTTGCATTAAGAAATCGTCAATTATCAAAGGCTTCATCTTTATAATTAAATTCCTAACTCCTACGCATTCATGCATTGTAAACCCCTATTTTTTTTATATATGATGTAGGACAAATTAGGAATAGATTAGGGATTTTAATTTTGATTTTAGAGATTTTAATAAATTAGGGATTTTGACTATTATTAAGGATTTTGACTTCCTAAATTGGGAGTAATCCTAATTCGAGTTATTTTCCTAATTAATAGTTTACTATTTTATTTAGGATTTAATTTTGGTATTTTCTAGTTTAACTAGGATTAGTATTATATTTCCTAATGGAAATATATTTTCTAGTTAAGTTATGATTGTCGGCACTATAAATAAGTGTCTTTAGTTATTTTATTTCTTAGATTTGGTTGTTATTGTTTTTTTTGATCTTTTAGTAAAAAGATTGTCTCCTCCCTCAATTTCACTCTATTTCTCTCTAAATTTCTTCTATTGTTTCTCCCATTTCCTCTGTCTACATCTCCCTCCCTTTCTGTTAACTTGAGGAACCCCGTTCCTCATCAATTGGTATCAACGCGTGGTCTTGATCCCCTCTTGTACTATTTATCCTTTAGATTTTTATTCAACCTATAAACCCTAAATCTCCCACCACCATTAACTTACTTTACCCCAATTTCATATTCCACCAACCCTTCAATAAAAAAAAAAAAAATCTATTCACCGGAGTTACTGTTCACAACTTCGTCAGAATTAATGTTCACCGAAGTTACTGTTCATCGGGTTACTGTTCACTGCGACCATTATCTTGCTCTTCTTATCGATATCTACAATGTGTCCTTCATTACAAACTTCGATACTCTTAATGATACAAGCCTCAGAAAATAGGACGAACATTAGGCTTGATGCTTTGGAAAATAAAGTGGCAGAATTATTAACAACTTTAAAAGCCTTCCAAGCTTCTGCTCTCATAAAACAAGACCCTAATTTAGAGTCATCTACCAAACATAATAATCAAGGGATTTTGGGTGCAACTCCTAAGAACCATGAGGATGAGTGTGATGATTCTAGTGGAGATGATGAAGTAAGCGAGATTGATCTTCTAGATGGGCATGAATCTAGAGGTGATATTGAAAGCGAGGGCAAGATGAATTCTAATGATGTTATGGAACCTACATGTAAAGAATCTCATGAAATCATTCAAGAAATTGATTTTATGGGTTGTGATTCATATTTGGGTTCTTCTACTTTTATCATTGGGTTAACGGTCAAGTCTTCCATAGGGATTATTGTTTCTCTACCAATATTGAAGATCGTTGAAGCATCAATAATTTTTCTATCATGTGTGCTTCCAATATTGGATCATCATGAAGCGAAGATTTGGATTGACGACTTTCCAATTATCGTGCAAGATAAGACGTGGCGTTTTCTCGTGTATTGGCAACTTCCTCCTTGACAACTCGCCAGGAGTCGAGTTCTTTCAAGCGGAGGAGAATTGATGTAGGACAAATTAGGAATAGATTAGGGATTTTAATTTTGATTTTAGGGATTTTAATAAATTAGGGATTTTGACTTCCTAAATTGGGAGTAATCCTAATTGGAGTTATTTTCCTAATTAATAGTTTACTATTTTATTTAGGATTTAATTTTGGTATTTTCTAGTTTAACTAGGATTAATATTATATTTCCTAATGGAAGTAGATTTCCTAGTTAAGTTATGATTGTCGGCACTATAAATAAGTGTCTTTAGTTATTTTATTTCTTCGATTTGGTTGTTATTGTTTTTTTGATCTTTTAGTAAAAAAATTGTCTCCTCCCTCAATTTCACTCTATTTCTCCCTAAATTTCTTCTATTGTTTCTCCCTTTTCCTCTGTTTACATCTCCCTCCCTTTCTGTTAACTTGAGGAACCCCGTTCCTCATCAATATATAATCATAATTCGTTGCTGCAAGGAAGAGAAAAAGAATGACAAATATACACGGTAATGACAAGCAGAATAAAGATGCGGCTAGAAAAACACAACTTTCAGAGCATGAGCTTTGAGCGGAAACAATTCTAGGTGACCCTAGTAAGCAGAGTTTCACTCTTAAATCTCTTCTTTCATTAGTTCATAAAATCAAGCAATGTAGATTCATCTGTTGCCAGAATGCCGACTATCTTACTTAAATGTCATTAGATTTTGCAAATCAAAGCAAAGTAAAAGTGGGTCTCATTGCTACCTCACCTTTCCCTGTTTGGTACGATGGCATGGAAGGGCTATACATTTTATATGCATTTCATGAAGTAAATGCATGCTGCATTTACAAACATAATCTCTCTATTTTGATTAGACTAGCCTTGCTTATACTTGTAGGCCTGAAATATGTCAACCTGAACTTGACGCCATCCCAGAACACTTTTAAAGCAAAATTTCCTTGTATAGCCAACAAAGAGAAGAATAAAGAGAATAATTGATGAGCATTGATATTTGGCATCAAGGATATCTCATATATATACCGCTTTACACTGCAAATTCAACCCGCAAAATCAAAATCAATATCATCGGGTTTGCTTCAAACTGCATAGTTTCATATCAAAGTTACTAACCTAAAACCTTTCTAACCTTATTGGTCTTACCATGAAATCATCTTCCCTGCCTGAAATTGGCTCCTGGCAAAGTGGTTAAATTTAATTAACATTTTGAGAAGAAGTTCTAACCGCCATATGTAAGCATTTCAATCACTAGAGCAGTTGAGTATGTAAGCTGCATCTGGATTAATTGCGCTGACTGCAATGGCAT
Organism: Boswellia sacra; assembly: GCA_013180625.2. Taxonomy (NCBI): domain Eukaryota; kingdom Viridiplantae; phylum Streptophyta; class Magnoliopsida; order Sapindales; family Burseraceae; genus Boswellia; species Boswellia sacra. The sequence continues at coordinate 663,451 of SNVD02014772.1, read as the reverse complement.
AAATAAATTGCAGACACCGGTAGAATATATATCTAATGACAGAGGTACCGGTAATTGTCATAAAGAGTAAGAGAAAACTGTAGTTTAGGCTCAGGAGACAGCATGACATGCCTACAGACGACGGCCGATCATGCATATTTCCATTTTTCTCCTACTTTTCCACATTGATTAACAGGATTATCAAACTTTAATATCTGTTTTCCCACAAAAAAAAAAGGATTGGCAGGAATGCTAACTTATGTAAGAATTAAATTTCTCTTACCTTCTTAAAAACACATCTGGGTTCTATAAAAAAGGTCAGAGATGATCATTTTACTTTGCCATGCCGAACTCGTTTTGCTTGAGATGAAAGATTGGCTCCTTTGACAACGGCAGATAAACTGGCTGAAATAATGAAAGTGATGACCAAAAATGCATTAAAAAATAAAAAATAAAAACTTCAGAAATGATCCTAATGTTATGTACTTGTTTATGCAGCAAGGAATGTATTGATAACTTACATATCACAAAACTCTCCACATTCACTTAAAAAAAAAAAATCAATAGATATTCTTAAAAGAACCTCCGAGAATTATTTGGATGAAAGCACAAAGATTTCACACTCGCTGTGTAAAGAAAGGATTATTTATTTCTCAGTCGATCTTCATCTTGTTAAGCCCTAAGATTTAAGATTTATTTCCTATGTACTCCTTATCTCAGCTGTCCATTTTGAATTTAGTTGTCTTGTACTCTTGTCTGTTTGTAAACCTTGTTTTTGGTGGCAGCTCAAATAATTAAGTTGTTCATGGAGAAGAAACTCAGTTCCCCAACTTCCAACATAATTCAGGTTAAATTCACTGTAAAATCTGACCAAATTTCTAAATCTGTTCAATTGTCTAATCAAGTGTAAACTAATTACGAGTAATAGTTTACGGAAAGAAACTTAACTCATATTTATTAAGGCTACCTAAAAAAAAAATATATATATTTTCAAAGATGCAAATGCTTGGAATAAACTTCTTGTCTCTCTCTCTGTTTGCATTGTTGCTTACAGTTTGATCACCTGAAGCTGTTAGAATGTTGCTATCCTTCTGTGAAAAAGTTCAGAACATAAATAATATTATCATCAATAAAGATCAGTCCAAATATTTTGAACCAAATGGAATGGCCTTCCCAAAACCATTCTACTTATAAACAAAAATGACAATTTTTTGACGAGTGACTGATATTTTGCCAATATCAACAAATGTGGAACAAATGTGAACCATGATTTGACGAAAGTTGCTGTATAATTAGCGGATTGGTAGAATTCACAATAGTTGCAATTGAAGAGGCAAATCAAACGGAATAGCATTATATGTAAATTAAATCTTGCTAAAATTAATCCATAATGGAACAACCCTTTTTAGTTCTCAAAACGAAAAAAGACCCCATCATCCTATTATTTACAGATTTCTCTCACAAACATCCCTATAAACATTTTCAAATATGCAATTCAGTCATGTAATTCGAGCCGGATTAAAATTGTTTCTTACCCATACTCTATGTAAGCTAAATGTAAATTCATTAAAAAGTTTACTTACCTTAAAATAAAATATGGCATTTTGATGCGAAACCCCGTCACTTATTCTTGCTTTTTCTGCCCAAAGTTCATTGAAAAATAAATAAAGCGATAAAATATCATGAAAATTAAATATGAACCAACTAAATAAAACAAATCAATAGAACAACCCTATCTCATTATATACCTTTACAAAACAAGACGGCCAATGGAGGCGTTTCCTTGCCACCATTTTTAACAGCCAAGGCTCCAATTCCCCTGAAATCCGATGCAACGGCATTGACATACGGTCTGTTTCTGGCTGAAATTAGAAATTAAAGAACCCTAAAACATCAACAACAAGAATCACATATGATGTTGATAATATAATATTATTTTTGGAGAACACTATTATGCTAATTAATGTTTGACCCTAAACCTTTTTTTTAAGCATGATCTAAAGAAATTCAATTATTAGATGAGAAAATGTGTCTTGGTATCTTGACACTGGTGCTACTGATCACATAACTTCAGATATGAGCAAACTTGCATCAGTGAGCAAATACATAGGACCAAAGACAATTCAAGTCGGTAATGGTACATCTTTATCCATTACTTATCTTGGTTCTTGTTCTTTACATTCTCTTAATTCCTCAACCTATTTTAAGCTTCAAAATATTTTATTTGTGCTTACAATCACTAAGAGTTTACTTAGCGTTTCTTAACTTATTAAAGACAACAATAGAACTATTGAATTTCATGATCATGGTTGCTTGATTAAGGACAAGGACACTAGACAGATTCTGTCGGAAGGATTTCTCAGTAATGGACTATATAAGATTTCAACAGCTTCAAATAAAGTTTCTTGTCATGCTTCAACAAATAAAGTGCCAGCTCTTATTTCATTGTTTTCTTCTTTAACAAGATTTGTCAGCTCAGATGCTACTACTTTTTCAGTTGTGAGTGATCAAACTCTTTGGCATAGGAGGTTGGGCCATCCACATCTTCAAGTAATGCAAAAATTATCTTCAGCTACTTAGTTGTTCAAATGTACAAACAAAACTGATTGTTTTTGTGAACCTTGTAAGCTTGGCAAGCAATGTCATGACACCTATCCTAGTTCTAATACTAAAGCAGCTGCTCCACTTGATGTTGTGTAATCGGATCTCTGGGGTCCTTCTCCAATAAAATTAGTTGAAGGTTACTCTTATTATGTGAGCTTTGTGGATGATTTTAGCATATACATTTGGATATTTCCTCTTAAATCCAAAGCTGAAGTGTTTAATATCTTCAAGCAATTTCTAGCATTTGTTGAGAGACAATTTAGTACTAAATTGAACTGTTTACAGTTAGACTGGGGTGGTGAATATAGACTATTTGCTTCTTATCTCAAAGAGCTTGGGATTGCTTTTAGACATCCATGTCCCTATACTTATCAACAAAATAGAGTTGTAGAAAAAAGACACAGGCATATTGTTAATACTGGTCTCACTTTGCTGGCTCAGGCTTCCTTGCCTCTCTCATTCTGGTGGTTTGCCTTTCACATGGCTATTTTTCTTATAAATAGGTTGCTATCATCTTCTTTGAAGTCTCATTCTCCATTCTCTATTCTGTTTCATGTTTCTCCTAATTATAAGTTGTTTAAAGTCTTTGGGTGTGCTTGTTATCCTAATCTAAGGCCATATCAATCCACAAGTTTTCATTTCATACATCTGCCTGTGTCTTTGTTGGCTATAGTTCTAAGGGTTATCTCTGCCTTCATTCTTCTGGCAGAATCTACATTGCTCAAAGTGTGTCATTTAATGAACATGAGTTTCCATTTAAGACAGGTTCATTTCTTAACTCATCTTCTTCTTTAATTTTTGAGAATATTTAAGGACCTTGGATATTTCCTTCTCAACAAGCATTCTCTTAACCTTATACTTCTTTGCCATCTAGTGCTTCTCCTGCTTCACTTGGTTCTTCTAGTCAGTTTACAGAAACACCTATTGTTACAAACTCTCATGTTTTTCCAAATTTAAGTTCACCTATAGTAGTTCCTTCTGCTGTTTCCAATTTGGTTCCTCGACCCATTTCTTTACCATCTTGCTCTTTAAATACTCATCCTATTGTTACTAGATCCAAGGTTGGTGTCTTTAAGCCCAAATCATATGCCTATAATGTTGATTCTTTTGTTTCCTCTTCACTTGAGCCAGCAACTGTCCAGCAAGCTTTATCTAATCCACATTGGTATGCTGCTATGCAGTTGAGTTTCAAGCTTTACAAAGCAATCAGACCTGATCACTTGTTCCACCATCTCCTGATATGAATGTGGTTGATCACAAGTGGGTTTTTAGAGTCAAATATAACTCTGATGGCATAATCCAGAGGTATAAAGCGAGGATGATAGCTAAAGGCTTCCAACAAACACCTGGCATTGATTACTTTGACACTTTCAGCCCTGTAATTAAGCCTTCAACTATCAGAGTTTTTTCTTTAGCTGTTACTTTGGGTTGGGATATATAGCAAATAGATGTGAATAATGCTTTTTTTCATGGTGAGCTTCAAAAAACTGTTTTTATGTATCAACCAGAAGGGTTTGTAGATGCTTAGCAACCTACATTTGTCTGTCATCTTCATAAATCCTTATATGGTTTGAAGCAGGCTCCTAGAGCTTGGTTTGACAAGCTCAAGAGTGCTATGCTTCAGTGGGGGTTTCAACCATCAATTTCAGATACTAGTTTATTTGTTTTTAAGTCTGCAGCATAATAATATTGTTGTTGGTGTATGTTGATGATATTTTGATCACTGGCAGTGATAATGTTCAGCTTAAAAAGGTAATCTATGATTTGAATCAAAGATTTGCACTCAAAACACTTGGCTCTGTCAATTACTTTCTTGGATTTGAAGTTACAAGGTCCAAGAGCTGTATGTTGCTCACACAAAGAAAGTATGTAAGTGATCTTTTGAAGAGATGCAATATGCTAGAGTCAAAGGCAATTCAGTCACCTATGGAAGCAAATTCAAAGTTGTCATTGAAAGATAGTGCAGAATTTGAGTAGCCTAGTTTATACAGGAGCACAATTGGTGCTTTGCAATATCTCTCAATGACTAAGCCTGATATCTCATATGCAGTGAATAAATCAAGTCAATTTGTGCAATGTCCTACAACTAAGCATTGGCAAGCTTGCAAAAGGGTGCTTAGGTATATCAAAGGCACTCCTCATTATGGTTTAATTTTCAAGCCAATGGAGTCATTCACACTCAAAGCTTACAGTGATGCTGACTGGGCAAGCTCTTCGGATGACAAGAAATCTACTTTAGGGTATTGTGTTTATCTTGGAAAAAATTTAATCTACTGGTGTTCAAAGAAGCAAAAGGTTGTAGCAAGGTCATCTACTGAGTTAGAATATAGGGCCATGTCTCTTGCAGCAACAGAGGTGATTTGGTTGCAAAGTTTGCTGTCTGAAATTGGAATCAAATTGAGTGACATTCCAGTCATGTTTTGTGATAATAAGGGAGCAAAATCTTTGGTCTTTAATATGGTATTCCATGCTAGAACAAAGCATGTTGAAATTGATGTGCACTTTATTAGAGAAAAGGTGTTGGCAGGGCAATTAAAAAGTCAACGTGTTTCCACGGAATTTCAGAATGCCGATATTCTAACAAAGCCTTTAGCTGGAGCAAGGTTTGATTTCCTCCGAGATAGGTTAAATATTTCTTCTGTAGAATATGTAGACTTGGTAGTAAAAGATGTAAGCTCAAGAGCTCAAGCAAGTTCAAAGTCTGATGCAAGTTTGATGCAAGCCTGCTAAGTTTGGTGCAAGTTTGCTAGGATGGTTATCAGAAGTCCTAGTTGCACTTGAGGGGGACTGTTAACACTATTAAGGGTAGTTCTGGAATTCGATAGCTCAGGGGTAGTTTTGTAAACTTACTTAAATGCTGTTAAGTTTGTTAGAGTTAATTAGCCAGAGTTCTATATAGACGTTTCTTGTAACTGTTTTTAACAAAATAGACAATAGAAAAAGTTTCCTTTTTATTCTAGAAATATTTGTTTCAACACCAAGTGATGCAGGGATTGGACCAGCTAGTTGATTCCACGAGACGGATAAATAAGAAAGTTGCATTAGGTTGACAAAACTGTATGGAATGGAGCCCATGAAGCTATTAGATGAGAGGTCCAAATGAGTAAGTTGTGTAAGATTGCCAAGTGATGTAGGATTTGGACCAAAGATCATGCATTTAGAGAGAATCAAATACCTCAGGGACTTGAGATTGCTAATTGAATTAGGAAATCCTCCTGAAAAATTCATGTACGAGAGATCCAAATGCTCGAGAGGACTGCTCCAGTTAAACTTTGGAAAATTAATTGTCAAGTTGTTGTTCATCCATAAATAAAGGCTTTTTAGATTTGGCAGTCTGAAGATGCGATCTGGAAAGTTCCCTTGCATTCCACAATCCTGGAGACTTAGAGATGTCAAAGAAGAAGATAGATTTGACAAGGAACTGGGAACTATGGTAGACAAGGACACATAATCAACAGTAAGTTCTCTTAATTGTGTTAAGTTTTGAACTAACCCTTCCAAAACAGGTGTTTCTAGTGTCAATTAGTTAAAGACATAATATGAAGAGAGATCAAGCAAAATTAATTTAGACAAGCGAGAGATTTCCATTGGAATTTGACCCTCCAAATTTTATCCCAAAAGTCTTGGTCAGCGAATATAGTGGGATTGAGGCCCTCTCCATCACTAATTAAGTCTCGGTCTTGTAATGGTAATTTGAAGTCTACTTTAAAGTCCTAGTCATTGGGCACATACTTTGTTTTTTGACAAACTGATGGATGTTAGGCAAGATTACCAATTCTACTAATTTCGTAACTTTATCAAATTAATCATTATTGTTAGATTCAAATTTTAAACAATTATGTATCATTTAAAATTTCGAATAATGTTGTCATTTTCATAATGTAGGACGTTAGATAATCAATAATGTAACAAGAATGAAAAAGACTTTTTAAATCATATAAGCATGAGGGTTTTTTCTTTTCCCATTTAAGTTTAAATATATCTTATCTTAATAGCATTTAAATCTAATGAGCTCTTAATTTAATATTTTAATGATTTTTTCTTTAAGAAATAAATTCATATCCGAAAAAGAGTTTTTCGTTTTCTTTTATTTTGTGTATTTGTCCGTTGAAAATTAAGAACTATGTTTTTTTATTTGACACAGTATGAATATCTAAAACTATATGGTAAATTGAAATAAAATAAAACATTTAATAAATAATTATTAAGTATATAAAACATTAAATATGAATTTATGCTACAAAATTAATTTACTTAATAAAGGATTTAATAAAGGATTTTATAATTAGTAAATTTGCTATATTGGATAGGATAGTTTATCAATAAATTTTATGGTTTTATTTTTAAATTAATTTAAAATATCAATGATAAAGTCAATTAATTATAGTTTTACAATGTGGTACTAATATAATAATTAATTAATGATGAACTACCTTAATTTTGATCATTCAAACAAAATTTAACAATTAAATAAACGAAAATTATGATTATTTGAAAAATACAAAGAAATTAAATTTATAACTATTATAGTCATGATACATGGTTACCACCTACTCCGGCCGAAAAAACAGACCAGTGATTTTAGAATTGAATTGTTCCCACACATATTTGTAGCGCCAATCTATTTTCGGAGTTTGCTTTGCAAATATTTAACATAACCTTGAATTATCATGCCTAATATTGAACCCATAACCCTTCGTATATCTAGGATTCCACCATTATTGCCGAAGAAATTAAAATTGGAATCCCATTATTGACTAAATTGAGATTGATAAAGATTTTTGACACAAAAATTAATACTTTGTTTTAATTTTATTTTCCCCTATTGCAGAAACATATATAAATGATATTGCCTTCCACATTGATTAGTTGGTGTTGTTGACTAATTTTATAATTGCTTGTATATAGTCTCACAATCACATATCCTTACAAAAGTTTGATAGAGTCTATAACATGTGTTCTAAAGTAATAAAACATTTTCCAAATTTTCATTTCTCACATCATTTAAGATGAAAATTTGACAAGAATACCATTATTGTAGTTTCAATCTTCTTTAACAAAAACATTCAAACTTAAGTTAATTATAACTTATTTGAAGAATGCCGCACTAATTTAATCAATAATTAATTATAAAGTCGCTTAAATAGAGTTTTAGAATGTGGTACTAATATAATACTTTATTAATTATGATTTTCCTTAATTTTGATCATTTGAAACAAAACTTAACAATTAAATTAATGCAAATTATGATTATTTAAAAAATACAAAAAAAAATTTAACCCAGGAAAAATTGAAAAAATAGACACTATTAGGGGACTTAAATAAAATATAGACACAATATGAAAAATTTTCATGCCATAAACACTTTCGTCACAAAATAACTACAATACCCTTAATAATTCAATTTATTCCTAAAGTGTTGATTTCCCTCTTCCTCGACTAAAAGACATCTATTTCCATAACCCCTCAACACTGTGCGAAACACAATCCAACACGACCATCCTTTGAGGATAGAAGCAAGACGACGCAGAGAGAAGCAAGAATCGACACTCGGGTAAGTTTCTTCGTCGGCGTTTTCATAGTTTTAGTAATTTTTTTGGTTCTTTTCTGGATCGTTTGATTTGGGCTAGATTTTAGGGATTTTGAATTAGGGATTTGAGTTTCCGATCAATTTTTGAACTTATTCTGTGTTTGTGGGGCTAAATGAAGTGTTATTAGTTGATTTTCTGGTTTGATGTATATTAAAACGGTGGAAACTGACGGTTTTTCTCGGAACGAAGATGATGGCGAGGGTCGATTTTTGCTCGACATCGCTTGATACGCAACAGTCTTGTCAAATGCATGAACCAACACTCAATATTAGAGAATTTTTGAAGACGTCGAGTATCGATTTCGTGAAAACTGACATATCGATGTCTCGAACTATGTATTCAACACTCGACATCTCTGTAAGGAATGTCAAGTGTCGGTTTTATGTATACCGACATAGATGTCTCAAACCATGTATCCAACACTCGACATCTCTGTAGAAAATATCGCGTGTCAGTTTTATGTAAAATGACCTGATGACGAGTGTCGGATGAAAGTGAAAACAATTGTGTCGAGTGTCGGATACATCAGCCAAAGAGTTTACAATGTCGAATTCTGAATCCGACACTCGACTAGTCCGACATCTGACATAGTCGTATTGTCGGATGGCAGGCCTAGCGTATGTCGGTTAGAGGTATTCGACAAAAGTTTCGTCGGTTTTTGTTATTGAGCTTTATCGAGCGCGTCGAGTTCCGTCGAGTTCTATCGAGTGTGTCGAGCGTTTTGACAGGTTGCTCATTTTGGCCTTTTTTTTTTTTTGGCCTTTTTGCATCATATTTAACTATAACGAACTTTGTTTTTATAGGTTGAAGCAAATGGCAAATGAATTTAGACTGTCCTTCACCTTGAAGACACCATATGGTGAGTACTACCATGGGGTTATCACAAACTTGACAAGTTTGGACTGTATAGAAGGGATTCGCGCGAAGTTGAGTGAGAGGCAAAAAAATGTGTTTCGTAATACATGTATTGGGTTTCTCCTAGACATTCGAGAGCTATCATTTCCATCTCAGTTGGTGCACAATGTGGTTCTGTTGAAGGTTAACACAGTGTGGTACGATAAAGAGATGTGGTTCCTTATTGAAGGTAAAAATATGGTTTTGAACTACAATATAGTTCAATAATTTTATTCTTGAGCATTTGGTATTTGTAGTTATGTTTTTTGTTACCATTATTGGCATCTTATGTTTTTTTTTCGTTCTTTCTAGGAAGACTGATTCATTTTTTTGGCCATGAGTTCGATTTGATTACCAGATTGAGATTTGCTTCCACCGTGCCACCAATATCGATTGTCTTGAATCTGTGCCCTTTGTTGGATTCGTATTTCGAGGGCGAGGACATGGAGCTCATGGATTTCTATCCGAGACTTCACGCATTAGATATGTTAGCTATGCCAGACAAGGATGCTGTAAAGCTGGCATTGTATTACGTGCTCGAGCGTTTTTTTATGGGACGGGATCGACGTCGATATGTCTCCCCTGTGTGGTTGAATTTCGTCAACATATTGGATGATTTTAATAATTATTCATGGGGTTTGGTGTCTTACCAGAAGACACTTAAAGGAATGAAAAATGCTTTGAATGGGAGGTTAGAAAGGTATAAGAAGCAAGCCAAAGCGAAGAACAAGAAGACGAAGGGGAAAGGAAAGCAGTGCGAGAGGTATAACTTAGAAAGATACCCCTACGCTATTCAGGTACATACTGAAAAACAAATGTGTTGACATGTTTATTAGTTTCTTTGAGCTACAAATTTAAATACCATTTGTCACTAAAAAACCCTAATGTTATTAAGGTTTGGTTGTACAAGGCTGTGCCGTACATTGGTGCGACATATGGGCAAGCGGTCGATGGGCAGAGGATACCGCGCTTGTTAACATGGGAGACAAAGAAGACCCTGTCGGAGGATATCATCAAACGTGATGTCTTATTGGCTAGGAGGCAGGTTTGTAAGGTTCCCCTGTCTTTTGAACTTTTTCTGTTTTTGTTCACAGCAAATAACTATTTAATTTGATGGATTATTTGTTGACGCAGGCTCATCCACTCGTTGTTTTGGTGCCATTTGAGGCAGAGTAGATGACAAATTGTTATATTAGGCTTGCTGAAGTAGTTGGCATCCTGAGAGGTGTACATGTAGCCTGGGCGACATCTGTGGATGCTCCTTTAATGCCTAATGTGAGGATTGAGTCACTTCCGACAGAGAATCCATCTGCACCACCTCTTGCTGGTCAGAGTTCCCCTATTAGACCTGAGGTGGGGCCAATCAGAGACACAGCCAATCCTACAATGAATGTGTGCGGTCTCAATCGCTTGCTTCTCCCGTTACTCCTACACCTCCAACATTGGAGAGTCACGGTCATGAGGATCCATCCGGAACTCATCCTGCTAGACATAGTTCGGTCGATAGACCTGATGTGGGGGTAGACATGGACACAACCGATCCCCCCATCAGTCCTGCGCCTACCACGTTCGACAGCTATGGTCCTGTAGGCGATTCGATTCCTCCGTCGGGTCCTGTGACCACCTACCATGACATTTCCCCTCCTACACACGATGTTCTTCAAGCTTGAAGGTATGTAATGAGAATTTACATTGGTATACTAATCCGTTTACATTACTGCTTGGTTGGTTTGTCATGGTGATCGTGAATAATGATATACAAGAGCAGCCGTTCCATGATGGGTTCGAGAGCACAATTTTGCGTGAGATGAGAACAGTTCTACGTGAGTTTGCAGGACTTCGAGAGGAGATGACAGTGTTACGGGCGGAGAACAAGGACATACGGGAGGAGATAGATCATTTGCATGAGGCTGTTGTTCTACTGGGTGGCCATTTCAGATACGCTGCCATAATACGTTGCACAAGTTAATAAACAGATTTTGTGATTTCTATGATGTCACACCATTTAACTTGATGTTATGGTTTGCTTTAATACAGGATTCGGATGGAGGTTCGGGTGATGACGGTGAAGGTCAAGAGCCAACAGAACCTGAACCCATGGACACGAGTGTTCGTGCCACTGATGCTCCTCCCACAGGCTTTATTTCCCTCCGAGGTTGCCATCTATTTTCGGGAAAGCATAAACGGAGCCCCTTTGTCAGTTCACTAGGTAGAAAGATGGCGAGGGTTGAGCCCACTGTATAGCCAGAGGCCCTGGTTATTCAGCCTGCAGAGAGACCAGATCTTTAGGCCCCCAAGGAGCCCACTGTATATACTGGCGAGACCGCTGTCCAGGATATAGTTATTGTGTCGCGCATGTCCTTGTTGACTTGGGTTTCACTATTTGACCCATGTGCCCTCATACCAGCTATTGATTTCATCACCTTCGATGAATAGCTGGAGGACAAGGTGGGTGATGTTGATTTGGGCGTCTACATCGCTGATCGTGAGTTTTTCAAGAAGTTGATGATGTCGTCAAAGTGGCTTGCATATGAGGTTTGCTTAACTTCTTCTCCTCTCCTCCAATATTGCAATATACATTTTGAATTTTATACATTGACGAAGGCTACTATATGCAACACATGGATAGCTACTTGTGGGTGTTACGTTGTAGAACTTGCGATATGGGAACAGCCGGTGTCCAGAGGTCTGCTTTCTTGGACCCCACTTTCTGGGTAGGTATTTGCTAAACATCTAAATTTATAGTTAATTTCTGATTCCTTCAATGTGGCAACCATACTCATGAAATTACAGTTGAAAGTGAAGTCGTTGTGGGCAATATACTCCAACAAACTGGATGATATTAACTGGGTGAATGAGGCCGATATGGTCTAATTTGTCCTTGGGGAGATGCCCCTCGATGGACGACTATGGGTCGATGTGGACAGGGTGAGTACATTTATATTCAATGTGTTAGTATGTGCCGTTTTATTTGAAATGTTGATCTCGATTTTCATGTTCTCAACTTCCTTTTAAGCTTTATGTCCCTGTTAACATCGGAGACGATCATTGGGTGGCAGTCGAGGTGGATTTGAATTGTCGTGTCGTAGTCATATATGACTCATGTATTATGCACAGTTCCACCGACACGGTCAGAGATACATTCTGGTGTCTGGTAGAGTTGATACCCCGTATGGTGTTAATGGATGTTTACGGTCTTCCTGACTACCCCGTAACCCCATACGACATTGAACGCATCGAGGATAAGACCAAGGTGCCACAGCAGGAGGCTGGGGGAGGAGCATACGGCATGTATTATTTGAAGTACATGGAGTTCTTAGAGGAGGGCGTTCCACTAACAACCTTTAAGACATTCACGAACGAACTGCAGTGGCAAAGAATGGCATTATAGCTTTAGGCTTATGGAGTTCGTCCACAGGCGAAAGAGGCCGTTCCAACTGTCACAGGGCTACCGAGGTTGCGGCGATCACAAAGCCTGTCGATGTTCTATCTGTCGATGTTGCGGCCACCACAGGACTGCCGATGTTGTCTCAGCTGCTTTGCGGGTACCACAGGGACATCTAATGACGTGTCAGCAGATGTTGAGCAGTAGCTCAACACGACTCCTTCTTGATTTCATGTCATGTATATATTTTATATAGTTACACATTTTTTGGATATATAGTTTGTGGATATTTACACATTTTTGTATAGTGACATATTTTGTATAGTAGCACATGTTTTCCATGTATAGGGGTATAAAAACTTGTAAATACATGAACATATTGGTACTATATGAATTCGTCCTATTGCAGTCACACATGAATGGTTTAGGCACAATACACGAATGTTTTATACATGGACGAAGCACATAAATTCGTGTCTCATAGATGAAGGTTTTATACTTATACATGAATGTTTTATACCTTGACAAAGCACATAAATGAGTTTCTCATATACGAATATTTATTTTAATGACAAAGCACATAAATTCTTAGCGGAAAAAAATGAATGTTACATACATTGACGAAGCACATAAATGAATGTTTCATACATGAAAGTTTTATACATTGAAAATAAATTCCTTTGAACGAGATGTGCTTGTCTGACCATCTTTGTCGTTAAGAGAGTCTTACGGCCATAATATGCAAGAATTCTTTTGCCCAAGTATCTCTCCTTTTAAAGGTGAGTGAGCTCCGTGATCACATCTTTGTTGATCTTCTTTGATGTTACTTCTGGAATTATAGTCACCTAAACAATTAATAAATACAAAAAATTTAAGCATTCTGAGGCCATGACATTAAATGAGAGTTGTTGCATCAACGTTTTATATGTACTTTTTGTAAACCGCATTATAATTTCTCTTTCTTGAATGGTGACTGTTTAGTTGCCCGTTTGAGTTTGCTTAGCTATAAAGTAACTCCGAATGGTACTTTCTTGTGGATATATAGTTTGTGGATATTTACACATTTCAGTCTTAAACATTATTTTTGTAAAGTACCACATGTTTTCCATGTATAGGGGTACAAAAACTTGTAAATGCATGAATGTTACATACATTGACGAAGCACATAAATGAATGTTTCATACATGAATGTTTTATATATAGACAAAATCACATAAATGAAAGTTATTCATTTGAACTAGCCTCTAATGGAATAAAATAAATAGACTACGTTGCTTACAGCAAACAAATAATATATTACATAGACAAAAAACCCCTTGTCTACATTTGGTAGACATCATCCCTTGTCATGAAGTGGAACTGGGTTTTGTCAAGTTTGACGATTGTGCCCGGAACTTCCACATCGCCCGCAAGTTCGAGACTAGCTAGACTCACCAATAGAAGGGATTCAATTCCTCCAAGGACGACTGGCTGGTCTCCTCATGACTGACGGTAGAACCACTCTGCTGCGTACCTCCTTAGGAACCATCCAATCCTCAATCCTCACTAACTCCAACACGAACAATTGGCAGAGCATATGCATGTAGTAATATTTCAGTCGTATACCAATAGGCATAATAATCATGGTACATCAGTAGATTCATACGTTTGTAAACAGCTAATACATGTGCACATGGAAGCTAGTCAAGATCAAACACCCAGTACGTGCATGTCCGAGCGTGCATGTCAACGATGCTAAGATGGTCGTTGCCTCTTACCTCATACATAGTAAGAGAGATACCACTAACCCTCATACGTTCTCCCTCCTTTAAACGCTCCTCCATCAACTTGTTAGCCCACGGCGAGAGATGTAATTATGAGTTAGCAAATAACTGTCGACGATCATAGAACCATTGCTGCAAGTTCGTCCAGTAATAATTTGCTAACAATGTAACTGGGAGGGATCACACATGTCACAAGCAGCTGTTTATTGACTTAGCAATATATGTTGTCATGATGTTATACCGTCGGCCATGAAACTGTGAACGTGCCCATTTATTGACTCTAATATCTTGAAGATAAGTTGTTGTTGCTAGCATATACGATTCAATTTGCCGCATATGATAGTTGAAATCAGCACAGTGATATGTCCTTGTAGCTCGAGAGTATATATTTAACAAAGTCTTGTCCTTAAACGTTGCCTGCAAGTTACCCTTCAGATGATGAGTGCACAATCCATGTAGTGCATGAGGAAAAACTGCTGCAACAGCTCATTCAATGCTACTATGGCGGTCAGAAATGAAAACAAGATCTTGGACATTTCATACAAAATGATCACGCAACTGTTTCATGAATCAGTTCCACGAGTCATCATTTTCAGAATGCCCAACTCCAAATGCCAATGGATATATTTCTTTATTTCCATTAATACAAGAAGCCAAAAACATTGTACCTCTATATATCCCTTTCAAAAAAGATTCATCAACAATTAATGATGCAAATCTAGCAATAGAGGCCCCCAGACTCATAAAAGAGTATCTAAAATGGTTGTTGTCATCAGTTTCTAAAGTCGTTTTCATCCCCGGGTTTGCTTTCTCAATCATGTACATGTACTAGGGGAGTAGTGTGAATGATTCCTCATGAGATCCGTGAAATTCTTTCAAAACTGCCTCATTTGTCCTCCATGCCTTGTTTTATGTGATATTAACACCCAATGACTCCTGAACATCAAACTTTATATCTTTCGAACGATAAATTCTAAATGCCTCAAGGAATTTGCTCTCAATATGTTTATCTATGATATGTGCAATTGCCTGTTTGTGATTTGGGTGAAGTCTGGCTCCGGAGCATGTGCGATGGTTTTTATACTTTTTCCCTTGGAAGAAATGTGAATCAGCTATCTCTGTGGCACGTAAATGCCATTTACAAGATTCAGCACGGCAAACAACCTCAAACCTTGTTGCGTTGAAGTTCCTCACCTTGAATTGAAAGTTGTGTCTTAATGCCAAATTTGATAACTTCTCACGAAGCTCCGTTTTGCTGTTAAACATCTGCCCAACCACAACCTAAATCCATCAATTACAAACGATGAAACATCATCGCCATCTGCGGATGATGAATGCACAATAGGCGGTATCCACTTAAATGTGTTAGCCTGACGGCTGTCATTTTCAAAGCCCAAATTAGCTTCTTCATGTATAGGATTTGCATCCATTCTCGGCTCATTATTCGACATCGGATCTTGTTGATGTCCGTATAATGAAGGAGTATGTGCGGAGTGAATTAGAGAAAGAATGGTAAACGACACATCCTAGTTCACATCATTGAAGATCTCCATCTGTTTATCATCATTCAAATATGAACCGTCTACATCCTGCCCATCAACAATAAAATCATCCAAACCCTGGACATCATTCTTAATACGAATAGTGCAATCATCATTCTTATCGTCACTATGCTCACTAACATCATCACTAACATCATCATAATCTTTATCACCACTATCATCATCATTAACATCATTAGTAGCATTATTAACATCAATATTACATAAACTCTCAAACTCTCTAATGCTATCAAGATGACGTACTAATCACGATGGCATCGACGGGGCCACCCCTTCTTCATTTTCAACTAACACCCCAACTAACTTATGCCCTCCATGCCTTGAATAATGCTCAAACTCAATGCCAACGTCATCATTCAATTGTGGTTGTGCACAAATAGAAGTGGACTCACTTAATTGGTTGCTTCCACTTGCTGAGCAAAACAAAGACGGATGAGAAGATCTTTGTCGCCTTCGTACTACACCAGATCCTGACCTCTTCCTTTGCTTCTCCCTATCTTCAACTTTGACAACTAATGGTATATATAACTGTTGATCCTCCAAATAATGTTGTATAAAAAAACAAATATCTTTGTCAGTCTCAATAGGAGTCGACATTGGTGGAACACCCTTAAAAGCAAATTGAATCTCTAAACTAATGTTATGCTTACGAAGATCCCAACCCATTTCTGTATAAAACAGTCAATCAACTCATTATACGTAGCACACCTACGAATTATCAATGGCTTCACCCTCCCACTGTTGTACAAATAACCACCATTCTCTTGCATAGTCTAAGAACCATTGTATAAAATAAGTATGCATAAAGTTTCCATTTCCTATATGATAGAGACATATCATATAAGGTCCGTGGATAAAAAATCATTACAAAATTGCTTAAAAAGGTCACGAAAATGACAACTTTGCCCAAACGCTCGACACAACTCGATGAAACACGCTCGACGCTCGATGCACAACAAAGTAACTCGACTCACTAACTTGACATACTAACTCAACACACAAACTCGACGAAATTTACATCCGACAATCGACACGTTCGACACTCCACTCGACGCACTAACTCGACACTCGATCGTTGACTCGACACATTCCGTCGACACTTGACATGATCCCTTGACATGTCGAGTGTTGATCCTATTTATTTGACGCATCGAGTGATGTCGCTCGACAAATCGCGTCTTCTTCCCCGTCGATTGCGATACCAGATTTTCTCAACGATTTGCATTTTTTAGCAATTTTTGACAGAAACCGCACTATCTCTAAGCTTTGTTCACATACATATCCATATTTTAAGCTACATAAAGCGGTTGACAGCTACCAAAATAATAAATAACAAAAATATTACAACCTACTTCAACATTCTTGCACCATTTAGAGAGAGATTAAGGAGAGTTTGTCTTATCTTGTTGCTCAGCTTCAACTCTACGATTAAACAATTAGATGAAATGAAACAAAGCTGTTGAAGAGTGTTTCGGACAGTGCAAGAAGGAAGGAGTCGAGTTGTGTTTTGTTTCTTTCTTCTTTTTCTTTCTTTTCTAAATTGAATTATCAAGGGTATTTTAATAATTTTTCGAGGAAAGTGTCTATGACATTAAAATTTTTTCATGTTGTATCTATATTTCCTTTAAGTCCCCTAATAATGTCTATTTTTTCAATTTCCCTTTAACCCAAGCAAAAAGTCTTAGTCTTGATCATGCTGTGGTTTCCAACTACCAATTTAATTTAAGTCTTCGTCTATCAATAATTTAGCATCTATTTTGAGTCTTTGGTCATCGCATACTTTATACAGGGGATTCCAAGGACAATATCTCAAATTATATAAAGCTAGATAACAGTTGGTAAGACACGTAAGGACGATGCAGTATTTTGCTAGAGAACTCATCCTTTAACTTACTTAGCACGTATCGACTACTCGTCTATCAACGACCCCACAGGCCATATCCACAATAATGTCTACACGTATATAGTTTCTTTGTTTTACAATGAAAAACTGACCATGCAAGCTTGACTTTGACGCTCTTTTTCTCAATTGCAATTTCCACACATTTTTCTTGTGGATATGGACTATATGAATCGCTAATAGAAATTCAACATCTCAATTTTAAAAAAAAATTAAATTATAAATTCATCGTAACATTAATTGATTTTAAGAACATGATTATAAAAGAGTATAATTTTATTAAAGCAAATAGTAAAAGAGTATAGTTGAAACAGAGCAGTATAGAGTGTTGCTGAAGTAATGGAACACAAAAGCAATATTAATTTGGATATATGAACCCAAACTTATATTTAAAAAAAAAAAAGTGATCTTCCATTTTATGTATTTGTCCTCTTAAATTTATATATGAACCCTATCTTTATATTTGATACCCATAAATATTTAAAAGAACTATTTGGTAGATTATTTTTATTCAAGTTTATTTATAATTGATATAAAAATAAAATAAAAATATTTAATAAATAATTGTTAAGTATATAAACGAATAAATATGAATTTATACTACAAAATTAATTAACTTATTAAAGAATTTTATGATTAGTGAGACTAATGTTATTATTACAAAAGTTTATAAAAACTAGTCTTAATAGGTAAAAATGAAGAACATAGGATGATGGGTGGTTGAGAGAATTGAAAAAAAAATTAAAAAATTTACCACCTGACAAATGTATCTTCTTGTAATGTCTTGTATGCTTACTGCAGAAGCATGCTATATTATAAAAATAAATAACACTTTGTAGGAAAAAAAAATGATGATCTCCACATGGTTTCAATATGTAGTGGCTATATTATAAAAATAAATAACACTTTGTGGGAAAAAATTATGGTTATTTGAAAAATACAAAATATTTAACAATTTATAATGGTGACAGTCTGTCACAGAGGAAACAGAGCAATGATGTTAGGCAAGAAGGTTAGAATTAGATTTAGTTTCCCATCACAAGTCTTGGTCTTGTGCATAGATTGGGATCCTCTCCATCAATAATTAACGCTTGGTCTTGCTAGCAGCTTATAGGATACTGAACACAAATTTTCAAGTCTTGCCAAGAGCATATTAATTATTGACTAGAATGAATTGGAGTTGTTTAGATTTCACAGACAGAAATCAATGCACGCTTTGTTTTAGTTTGATTTTTCTATCGCGACAAGTAATATAACAACATTGATTACTTGATGTTGACTGCTAATTCCATATTCGCCTTGTAAATAGATTTCATGAAATTAGATATTCTAATAAAAAATTGACAAACCTAGAACATGTGTTTTTGCATTCTTCAGCTAAGACAAATAATTCAAACTTAAAGTTCACGTACCTTGATAATTATAGTTTGTTCTTAAGTGATCTCGAGCGTGGAACGGGGTTGGAGGACTTCTCCAATAACTTTAATTACCACTTATCAAGTCTTGCTCTAATAACTTCCCACTCACGTTCTAAATTATTGATATAAGATGTTTTGTTTTGTAAGGAAAAAAGAACTATGCCATGCTTGACTATACTTTTAGACTGTACCATATAAATTTAGTATTTACTGTAAACATCACCTTTTTTTATTGGTAATTAGCTCTTACCAATGGTGATAATTTTATAATTGATATCGATAATAATTTACCTTAAATTTCATGATCCAAACAAAACTTCATAATTAGTTTAATGATGATTAAGCTCATTTGAAAAAAAAAATATTTAAAAAAAATTGTATTTCATGGAGATGGTTACAGGGTACCATACTTGCAGCGCAAGAAACAGAGCAATCATGTTAGGTGGGAAGATTGCAATTATTCAAAATTACCATAGGTATGAAGATTTCAATTAATTAATAAATTTTATGTAACTGATATTATTCAAAGTTTAAAATTTAAAATTCCCTTGATAATTAGACCACGTGAGTCAACCCATCCCTGCCTTCTTTTGAAAGCACAAAAACATATACTGTGTATAGTCATATAATTAGAAATCCTAACAGAAGTTCGACAAAGTCCATAACATATGTTTTGATCTTCTTTAACAATAAAAACATTCAAACTTGATTAAAGTTAATTATATTTTCTTCTCAGGGTCATGAAGTGAGGAAGGTGGCTAAATGACTTATCGATTAACTTAATTAGCACGATTCGGATCTTGGTCTAATTAGAAAAAACTCCAACAATAATATCTATATATATAATATTGGTTTTTGTTTTATAAATAAAAAAAAGCATGTAATGCTTGACTCTCTTTTTCCCGTAGTAATTTCCACGTACTTTCTCCAGTTAGTGGCCAAAGTCACTTTCTTCTCCGATAATTGCTAATATTTTATAGTTTTAAAAATTTTGTATTAATTTAATAATTAAGTAATTCTGACACGGCTACCATAAGCATGAAGGTCTAAATAAATTTTAAAATTTTATGAAGTTGACAGTAGTCAAAATCAATTATTCCATCTGTTACACTTCTCAGTATACCAGAAATGTCTCGACTTTAAAAAGTTAATATTCAAATATGCAAAATTCAAAACATAAGTTTTTGAGGTTTATTTTGAGCATAAGCTAGAGCTCTAAAGAAGAAAAGATGAATAAGGAGAAGAATGAGTTTAAAGAGATATTTCTCTATTGTTTTATATTGTTTGGAGTTTGAAATATGACTTCTAACTATAATTGGAGTTAAGAAATAGAGGTTTAGTGAGAATAGTTACTTTAGTAGTTACTCTAATGATAATTAAGCTCATTTGAAGGAATAATTGACAAAAAAAAAAAGATAATTAAATTTCATAGCATTAGCGTTGAGCAGAAACTATTCTAGGTGACCCTAGTAAGTAGAGTTCTACTTTATTATCTCTTCTTTCGTTAGTTCATAAAATCAAGCAATGTAGATTCATCTGTTGCCAGATAATTTATACTGCCAAGTATTTTACTTCATGTCATTAGACTTTGCAGATCAAAGCAAAGGTATGCTCTACATTCCTATATGCATTCCATGAAGTAAATGCAGTATGCATTCACAGACAATCTCTATATTTTGATGAGATTAGCCTTGCTAATACTCGTAGGCTTGACATATGTCAACCTGAACTTTACGCCATCCCAGGACACTTCCAAAGCAAAATTTCCTTGTATAGCCAACAAAGAGAGAAGAACAAGGAGAATAATTGATGAGAAGCGATATTGGCATCAAGGATATCTCATATACCGCTTCACACTGCAAATTCAACCCTGCATAATCAAAATCAATATCATCAGGTTTGCTTCAAACTGCATAGTTTCGTATCAAAGTTGGCAACAATAAAATGCTTACTGTAAATAATCTGAACGTAACTGAGCTTGATTGTGGATCTAAGGACCAGACAATAGGCATTTTGCACAAGAATACTCTTCAGTGTGCAATTAAAATTATTCCAGAAGTATGATGGACGAAGTTCTATTGAGCCACCACAATGTAGCCTCTGTTTGTTCTTTGTTTCACACAGGAAGGAGGGTTCATCACAGAAGATGGACTCTTCAAAGCAGCTCGAGGGCTTTTCTCAAAGGCTTCTTTCAAATCAAAAGTTGATGAAAACTCTCTCTTCTGTCTTCTGGGTTTCAGGAGTAATAAAAAGGCACGGTGATAGGATTCGAAGAACTAATTTGATGCAGTACTTCATCAGAAATTGAGCTCTCATGACACTATGCTAAACCTCTTTGCTCTTCACCCAATTAAAAATTCTCAACATTCTGCACTGGGCATAGCCATTGTTCCTCTTCCAATGGAAGACACAGTCTTTTGCTTAAGCATTACCTGGTTTGAATGCTCTAAATGCAAACCAAACAAAAGTAGGTAAAGATGTCAAATAAAACATCTTAAGACAGCACTTAGAGGAGACATTCTGCAATCTATAAGACAATTGCAACGTTACTGGTCTTACCGTGAAACCATCTTCCCTGCAGCAAATTGGCACCTGGCAAAGAAGTTAAATTTAATTAACATGTCTGCAGAGGGACTTAAGTAGCATAACAACTTCATTGAAAGAAAAGGCACTAGTATGTACCAATCCGTCAGTGTAACTTCTGCAATCTCCATTGTGACTTTCAATATGACAGAATGTAAATGAGGCTCGCTCCGCTTGTTTGACAACAAATAATTAGATTATAAACTGCAACAGGCCAACATGGAAACGAAATCGCTTATTTTGAGAAGAAGTTCTACCGATCATATGTAAGCATTTCCATCACTATAGCCACTGAGTATATGCGCTGCATCAGGACTAGTTGCTGACAGCAAGTGCAAAAATAATTGGAGATACCGGATAGAATATAAATCTAATGACACAGGAATTGGTAATTGTCATTAAAAGTAAGAGAAAGCGGTAGTTTAGGCTTAAGAGATAACACATACCTTAACATAAAACAATACTATATGACATCTGGAGAAAGATTTTATGGTACCCTTTCCACGCTGAAGTATGTTATACAAGCATGTTCTGAGGATTCATTAACCTGAGTATATGCACTTTTCTAAAGCAAGGTGGACTCATATAAGCTGGTGCTGGGTCCTTAAAACTTTTAGTAATTTTGACAAGTTGTGACTGCATGCTAGTTAAAAAGGATACACTACAAAGAGACATTCCAAATGGGCTTGCCCTCAAAACCTAGTTACAGCACATTATGCTCTACTTTACATGAAAATTAGTATAGACCAAGGAAAATGTGATCACCTGTTGTCAATAATGAAGCTCTAAGGAACACTACCCTTAACACCTGTGACAGGCCAGATATACCATGCAATCTTTTTTCCTGAAATCAGAAAAAATAAAATAATAAATACCATTGTTATACCAAAATTCTAAGGAAGCTAATTAAAACTTAGATTCAGAGGTCAACTAGTAGTTTTTGAATGTTCGGCAAAATGTTACTTTATCCCAGCTACAGAAAAATGCCCATCCTGCATATTTCCATTTTTGTCCTACTTTTCCATATCGATTAACATAAATCTCAAACTCTAATAACTGTTTTTTCAAGGAAAAAAAAAAAGGATATTCTCGATTGAGCAGGACCTTAGTTCTATAAGAATTTTCTCTTACTCATCTTCATAGAAATGTATCTGGATGCCAGAAAAAGAATTGGAGATGATCATTCTATTTTGCAAATGCAAACCATCCTTTACTGCTGATGATTCAGGATAAAGGCATGCCTGATTCACTTGAGCTATACGATTTCTGGTATCCCAGAATTTTACAACACTCAGACAAATTGACCTTGCCATGCCGAATTTGTTTCGCCTGAGATGAAAGATTGGCTCCTTTGACCACAGCAGATGAACTGGATTGAAAATTGAAAGTGATGACCAAAAATGCAGAAATAAAAAATAAAACGAAAAACTTCTGAAAGGTTCCTGGTGTTACATACTTGTTTATACAACAAGGAATATGATAACTTACACCGCACAAAACTCTCCACATCCACTTTAAGATGGACTCTACAAAGCAGCTTCAGAGCTTTTGTCAAAGACTTCTTTCAAATCAAAAGTTGAAGAAAACTTTCTCTTCTGGGTTCGAGGAGTAATAACTAAAGGCATGGTGATAGGATTGGAAGAACTAATTTGATGCAGTACTTCATCAGAATTTGAGCTCTCACGGCCCCATGCAAAACCTGTCTTCTGTTTACTCAATTAAAAGTTCTATACATTCTGCACTGGGCATTGCCATTACTCTTCTTCCAGTGGAAGACAGAGATCTTGTGGTTGAGCAATATCTGCTTTGAATGTTCTATATGCAAACCAAACCAAAGTTGGTAGAGATGTCAAATAAAATATCTTGAGACAGCACAGCACTCAGAGGAGACATTCTGCAACCTATGGGACTATTGTAAGTTTACTGGCCTTACCGTGAAATCATTTGATGAAGTAGCCATCTTCCCTGACTGAAATTGGCACCTGGTAAATAAGTTAAATTTAATTAACATGTCTGACGAGGGAACTAAGTAGCATAAAAATTTGATGGAAAAAAAATGCACTATTATGTACCAATCTACCACTTTAACTTCTCCCATCTCCATTATGACTTTTCAACACAACAGAATCTAAATGGGGCTTGTTCAGCTGGTTTGACATCAAATATTTTCATGCCTAGTCACAGTTTGGTATGCTTTGTTTTACATGGAAATTAGTATAGATTAAGGAAAATGTGATCACCTATTGTCCATGCATGAAGCTTTAAGAAACACTCCACTTAAATCCTGGGACAGGCTTGTTATACCATGTCATCTTCTGCTGAAATCAGAAGAAAAAAAATGATAAATACCATTATTACTTATACCAAATTTTTCAAAAAGCTAATTAGAACTTAGATTTAGAGGTCAACTAGCACATTCTTAGATGTCTGATAAAATGTTTGTTGAACCAGCTACAGACAAATGCCCATCATGCATATTGCCATTTTTTTTCTTCCTACATTTCCAGATTGATTAACAGAAGAATCAAACTTTAATAACTTTTTTTCCAAGGAAAAAAAAAAACTGGATTGGGAAAGAAAGCTTACTTCTACAAGAGTTAAGTTTCTCCAACTCTTCTTCTTAGAAATACATCTGGTTTCTAGAAAAAGAATTGGAGATAATCATTCTAATTTGCAGAGGGAATCGCAGCATAACAATTTCATGGAGAACAAACTTAGATCCCAAACAAGTCAGATCATATGTTTTTTGTGGCAACTCAAATAATCAGTTTGTTCGTAGATCCCCGACTTCCGACATCATTCAGGTTAATTTGACTGCAAATTCAACCCTTATTGAGTTACCCAATTTCTAAATCCCTTCAAATTAATGTATAAACCAATATAAACTGGTTACGAGTAATACTTTGAGAAAAGAATCTAATCTCAAATTGGTGAAGTCTACCTCGAACAAACATTATTTTTCAATGGTGCAAATGCTTAAAACAAAGATATTGTCTCTCTTTTTATTTGCATAGTTACTTACAGTTAGAACACTTGAAGCTGTTACAATGTTGCTATCCTCCTGCAAAAAAGGTTCAAAATACAACTGACATTAGCATTAACAAAGATCGTTCAAAAGATTTTAACTCTTACCCACTTACGTCAAATACAATGACCTTTAGAAAACCATTCTACTTATAAACACAAATGGCCCTTTTGTCATTAGTGGCTGATATTTTATCGATATCAGAGCCGAACCGGTGACAGATTTTAGGTTTTCTATACTAATAGTCACAGCATATAATTATCAAAATACAGTTTAAAATTTTAACAAAAATTTTAAAATAATTAAAATAAAAATCATAAAAATTATACCTTACAAAACGAGAAACGGCCAATTCAACGTCCACGTCTCCAATTTCCGCAAAATCCAATACAACGGCACCGACAAACAGTCTCCTTTTCGTTTAACTAAAAATAGGAAAATCAATACCCTAAAGATTTAAAAAAAAAAAAAAAAAGAATGAGATGCATGTGTAGTAAAGCGAGAGGAGTGAGAAAGGGAACCTAGAATCTGTTGACTTAACTTAACTCAATAGTATTCTTAGATTGTCACCAGGAGTCTGAGGGGGGCAAATAGTAAGTAATAACTAATTAAGTAGACGTCGCTTTCATTTAATTTAGTTGAAAAAATAATCGGACATTTTTTATGTTCATCATTTTGTACCAGCGGTCTCGGCTTGGGGTAAGGCTTGGTGCAGCGGTGCAGCGGATGCACCGAAGATCCTCTCCTCGGCCTGAAGTTAAGTCAACAGCTCCACAGAGAGTCTGAGCGAATGAGAGATGGGGAAAATCTTGTTTTGTGTAATATAATAATATTATTTAGTAGTTTTCTCTAATACTGATTACATATGATCCCATAACCTTCATGAATTAGAAGCATTTATAATAAATCCTTCGTTTTTAACTTTTTATAAGAGATACCGCTATACATATATACGTTATTGATCCATAACCATAAGTATTAATCATTAAATTTCATGTGTAATTAATTGTTAATTATACAAGTCCCATAAAATTAACATTTTGGTAATATAATATTATTTAGAGAATATTATTTCTACTATTGTATTTGCTTTGCAAAATTAATTATCATCTATAAATAAAGATTAAAAATTGTGTAGTAACAAAAATAATTGATAAAACAAGATGTTTTTGTGATGTAATAACTGCCAACAAAATCCATTTGCATCTGAAGGTAACAAAATTTGTTGTGAGATTTTATTTTAGTTAATTTGTCAATATCTCTTATTTACTAATTTATTTATGAGAGAGAAAACGAAAGTTCAGCATAGACCATACAGGCCTAATTTCTATTACCCTTTATTTTTATTAATCCTTCTCACATTTTCAATTATCAATTTATGATTTGTTAGTTTTCTGTTAAACTTTTGGACAAAACAAAATATATTTGCAATATAATTAGTAAGACTATGAAATGTTCGAAAATAAATTCAATAAGGTGTTTTAAATTGAAAAATAGTACGTGGTGATCAGACACTCATATTTTATGTGACATACGGCTTTTCATGTAGTTGTAATTGTATATTTTGAATTTCTAATTCATATACATTATAACATATTTAATTATCAAATAAAATACGAAATGAAATATAATAGATGAAGGCTATAAAGAAATTCATATTATTTTATCAGTTTAATAAAAAAGTTAAAACCAAGAAACGCTTTGCTCTTTTTTCTTTTTCCAGTATGATATAATGGAATTCAACTAGTAGATGAGAAAAAACATTGATTATTAATCCGGTTTAAGTCTTCTATTATTATTTATTTTAATTTAATAGACAAAAATGATAAGAACAGGAAAGAACAAAATTCACTCCAACATATTATTTAAGGATAGGCTTGGTAGAGATTGCATGCATTAAGAAGGAAAAGAAAAGAAACAACCATGTATTACAAACAATATTCTAACAAAGTATGCAAATCATGAAGATCTAAAACTAGATAATAATGATGTGCACAACACGTATTGCTCTACAATATAGCAACGATACTTACCCAAGAGAATTTTTGGCCCCCATGTGATGAATTCATCTTTCCTCGCGCTTGTTGAACGGCCTTCTCCCCTTTCTACTGTGTTGTCTTTGAACTATTTTTGTGATCCAATAAGCAACTATCTCTACAATCCATCGAGGCTTTCCTATCGAGAATATAAGATATCCCATAATCACTCCAAATGTAACTCCATATCCATACCCTATCAACACAATTTTCCATCCCAATCCATTTGCAGACTTTGCATCATCTTCTAATGTTGGGGGTGATTGTTGATGTGTATCATCCATACATTTTTTTGATAATGGAAATCCACACAATCTCAAATTTCCAACATATGAAGTATTTGGAAAGGTGTCAAAGTGGTTGTCTCGAGGTAAAGGACCCTCAAGTTGGTTATTTGACAAGTTTATAATTTGAAGAAAATTCAAATTTGTCAATTGCAGTGGAATTTTCCCAATAAGTTTATTTGAAGAGAGGTCTAAAGATTCAAGATTGACCAAATTTCCAAACGATGATGGGATACAACCTGTTAGATTGTTATGAGAAAGATTAAGAAGTCGGAGTGCATGCAACTCTCCAATTATTTCTGGAATCTCCCCATAGAAATTATTGTTTGAAAGATCAATGCTAGTAAAAATAGTAACTATTCTCTCTAGTTCAATGTAGAACCCTTTAAGTATTACTGCTATAGAATCATGATAATAATCATCCCCCATATATTGTAACTTCCTTTCAACTTTATCAGTATTCATCATAGCTTTCATATTTTCAAAATACCCCACTGGCAAAGAACCACTGAAATTATTATTTGAGAGATCCAAGATTCTCAACATAGAAAAAGAACTATTAGATGTTCGAGAAAAATTCCATATAGAACCATAAAATTTATTGGACCGAAGGACAAAAACCTGTAGCATGGAAAGATTCTTCAACCAATATGGGAAGGTATCCTTTATCTTGTTGTTTCCTATATCTAGAACTTGAAGCATTGTACAATTGACCAACGAACGTGGGAGCTGCCCTTCCAATCCATTGCCGTTGAAGTTAACGGTCTTCAAACGATTGCCCTTTGCAAATGTTTCTGGAATTGTTCCATAAAATCTATTCTTCCGCAAATCTAACACCCGAAGACTGCTGCTAATGTTTCCCATGCATTTTGGAATGTTGCCAGTGAAGCTATTATTAGAAAGATCTAAAATTTCTATGAAACTTAGATTGCAGATCGAGTGTGGTAGCACCCCGGTGAATTTGTTGTTTGACACCAAAAAATATTTTAAGAAAGGCGGTGGATTTGGAATTGGTCCTTGGAGCAAGTTGGAATGAAGGTCTAGAGTTACAAGATTCTTCCATGGAAGCTGCTTTATTCTTGTAACGAAATTGTGGGAAAGATTTAACCAAGACAAAGTATCCTTTCCAATGTTATACATCCAGTTGGGAATTTGACCGCGGATTTTATTCTCCGAAAGGTCCAGATATTCCAATTGGTTTGATAAATTTCTCAACATATCTGGAAATTCACTTATGTTGCAAGCGGATAACAACAACCATTCAAGTTTGGGAAAGGAAGAATTGGCTTTGTATGTAGTGCTCACCGATAGACCATTATAAGAAAGGTCAAGCAATTCAAGGTTTTTAAGCTTTGCAAACATGGAAAGATCTAGACTGCCACTTAAATTGTTCGAAGAAAGAAAAAGAGTAGTCAAATTCACAAGTTCAAAGATTGAACTTGGAATTGAGCCATGCAATCTATTACCACTCAAATCAATGCTTCGTAGTGAATTACTCTCAAGTTCTTCAATGTGGCCAGCTAATTGGTTATACCTGAGGTTTATGTACTCCAATGATGGTAGGGTGAATAACCAAGACGGTATTGTACCGTTGAAAGAGTTACTGTATAAACTAATACAAATTAAACTTCGGAGCTCACTTAAAATTGAAGGAATAGGACCAACTAGTTGATTACTAGCTAAGAATAAAAAAGAAATTTGTTTTAGGTTGACAAAAGTATCTGGAATGGTGCCATTGAAACTATTATATGAGAGTTCCAAATGAGTAAGCTGGGTAAGGTTGCCAAGTGAGGCAGGAATTGACCCAAAGAGCGTGCATTTAGAGAGACTCAAATACCGCAAGGACTTGGGGTTGCTAACTGAATTAGGTAATGCACCAGACAAGTTCATGTTTGAGACATCCAAATGCTCGAGAGGACTGCTCCAGTTAAACTTTGGAAAATTACCTCTCAAGTTGAAGTTCCACCCTATATCAAGGACTTGTAGATTTGGCAAGTTGAAGATGTGATCAGGGAAGTTCCCTTTCATTCCACAGTCATGGAGGCTCAAAGAAGTAAGAGAAGAAGATAGGTTCGCCAAGGAACTTGGTGCAATGGATGACATGTCCACGTTATTCAGAATAAGTTCTGTTAGGTTTGTTAGATTTCGAACTAAACCTTCCAGAACAGGTGTTTCAATTCTCATCATGGAACTTTCATCCAAGTAATTGTAATCTAAAGAAAGATCAAGTGAAACCAATTTAGACAAATGGGAGATTTCGGATGGGATTTGACCACTAAAATTGGAGTGAGAGAGATTAAGGTGTATCAAACTAGAAAATCGACTAAAATCAGAAGAAATTTGAGAAAGATTGAAATCATTGAAAGCCAGATTGAGAGTTTGCAGGTCATGAAGGAGAAAGAGGCTAGAATTAGAAGGGATGTTGCCATGAAGCCAACTGCAACTAAGGTCTAACCCAATCACATGACCAGTCACCATATCACATTTGACTCCATCCCATGAACAACAATCACTACCCTCTTTCCAAGACATCATTTTGGGATAAAAAGGATTATTTCTGTAATCACAATAAAGGGAGGAATCATTATGGAATGAAAAGAGTTGCTTAAACTGGAGGAGTGCAGAACTTTGTTCGTGTGAGCAGAGTATTGCAAGAGTACTAGAAGAATAAAAGAGCAATAGCTGGAGGAAGAAAAGTTGATAAGCACACAGTAGTAAGGAACCCATCTTTCTTTATGAAATCACAACGCATATGCGACGCAGTATAAATAGAAGAGAAATGGAGCGAAGGTTTAGTTCTATGTCTATATTATATAAACAAAAATCTGATATATATAGTTTCCTTTTTATAACCAAAAAGTATAAAAATGAGGGGATAAATTAAGAATAAAGGTAAAACTGATAATGATAATCTGTTATGGGAAAAAAAAAAAAGAGAAAAATATTAAAGAGTAAAAAGTTTTGCTCCAAGTCTTTGTCATAAAGTGGGATTGGGGTCCTTTCGATTGATAATTAAGTCTTGGTCGTTTTGCACGTTTCTCATTGGATTCCGACGACCCATTTTCCAAGTCAAAGAAATTAAAGAGTGAATTTTATCTTTGACTAATCTGAGCTGGGGTGGATGGAAATTTCTTGAAAAAAATAATAATATTTTGTTTTAAATTACTTGTTCTTCACATTGATTAGTTGGCGCTGTTGATAACTTCCCTGAGATAATACTAAATTTACGAGTTTTATAGACAAATCAAGTGTCATTACGTAATTAGAAAAATAAAAACATTTAATGAGGACAATAATAATATGTCAAAATAAAAAAGTAATATCACGTCTATTTATATACCAAATTTATAACATATTCATGTTTGCTCAATAAATAAACTTAAAATTAGATATCCTAACAAAAGCTTGATGGGTCTAGAAAATATGTTTTGATATTCTTAGCAAGGACATTTCAAACTTAGAAGTTCAAGTCGTTTGCTCTTAGACTGATGGAGTGAGAAAGGGGCAGGAGATGAGTTCTCCACTTAACTCATTTAGTACGTTTCAGGTCTTGCTTTAATAAATAAACAAGTCAACAATGATATCTACACTTTCCTTCTTGCATTCTTAATTTCTAAAATAAGAATGTTTGTTTTATAAAGAAAAAAGAACTATGCAATGCATGATTCTTTTTTTTCAGTGATAAATTTCCACAGTTCACTCTTTAGTGTCCCAAACTCACTTTCTTGATTAGTGATGTGGCACTAATTAATTCAATATCAAATTAATGATGATTTTCCCTAATTTTGTTCATCATCCAAACAAAAAAATTAACAATTAAGTTAATGAAAATTAAGCTTAAAGAAATTTAATTTAATTTTTTTTTATAGTCTAATAAATGGTACCATCTCTGCAACGAGTAAGCAGGGAATTTAAGTAAAATTGAATTTTTGCCAATCAACCTTATATGTTACATATAGCCTATAGTATGCTTACTATATTATAGACTGTCCATTAGTTATTGTTAAATTAAAATTAAAATTATTATGTACTAGTTAATCATATTTCAAATTAACGTTGTTAGCTCTATTATATAGTAAATTATCGAGTTAATAATATAACAAATATATGTACCTAACGTGTTTTGCCAAACATCAAACTAGCATTTTAAAATATCAGCGAAGGTAGGAAACAAATGTTATGACTCATGTGACGTGATTATTACAAAGTTGACATGAAACTAGTCCTAAAAGGTGAAAATGAAGGAAATTTGGTTATTCTTAATTGAAATGGCTGCAGTATAAGCCATAAACTTAATTTGGTACGTTTAAATTATAGACCAAAATTAGTTATCAACCTGGCTTGAAACACATTAGTTGTTGCCCTGTAAAATTCTTTAACTTGTCAAGGAACTTAACTCTACTCTTTTCAAAAATTTTAAATTTTTTTTTTTATGAGAGTATTGCATGCTAATTATAATAATTAATTACTCATGTAAAAATCATAACCATTTTAAGAAAATTAATTAAAAACCCTATTTAAAAACAAAAAAGCTGACCATTTTTCACCAAAGAAAAAAAAAATCAAACGGTTAAAATTGAAAATGAAATATCATATCTGAAGTTCCAAAATGAAATATCAAACTTGAAATGTTGATTAATCTATTAAAAATGTCAGACTTGAAGTCTTGGTCAAGTTAAAATTATTAGAACCTGAAGTTCTAAATTCAAATAAATAGAACCTATTGTTCTAAGCTTGAAAATATTTAGAATCTAAAGTTCTAAATCCAAATATTTAGAACTTGAAGTTCTAGATTGAAATTATTAGCACTTGAAGTTCTTAATATTTTTGCTTATTTATATTTAATCATTGAATTTACTATATTTCAAGGTTATCGTTATAAGTATGCTTTGTGAGTATCATTAAATTGGACCTTTCACATCAAAAAATAAGAATAGTCTTTGTGTTTTTCTTCTCTTTTTCTTGGGTTTGGAAACATTTGGAAAATGCTTGAACCAAAGATCTGCAAAATTTTTAAGAACAATTTGTATTTAGAAAGAATTCCAAAAAATGTTTGGATTCCTTTCTCACTCTAAAATCCTTATATGTTAAAATAGACAACTCAATGATTATTTGGTGTTGGTGACTAATTTCATATTCATTCCGTACAAAGCCTTATAATTAGATATCTTTAAAAGGTTTGACGGAGTCCAAAACATATGTTTTGATTTTCTATAGCAAAAACATTCAAACTTAAAAGTTAAGTACCTATATATCATTTATTCCTATGGTCATGGAATAAGGAACGTGGCTAGTGGACTTATACATTAATTTAATTATCACGTATAAGCAGTGGCGGACCCAATATTTTATCTTAGAGAGGACACCTTTATTATTTTAAAATTAAAATTTTTTTTAAACCTCAATAGTACATAATAAATTATTAAAAGAAAAACATAAAGATAGTAGACATAATGAATCTATATTTCTAAATTAAATAATCATAGTACAATAATCAAAGTTTAAAATACAAATACTTAATAATTTATTCTATAAATACATAACAATTATTAATATTTATATTTGAAAAACATAGTAGAATTACCTCATTGTCATATATAAAAAAATATTTTTATTTATGTTTGTAGATTAGCATTATAATCCAAATTTCGTCTTCTATATTTGAAATTCACAAGCAAATATTTTCTATTAATTTCAAGATAATTTTCTATTGAACTGTTATCATTTTTTTAGATATGATGATGTCATCGTAAAAATAATTTTTCTTTTAAAATATCTCTCCATATTTTTTGAAAAATTATTAATTTACAATAATCATCACACTTTAACTAAAAAACCTATAAATGTATAAAACTAGTAAGAAGACTCAAACATAATTTTTTTTAAATATAAAGTTTACTAATTTCATACTATTTGATACATATAAATTATAAAGAGAAAGACATTATTCAAATATTATATATAATATAATTATAAAAATATAAGTTTGATAGGCTATTGATTTAAAAATAACATAGAGAGAGAGAAAGACAATCATACCCACCCATTCCCCCCCCCCCCCCCCCCCCCCCCGCGCCAATGCATATAAAGTATTGGTCTAACAACTAATTCGGCAAATAATACATTCACCTTTCTTTGTTGGTCTTTTTTTTTTTTTTTTTAATAAAGAAAACGAACTAGGTAAGGGTTGACTTGCATTTTTGCAATAACAATTTCAACTTAGTTTCGCTATTTAGTGGGCCAAGTCACTTTCTGGATTGATATATAACTAATAATTTATGGCTTTAGAATGTGGCACTAATTTAATAATTAATTAATGATGGTTTATTTACTTAATTTTCATCCTCCAAACAAAATTTAACAATTATACAAATTAATGAAAATTATGGTTATTAGAAAAATATAATGAAATTAAATTTATCATGGTGATAGTTTGGCATGGTTGATTACTTCCCGGCCACAAAAGAAACAGAGTAGTGATGCTAGGCAGGGAGATTAGAATTGAATTTAATTAGCTACCACACATATTTGCAGCTTCAATCCATTCTTCGGAGTTTGCTTTACAAACTTTAACATAACCTTGAATAACGATGCTTCAATATTGAAGCGATAACCCAATGCATAAGATTTATCCCCAGAGGATTGTCCAACCCAAATACTTAATGGGATGTCAAGGCACATACTTTGTTATGTGACAAACTGATGCATGTTAGGCAAGATAACCAATTCTATACTAATCTCCTAACTTTATCAAATTATGGTGATTATTACATTCAAATTTTAAAAACTTATGTGTCATTTAAAACTTCGAATAACATTGCCATATTCATAATATAGGACATTATATAGTCAATAATGTAACAAGAATGATACAAACTTTTTAAGTCATACATGAAGTTGTGGTTTTTTTTTTTACTATTTAAGTTTAGATATATCTTATCTTGATAGCATTTAAATCTAATTAGCTCTTAATTTAATAGTCTAATGATTTTTTCGTTGAAAAAAAAAGCGATCACATCTGAAAAAGAGTTTTTTTTCCCTTTTATTTTATGTATTTGTCCTTAGAAAATTAAGAACTATATTTATATATTTGACACATTATGAATGTCTAAAACTATATGGTAAATTGCAAATAAAATAAAACATTTAATAAATAATTATTAAGTATATAAAACATTAAATATGAATTTATAATACACAATTAATTTACTCAATAAAGAATTTTATAATTAGTGAATTTGACATATTGGATAGGATAATATATCAAGAAAATTTAGGGTTCTATTTTTAAATTAATTTAAAATATAAATGATAGAGTCACTTGATTATAGTTTTACAATATGGTACTCATATAATAATTAAGTAATGAGGATTTACCTTAATTTTGATCATACAAGCAAAACTTAACAATGAAATTAATGAAAATCATGATTATTTAATAAATACAAAGAAATTAAAGTTAACCCAAGCAAAAACTCTTGGTCTTGGTCATGCGGCGGATTCCCACTGCCAATTTAATTTAAGTCTTGGTCTATCAATAATTTAGCAATAGTTCAAATTATATGAAGTTAATTATAGTTGGTAAGACACGTAATGATCATGCAGTATTTTGCTAGACGACTCGTCCATTAACTTATTTAGCAAGTATGGACTATTGGACTCTTCGTCTAACAACCACCCCACAACCACAATAGCGTCTACACGTATAAAGTTTCTATGTTTTATAAGTAAAAAAGGACCATGCAATGCTTGACTTTGACTCTCTTTTTTTTTTTTTTTTCAGTTGCAATTTCCACACGTTTTTCTTGTGGATATGGACTATATGAATCGCTAATACAAATTCAACATCTCAATTTTAATAAAAAAATTGAATTACAAAATCATCTTAACATTAATTGATTTTAAGAACATGATTATAAAACAATATAATTTTACTAAAGCAAATAGTAAAAGAGGATAGTTGAAACAGAGCAGGGCAGAACTCCGCCCATGGGAACAGAGTGCCGCTGAAGTAACAGAATACAAAAGCAATAATTGGAAATGGAGGCAAAGTAGTCCACCAATTTTCAAGTCTTGCACTAAGAAGTTAAAAGTGTAACCTCATCACTGACAAGTCCAAATTGAGATTGACGGAGAGGTTTTTTATAATACAGACATTAATACTTTGCTTTAATTTT
Source organism: Boswellia sacra (assembly GCA_013180625.2). NCBI lineage: Eukaryota > Viridiplantae > Streptophyta > Magnoliopsida > Sapindales > Burseraceae > Boswellia > Boswellia sacra. Next base: position 628,250 of record SNVD02014772.1, on the reverse strand, counting down.
AATTTTTTTTAAATTTTTTAGAGACTATAATAAAATGATATCGCCCTGCACATCGATTACTTGGTGTTGATGGCTGATTTCATATTTGCTCTGTATAGAGTGATATAATTAGATATCCTAACAGAAGTTTGACCAAGTCCATAACATAGCTTTTGATCTTCTTTAACAATAAAAACATTCAAACTTGATTATAATTTATTCTCGGGGTCATGAAGTGAGGAAGGGGGCTAAATGACTTATCCATTAACTTCGTTAGCACCTGTCAGATCTTGGTCTAATTAGTATCTACTCCAACAATAATATCTATACATATAATATTGTTTTTAGTTTTATAAATAAAAAAAAAAAGCATTTAATGCTTGACTCTCATTTTCCCATGGTAATTTTTTCGTCCTTTCTCTAGTTAGTGGCCGTGGCCAAAGTCACTTTCTTGATTGATAACTACAAATATTTTATAGTTTTAAATTTTTTTGTAATAATTTAATAATTAAGTAATTATGATGATTTTCCTGAGTTATAAACCAAACAAATTTTAAAAATTAAATTAATAAATAGAATTATATTAAATTTTATATTATTATGTACATTTAAAATTCCAAATGACTTTGCCAAATTCATCATATAGGAGTTCATGTAGGATTCCACTAATTTTTGAAGTGTTGTCAAAGAAATTAGGAGTGGAAACTGTGGAATCTCATTATTGAGTAGTCCAAATGAGATTGACTGGGATTTTTAAAACAGAAATCAATACTTTGTTTTAATTATAATTTATTATTATGGTCATGGAGTAACTTAACCAGCACGTGTTAAGTCTTGGTCTAACAACTACTCCAACAATAATATCTACATACATATAAAAGATTTTTGGTTTATAAATAAAAAGAACTTTGTAATGCTTGACTATCTTTTTCCAATAGTAATCTCCACATGGTTTCACTATGTAGTGGCTAATTAAGGTCACTTTGTTAATTCATAACTTCAAATTTATAGTTTTAGAATGTCATACTAATTTAATAATTAATTAATGATTATTTACCTTAATTTTGACCATCCAAACTAAACTTAACAGTTAAATTAATGAAAATTACAGTTATTTACAAAAAACAAAATATTTAACAATTTATAGAGGTGATAGTTTGTCATGGAAGAAACAGAGCAATGATGCTAGGCGGGAAGGTTAGAATAGAATTTAATTCCCCGTCACAAGTCTTGGTGTAACGACTGGTCCCCTGCTCAGGCGCATTGCAGCACCGGGATCTTACAATTGTCATCGATCGCACAACAGTCACGTATTGTCCGCTGTGGGCTCCACAGATTCCGCACGGCTTTGTCCTCTGGTACTACCCTGTCTTGGGGAACGGGGGCTCGAAGCACACCCTCTATTTGCCCGAATGGTACAAGTTTGAACTTCGGGTGCCTTTGAGGTCTCGGGTTCGAATGAGGGGGACGCGCTTCTGGGAATAATCCCTTGAGGGTAATAGAGGGTGTGCTTTGAGCTCCCGTTTCCCAAGACAAAGCCGTGCGGAACCTGTGGAGCCCACAACGGATAATACGTGACTATTGTACGATCGATGACAACCGCAAGGTCCCGGTGCTACAGTGCGCCCGGGCGGGGGACCGGTCATTACAATAAAACGCGCGTTTTATTGTAACGACCGGTCTCCTGCCTGAGCGCACTGCAGCAACTTGCCTGAATGGTACTCGGTTTGAACTTTGGGTGTTTTTAAGGAGGTCCCAGGTTCGAGAGCTGGGGGACGCGCTTCTGGGAATAATCCCTTGAGGGTAAAAGAGGGTGTGCTTCGAGCCCCCGTTCCCCAAGATAGGGTAATACCAGAGGACAAAGCTGTGCGGGACCTGTGAGACCCACAGCGGACAATACGTGACTGTTGTACGATCGAGGACAACCGTAAGGTCCCGATGCTGCAGTGCGCCCGGGCAGGGGACCGGTCGTTACACTTGGTCTTGTAGAGAGATTAGAATTCTCTCCATCAATAAATTAAGGCTTGGTCTTGCTAGCTGCTTGTAGGATTCCAAACAGTAATTTTCAAGTCAAGCCAAAAGTATATTAAAAATAGAATCTTATTATTGAATAGAATGATTTGGGGTTGACCCAGATTTCTCAAACAAACAAAAATTAATGCATGCTTTATTTTAGTTTTGATTTTTCTATTGCATCAACTAATATAAATGATAACAACTACCACATTGATCACTTGATGTTGCTGCTAATTCCATACTTGCCTTGTGAATCGACTTCGTGGAATTAGATATTCTAATAAAAACTTGACAAACCTAGAACATGTGTTTTTACATTCTTCAACAAAGACAATTCAAACTTAAAGTTGAAGTATCTTGGTAAGTATAGTTGTTCTTAAGCTTTGGAGTGAGGAATGGGGTTGGAGGACTTCTCCAATGACTTAGCACTTATCAAGTCTTGCTCTAATAATTTCCCACTTACATTCTTACTCATTGACATAAGATGTTTTGTTTTATAAGGAAAAAAAGAACCATCCCATACTTGACTAGACGTCTTAGTTTGAAACTTAGAGCCAGTTTGGTATTGCTTTTAATGATCAATTCCATATTTGTTTCATAAATAGACTTTGAATTACATATTCTAATAAAAATTTGACAAGTCTAGAATATTTGTTTTTATGTTCTTCACCAGAGACAATTATGTAAAGAATTATGAAATGAATGATATTCTGTTATTATTGAACGATGGAATTGTAGTTTATATACAAAGGAGTACACAAGAGCTGTGCTGCTCTGCTTTTCCTATTTTTACTCCTAAAATTGCGGAACACATGTAACTAATTCTAACTGTCTCTCTACTCAGCTAACAGCTATACAGTTTCCTTTTCCTTTCTTCTTCACGTGAGCTGCACTGGAATTGCACTCAGCTGCTCTGTTAACAACAACAAATTAATCAAACTTATAATTCAAGTATCTTGATAGTTGTAGTTTGTTCTTAAGCTTATGGAGTGTGGAAGGGGGGCTGGACGACTTCTCCAAAAACTTAATGACCACGTATCAAGTCTTGCTCTAATAACTACACAAGTCGACAATGACATGCTTTCGCACTCAAATTCTTAGTTACTGATATAAAGGTTTTTGCTTTATAAAGAAAAAAGAACCATGCAATGCTTGGCTCTCTTCTTTTGATTGTAATGTACAGTTTCAATCTTTGGTCTCCAAAGTCACTTTCCTTATTGGTAATTACTAATTTTTTAGCTCTCGAATGTAGTGAAAATTTTATAGTTAATATACACAATTTATCATAATGGATTAATGATAATTAAGCTTAATCGAAAATTAAAAAAATGAAAACAAAAGAATTATAATTGAAATGGAGTTCATCTGATGCAGGGTACCATCCCTGCAATGGAAGAAACAGAGATAAGTGATGTAAGGAAAGAAGGTTCCAATTGAATTTGTGCCAAACAACATGTCGTCTATAACCATATTATGGTTATTATAACTATAAGCATGTTAGAGGCCTGAATAAATTTCTAAATTTTATGAAGGGGAATTGATTCAAGATTAAGTTGAAATTATGAAAAAGAGTTGCTTAATTAAACTCATCTCTGTATTTTGTTCAATAATTTTCTTTAAGATGTTTCCTTTCTTGTAGTATTTTTATAAACTTAATTACAAAATATGCTAAACAAAAAATAAGCAATACTTTTAGGTAGAAATTTATAAAAATGAGGAAAAAAGAATACATAATAGAAGAGATTGGGAATAAATAATAATAAAATAAAAATTGATAAAGAAGAGTAAACTGACATTGACATTGTGTGATGATAAAAGCAGAGAAAATTATACAAAGGAAAAATTGTGCCCCAAGACTTGGTCTTGCAGTGGGCTCAGTATCCTCTCCATCAATAATTAAGGATTCGACAGTAAGCTTATTTCATGTGTATACAAAAGTGTAATAACGTAATTAGAAAAATGAATATATAAAACTTAATTCATTTAATGAGGATAATAATATATCAACAAAGAAGTAATATCACATCAATTTTTAAGTATAACATTAAGGTTTATTTCATATTTGCTCGGTAAATAGACTTAGGATCAGATATTCTAACAAAATTTTGAAGGAGTCTAGAACATGTGTTTTGATATTCTTGAGCAAAGACAATTCAAGCTTGAAATATCTTGATAATTGCCGTATGCTCTTAGACTCATGGAGTAGTGAGAGAAAGGGGCGCTAGAGGACTTTTCCAATAACTCAATTAACACAAGTTAACAATGATGTCTATGCTTTCCCTCTCACATTCTTGATTTCTAGGGGTCCGTCTACAGTACATCCGATATATCGGTACATCACTTGTCAATTTTTTATAAATTCAGTGTAAGAGTTGTAAATCTTTATATAAAAATCGTAAATGTGAAAAAAAAAGTTGTAAATTCCCATTTACGACTTTTATACAATGATTTACAATTTTTACACTAGTTTACCAAAAATCGAAAATAGTTTCATTTACAACTTTTACACTCCATATTTACGATTTTTATACAAGAATTTACAACTTTTATACTAAAAATTATAAAAATTTGGAAAAGTGATGTACCGTTATAACCGATGTACCGTAACTAAAACCGATTTCTAGTATAATGTTTGTTGTTTTATATAGAAAAAATAACCATGCAATGCTTGACTCTTTCTTTCGATGATAAATTTCCACACAGTTCACTATTTAATATCCCAAATCACTTTCTTGATTGGCTGTAATTGCTTATTTGTACTTCTAAAATGTGGTACTAGCTTAATAATTGATTAATGATGAGTTGCCTCAATTGTCATCCCCCCAAACAAAAACTAATGATCAAAATAATGAAAATTAAACTTATTTGAAAAAGAAAAAGGAATAAAATTCATTGTGGTTATAGTCTGATTTGGCAATTGGTGCCCGCAATATTACCACCTCTGAAGCAGAAGAAATATATTTACTGTGGTTTGGGAGTTCAGAATTGAATTTGACCACTTAAACTGACACCACCCGCCCCTAGCTACACGGACGAATCATGCTTAAAACTGTGAACTATGGCTGTTTCTTAATTCTTGTCTTTCTTATGGAACAAACTAGAAATAATTCTCATCATAACCACAAATGAAATTAAAAAAAAAAACAATATAACTATTACAACCTTAACATATTCTTGCACCATCACGTGGTTAAACCTTCAAACTTTCTAACTAAATCACATTTTTCTTTCATATGGGGAAAAAATTTATAAGGAAAGAAAAATAAAACAAAAGAGTGAGTATAAAACTCAGTGAGTGGGGATAAATATATATTTGTAAATAAATCTAAAAAAATTATGTTATTATAAAATAAATCTTTGCTTTATATAAAAAAAAATTAGTCTTTATAACCCATAACTCTCATATCATCTAAAATGTTAGAAAACTTTAAAATAAATAACTATTGAATGACTAAATTTATCAAAATACTACTTCTTGTTGTCTATACTTAAAACAATAAAATAATCATATTCAATCATATAGTAAGGATGCTGTTGATGACCATACTAAAACATTTATTCAACTGTGATTTAAAACAAAATGCATAACTTTCTGTACAAATCTTCTTTTAAAAAGAAACTTATATAACTCATGAGAAGAATTATGCTTTGGTTTTCATAAAACTATAAAATAATGAAGCTGTTGAGAGTACATAAACTATAATAGTAAAATTCTTTCTAAAAATTTTGGATAAATTTTATAAAAATTTGCTAAGCATCTTTCTTTTCAGAATACTTTTCTCTGCTTAATTCATATAAATATTTAAAACTCGTACTAATATACTAAACAAGTACCCTTGCAGCTGTCTGATCCTACCTGGCGAGATCTAACATCGCCAAGGCGTGTTATATGAATCTCCTTATAATAGGTGAGATCTACATCACGCAGGCAGAGCTATCTATACCTGGCGAGATCTAACATCGCTCAGGCTTGCTATACTAGTCATACGCATGCGCAAAGCTGCCCCCAAAGGGCTAAAACGCCAAGATCACATAGTCCAAAGCCTCTATGTACGACTGAACGGGCCCAAAGGCCTCTATCTGTATCATTATCTAAGTGATCTGAATAATCGTTCGAGTATCTGGATACTAGCTTAGTATAACATAATTGCACCTTCTTATTTTTATTAAAACTAATTTCATTTACAAACTGCTTTATATGCTAAACTTTCTCTTTTAAGCAAATTTATCAAAATCTGAAAATTTTATGCAAGCTAAAACTAAAAATATTTGTATTATTTGAATTAATCCATGACAAACATTTAAAAGAACATTTCTAAATACTTTAAGAAATCCTTGAGTCAAATAGCTATGAAAACTTTAAATATCAATACTTTAAAACTTTCTCTAAATTTACGAATTATAACCTTCTGAAAAACTAGAGTGCACTTTAAATATAAAATCTGATTTTTCCTTTCTAAATGTTTTATTTTTGTTCAAAACTAATTTAGAAACTAAAATTCATGTCTACAACCATTTTGAAAACACTTGAATTCTTCTAAATTCGCTAAAATTCTCGGTAATTTTGTAAAATGTTAAATAAACATAACTATGTAAATACGAAAACATATTTCTAATTATCCAGAAAAAATAAATCTTCTACTCTCTCTAAAACTTTCTAAAATATCTATAAAATAACATTTAGAGAAATCATTATAACCCACAAAATAAAATACTTTTCCACTCATTAATTTGATTGAACAACTGGGTTAGCTTGCAGTTGATTCCAAAGTCGACAGTCCACCTAGCTGGCCACATCTTTCAACAAAGAATTAATCCTTCCTTGTCCTAATCATCATAAAAGAGCTTATCACATCATATTCAATTCATAATCAACTTGAATGTTTAAAATTCTCAATATTCAACTTCATATCTTAATCAAATCAATCCTAATTAGCTCTATTTCTAAACTTCTTAAACAGAATAGTTCTTGTTCTCTGATTTTTAATAAATAATTGACTTTTCAAAATGATCTAAGATTTTATACAAACCTTCTACACATACATATCTAATACCATATAAAATTTCATAGCATTCTAAGCTCATTAGGTACCTCAAAATCTTCATGTTTCCAGATACGAAAATTCTGTAAATTCATTTTCATAACTGACCTCTACCTCTTTTTAAAATACATGATAATTTGTAATAAATTTCTAAAATCACAAAAATCTCCAGATTTAAACTAGACATATATACAAACTCGTATCCCAAATTTCATAATTTTTGAAGGCCTCTAGATGCCTCAAATAACTTACCCAAAACTGATTTTCTGTAGAAAAACTGAATTTCCAGTAGTGAACAGTAAATTTCAAAAATTCATATAAAATTGCATACTCAACATTTTTGAGTGAATCCAACTTTAAACAAATCCTTAGGATGTCTATTTTAACATATATATATATATATATATATATATATATATAAGAATTACATTCAAAGCCAAAAAATTGCAGGAATTTTCGAAAATTATACTATTCACAAAACCTTAGATTTCCATCATTATCATCAAAACTTAACATTCCTTAAAACAAATTCCATAAAAATCAACAAGAATGTGAAATACCTTGAATAAAACTTCCAATTTCATCATTGTTCTTCCTTTTCTCACTATCTTCTCTCTCTAAAAATTCTAAAAAATCCAAATATCTCTTTAAATTTTTAATTCTATTGCATGAAAAATACAAAAATAACTTAATATTGCCTTGGAATTATGAAAATTACCTGGTTTTTCTCTTCACACAACCCTCAATTTGACTTCTTCCCCATTCTCCTCTCTTTCTCCTGGTCTCCCCCTTCTCTTTTCTAGATTTTTCTTTCTTTCTTTTTTCTTTTTTTTTTGTCTAATAATAATGCAATGAAGGAGAAATGGGCTGGGCTTTGGTTAATGTTGTATGGGCTGGTTATCAAATTCAAATGGCTTGGGCTTTTTGTAATTGGCTCAAAGAGTGGGCTGTTTCATAAACTGTTGTTTGTAGTCCATGATATTGTTACTCTGATTATAGGGAAAATTGAGAAAATAGACAGAATTAGGGGGCTTTATTGAAAAATGGACACATCCTGAAAAATTTTCGTGCCATAGACACTTTCTTGACAAAAAGATTGAAATACCCTTGTATAATCAATATTTTCCCAAAACGTTGTTAATTCTCTCTTCGGAAACCGAACGTAAAGAAAGTCAATAAACGAAACTTAGAACAAAGAAACCAGTCATAGATCCATACACTTCACTCCGAATCAACCTCAACAGCTGAAGTTGAGCAAATAACGTTAGAGCAACTTTCCTTAATCTCTCTCTAAATGGCATGAAAATTTCATGGTGGTGAAATAGACAATGTTGCATTTGAAAATCTTTATGATGAAAATGATTTTGAACATAGTTTTTCCGTACCTAGAACTCCACAATAAAATGGTGTTGTTGAGAGGAAAAATAGGACTATCCAAGAAATGGCTAGGACCATGTTACTTGAAAATAATTTGCCAAAATATTTTTGGGCCGAAGCCGTTAATACCGCATGCTTTATAATCAATAGAGTCCATGTTAGAGCTTTAATAAAGAAAACTCCTTATGAACTTTGGAAAGGAAGAAAACCCGACATTGGATTTTTTAAAGTTTTTGGATGTAAATGTTTTATTTTAAACACCAAGGATAACCTTGGAAAATTTGATGCAAAAGCCGATGTTGGAATTTTTGTTGGCTACTCCAACCATAGTAAAGCATATAGAGTTTTAACAAAAAGACTCTTACTATTGAAGAATCTATGCATGTTGAATTTGATGAAACTAATGTTATTTCTTCAAAGAATTTAGATGATGATTTTGTTGAGGTAGAAAGGCAAATCAAGGAATCAAGGCTTGATGAAAAGAGCCAAGATGAATTACAACTTCAACAAGAAAATCTTGAGGAAGTAAATGATTCTTCTCAAGAATTACCAAAGGAATGGAGGTATGCAAAAGCTCACCCTAAAGATCTCATTATTGGTGAACCATCACAAGGTATGAAAACTAGATCTTCTTGTAAGAATTTTTGTAATCATTTTGCTTTTGTCTCTCAATTTGAACCAAAATCTTTTAAAGAAGCCGAAAATGACGAAAGTTGGATTTTTGCTATGCAAGAATAATTGAATCAATTTGAGAGAAATCAAGTTTGGGAATTAGTCCCTAGACCCAAAAATCATTCTATTATAGGCACTAAATGGATTTTTAGAAATAAAATAGATGAAAATGGCACCATTATTAGAAAAAAAGCTAGACTTGTTGCTCAGGGATACAATCAAGAAGAAAGTATTGATTATGAGGTAACCTTTGCACCGGTTGCTAGATTAGAATCAATTAGAATGTTATGTGCATTTGCATGTTATAAAATTTTTACATTATATCAAATGGATGTCAAAAGTGCATTTTTAAATGGTTACATTATGGAGGAAGTATATGTAGAGCAACCTCTTGGTTTTCAAAATTATGATTTTCCAAACCATGTTTTCAAACTCAAAAAGACACTTTATGGCTTGAAACAAGCACCAAGAGCATGGTATGATAGATTGAGCAAATTTCTCATTGATAATGGTTTCGAAATGAAAAAAGTTGATACTACTCTTTTTGTTAAAACAAAAAAATGATGATTTATTAATTGTTCAAATCTATGTTGATGATATTATATTTGGTGCTACTAATGTCTCTATTTGTGAGGAATTTTCTAAGTGCATGCAACAAGAATTTGAAATGAGCTTAATGGGAGAATTAAATTTCTTCCTTGGACTTCAAATCAAGCAATCAATAGATGGGATCTTCATAATCAAGCTAAATACCCAAGAGATCTTCTCAAGAAGTTTGGCATGGATAATTCAAGGACATATAACACACCTATGGGTACATTAACCAAGCTTGACAAAGATGAGAACGGAAAAGATGTTGAGGTAACAAAATATCGAGGTATGATTGGCTCTCTTTTGTATTTAACTGCTAGTAGACCTGATATTATGTTTCGTGTGTGTATGTGTGCTAGATTTCAATCTTGTCCAAAGGAATCTCACCTTAAGGCTGTCAAAAGGATATTTAGATATATTCTTGGAACCATAAATCTATGTCTTTGGTATCCTAAGTGTGATAATTTTGATCTAATTAGTTATTCCGATGCAGACTTTGCTTGAAGTCTTCTTGATAGAAAGAGCACTAGTGGCTCTTGCCATTTTCTAGGACATGCATTAGTCTCATGCTTTAGTAGAAAACAAAATTCTGTTGCCTTATCAACCGCGGAAGCCGAGTATATTGCAGTAGGAAGTTGTTGTTTACAATCTCTTTGGATGAAACAAATTTTAAGAGATTATGGTATGGTATTTGATCATATTCCCATCAAATGTGACAATACAAGTGCCATCAACATTTCAAAAAATCCATACAACACTCTAGGACTAAGCATATAGAGATTAGACATCATTTTATTAGAGATCATGTGCAAAAAGGTAATATTTCTTTAGAATTTGTTCCCACCGATAAACATTTAGCCGATATATTTACTAAACCCCTTAGTCAAGATAGATTTAGCATAATTAGAAGAGAATTAGGCATGTTGAATATGTCTTAATTTTATTTTTATATGATTATCTTTGAATGGTAGCATATGTTAAGGGGGAGTAGTTAATTTGATTACATCTTTTTTATGATAACAAAAGGGGAAGAAATAGTTGGATTATATTCATAACAAATTGCTTATATTCATAACAAGTGTCATCTTTTTGTTTATTCTTGATTTTATTTTCATTCTTGATTTTAGATATTATTTTAAAGCAATCAATGGTTTGTCATCATCAAAAAGGGGGAGATTGTTAGCCCTAAGGCTACATGATAATTTTGATGATAACAATACACATTGTTTAATTGAGATTTACTAACATGTTTATTTATGTGCAAGAGTAAGATCATTAAAATAATTTTAAAATCAAGAAGAGGCTTATTAAAATGAAGTGTTGAAGCTAAGGAGAAGACTACATGTTAAAGGCACCAAAGTTTAAGAACAAGGTTTGACTCAAGAAATGTGACACATGAGCAATATTGAATCAATTGGTCATATATATCTCTATAGATGTCAAAATGACATGATTCTTAAGCCTTTGGAAAGCTTACTCAATTTATAACATTTCATATGTTTTAAAGAAATTCAAATTTCAAGTGTAAGGTTGTCCAAATCATCATGCAATTTGAAAGACAAATGAAAGCAGCTGACATGAGCACCGAATACTCTTTTCGACATATCTTAAGCTAGAAAAATAAAAATGACTTGATTCTTACGGCATTAGAAAGAGGACATAATGAGGCACACATTTTATATGTTTTGATGAAATTCAAATTTAAAATGGAAGGCTGACATAATTGACATGCAATTCGGTGGACTGACATAGAGAAGAAAAATCAACTCATATGAGCACCGAATGATTTATCTATATCTTGAGATAGAGATATCCAAATGCTTTGATTCTTAATGTTTTGGAAATATTATTCAAATATGCAGATCTTTTATGTTTTGAGGAAATTCAAATTTCAAGTGAAAGACTGACATAATTGACATGCAAGTCGGTGGACTAACACAAGGAAGAAAAATCAACTCACATGACCACTAAATGGTATTTTGGCCATATCTTGAGCTACAGATATCCAAATGACTTGGTTTTTGATGCGTTGGAAATATTATTCAATTGTGCAGATATTTTATGTTTTGAAGATTTTCAAATTTCAAACGAAACATTGACAAAAATGGCAGACAAGATTACGGTTTTTATGATGGGCAGAAAATTTGGAGTTAGTGTCTTCACTTGATTAAGTTCTTCTCATTTGCCTATAAAAGGAGCCCTTCTCCCATGCATTCAAGACAAGTGAAGAGAAGAATCCATCAAGCCACAAATAAGAGAAATATCAAGTCTAGAGAGCTTTTATATTCGTTATCTACTCTTTGAAGAGAGTTGTACTTTTGTTGTAAAAATTATCCTTGTTTTTGTATTGTGGTGAGAGTGAGATATTCTTGTAAAGGATAATAGTTATCCTTGAGAAAACTCTTGTTGTGTGTTATCAAGAGTTGAAAGAAGTTTCCTTTGTGAGGTTGTTCATCAAGAAGAACTCTTGGTGTGGTGTTATCAAGAGCTGGAGAAAGTTGTCTTGGTGAGGTTGTTCATCAAGAAGAACTCTTGGTGTGGTGTTATCAAGGGTTGAAGGAAGTTACCTTGGTGAGTTTGTTCATCAAGAAGAACTCTTGGTGTGGTGTTATCAAGGGTTGAAGGAAGTTGCCTTGGTGAGGTTGTTCATCAAGAAGAACTCTTGGTGTGGTGTTATCAAGGGTTGAACGAAAAAGTCTTGTTGAGGTTGTTCATCAAGCAAGTTGTAAAGATTTCTACAACTTAGTGGAAAGCTTAGCTCGTGGAGCTAGGAGCCCGTGGACGTAGGCAAGGTTTGCCGAACCACGTAAATTGAGTTTGCACTCTCTCTATCCCTTTCCTCTTCATATTTACTTGTACTTGTTATTGTTCTTTATTTCTATTCTCTTGATTGCATTCTATTTTTATCTTTTTCATCTTTATTCTCAAAGAAAGAGTTAAATAATTTTGAACTTTCAAGAAAAGTTTTCAAAATCCGTTTTTATAAATAAAAACCTAATTCACCCCCCCTCTTGGGTTACCATACCTGGGTCAACACTTGAAGTTCTAGATTGAAATTATTAGCACTTGAAGTTCTTAATATTTTTGCTTATTTATATTTCATCATTTAATTTACTATATTTTAAGGTTATCGTTATAAGTATGCTTTGTGAGTATCATTAAATTGGACCTTCCACATCAAAAAATAAGAATAGTCTTTGTGTTTTTCTTCTCTTTTTCTTGGGTTTGGATACATTTGGAAAATGCTTGAACCAAAGATCTGCAAAATTTTTAAGAACAATTTGTATTTAGAGAGAATTCCAAAAAATGTTTGGATTCCTTTCTCACTCTAAAATCCTTATATGTTAAAATAGACAACTCAATGATTATTTGGTGTTGGTGACTAATTTCATATTCGTTCCGTACAAAGCCTTATAATTAGATATCTTCAAAAGGTTTGACGGAGTCCAAAACATATGTTTTGATTTTCTATAGCAAAAACATTCAAACTTAAAAGTTAAGTACCTATATATAATTTATTCCTATGGTCATGGAATAAGTAACGTGGCTAGTGGACTTATACATTAACTTAATTATCACGTATAAGTAGTGGCGGATCCAATATTTTATCTTAGATAGGGCACCTTTATTATTTTAAAATTAATATTTTTTTTAAACCTCTACTGCATATAAGGTATTGGTCTAACAACTAATTCGGCAAATAATACATTCACCTTTCTTTGTTGGTCTTTTTTTTTTTTTTTTTAATAAAGAAAACGAACTAGGTAAGGGTTGACTTGCTTTTTGCAATAATATGTTTCAACTTAGTTTCGCTATTAAGTGGGCCAAGTCACTTTCTGGATTGATATATAACTAATAATTTATGGCTTTAGAATGTGGCACTAATTTAATAATTAATTAATGATGGTTTATTTACTTAATTTTCATCCTCCAAACAAAATTTAACAATTATACAAATTAATGAAAATTATGGTTATTAGAAAAATATAATGAAATTAAATTTATCATGGTGATAGTTTGGCATGGTTGGTTACTTCCCAGCCACAAAAGAAACAGAGTCGTGATGCTAGGCAGGGAGATTAGAATTGAATTTAATTAGCTACCACACGTATTTGCAGCTTCAATCCATTCTTCGGAGTTTGCTTTACAAACTTTAACATAACCTTGAATAACGATGCTTCAATATTGAAGCCATAACCCAAGGCATAAGATTTATCCCCAGAGGATTGTCCAACCCAAATACTTAATGGGATGTCAAGGCACATACTTTGTTACGTGACAAACTGATGCATGTTACGCAAGATAACCAATTCTATACTAATTTCCTAACTTTATCAAATTATGATTATTATTACATTCAAATTTTAAAAACTTATGTGTCATTTAAAACTTCGAATAACATTGCCATATTCATAATATAGGACATTATATATTTAATAATGTAACAAGAATGATACAAACTTTTTAAGTCATACAAGAAGTTGTGGTTTTTTTTTTTTTTTCTATTTAAGTTTAGATATATCTTATCTTGATAGCATTTAAATCTAATTAGCTCTTAATTTAATAGTCTAATGATTTTTTCCTTGAAAAAAAAAAGCTCACATCTGAAAAAGAGTTTTTTTTCCCTTTTATTTTATGTATTTGTCCTTAGAAAATTAAGAACTATATTTATATATTTGACACATTATGAATGTCTAAAACTATATGGTAAATTGCAAATAAAATAAAACATTTAATAAATAATTATTAAGTATATAAAACATTAAATATGAATTTATAATACACAATTAATTTACTCAATAAAGAATTTTATAATTAGTGAATTTGACATATTGGATAGGATAATATATCAAGAAAATTTAGGGTTCTATTTTTAAATTAATTTAAAATATAAATGATAGAGTCACTTGATTATAGTTTTACAATATAATACTAATACAACAATTAAGTAATGAGGATTTGCCTTAATTTTGATCATACAAGCAAAACTTAACAATGAAATTAATGAAAATTATGAGTATTTAATAAAAACAAAGAAATTAAATTTAACCCAAGCAAAAACTCTTGGTCTTGCTCATGCGGCGGATTCCCACTGCCAATTTAATTTAAGTCTTGGTCTATCAATAATTTAGCAATATTTCAAATTATATGAAGTTAATTATAGTTGGTAAGACACGTAATGATCATGCAGTATTTTGCACGTATCGACTCTTCGTCTAACAACCACCCCACAACCACAATAATGTCTACACATAAAAAGTTTCTTTGTTTTATAAGGAAAAAAAAGGACATGCAATGCTTGACTTGACTCTCTCTTTTTTCAATTGCAATTTCCACACGTTTTTCTTGTGGATATGGACTATATGAATCGCTAATACAAATTCAACATCTCAATTTTAATAAAACATTCCTTTATAAAATCATCTTAACATAAATTGATTTTAAGAACTTGATTATAAAATAATATAATTTTATTAAAATAAATAGTAACAGAGTATAGCTGAAACAGAGCAGTGCACAACTCTGCCCATGGGAATAGAGTGTTACTAAATAATAGAATGCAAAAGCGGTCATTGGAGGCAAAGGAGTCCACCAATTTTTCAAGTTTTGCATAAAGAAATTAAAAGTTGAACCTCATCATTGACTAGTCCAAATTGAGATTGTTAGAGAGGTTTTTGATAATACAGAAATTAATACTTTTTTTAATTTTAATTTATTATTTTTAATAAAATGATATCGCCCTCCACATCGATTACTTGGTGTTCATGGCTGATTTCATATTTGCTCTGTTTATAGTCATATAATTAGATATCCTAACAGAAGTTTGACAAAGTCCATAACAAATGTTTTGATCTTCTTTAACAATAAAAACATTCAAACTTGATTAAAGTTAATTATAATTTATTCTCAGGGTCATGGAGTGAGGAAGGGGGCTAGATGATTAATCTATTAACTTAATTTGCACGCTTCGGATCTTGGTCTAATTCGCAACAACTCCAACAATAATATCTATACATGTAATATTGTTTTTTGTTTTATAAATAAAAAGAAGCGCATAATGCTTGACTCTCTTTTTCCCGTAGTAATTTTCACGTACGTTCTCCGGTTAGTGGCCATGGCCAAAGTCACTTTCTTGATTGATAACTACTAATACTTTATAGTTTTAAAAATTTTGTAATAATTTAATAATTAAATAATTATAATGATTTACCTTAGTTTTGATCAACCAAACAAACTTTAAAAATTAAATTAATAAATATGATTATATTAAATTTTATATTATTATGTACATTTAAAATTCCAAATGACTTTGCCGAATTCATAATATAGGAGTTTATGTAGGATTCCACTAATTTTTCAAGTGTTGCCAGAGAAATTAGAAGTGGAATCTCATTATTGAGTAGTCGAAATGAGATTGAGTGGGATTTTTAATAGAGAAATTAATACTTTGTTTTAATTATAATTTATTATTATGGTCATGGAGTAACTTAACCAGCACGTATTAACTCTTGGTCTAACAACTACTCCAGCAATAATATCTACATACATATAAAAGATTTTTATTTTACAAATAAAAAGAACTCTATAATGCTTGACTCTCTTTTTCCAATAGTAATCTCCACATGGTTTCATAGTGGCTAAGTAAGGTCACTTTCTTGATTGATAACTGCTAATTTATAGTGTTAGAATGTCATACTAATTTAATAATTAATTAATGATTATTTACCTTAATTTTGTCCATCCAGGCAAAACTTAACAATTAAATTAATGAAAATTATGGTTATTCTAAAAATATAAAATATTTAACAATTTATAATGGTGATAGTCTGTCACGGACTCACGGAAGAAACAGAGCAATGATGTTAGGGAGGAAGGTTAGAATTGAATAGTTCCCTGTCACAAGTCTTGGTCTTGTAGAGAGACTGGAATCATCTCCTTCAATAATTAAGGCTTGGTCTTGCTAGCCACTTATAGGACTGCAAACACCAATTTTCAAGTCTAGCCAAAAGTATTAAAAACAGAATCTTATTATTGAACAGAATGAATTGGGGTTGACTGAGATTTCTTAAACAAACAAAACTTAATGCATGCTTTGTTTTAGTTAGATTTTCTATTGCATCAACTAATATAAAGGATAACACCCACCGCATTGATCACCTGATGTTGACTGCTAATTCCATATTTGCCTTGCAAATACACTTCATGAAATTAGATATTCTAATAAAAATTTGACAAACCTAGAACATGTGTTTTCACATTCTTCAGTAAAGACAATTCAAACTTAAAAGTTGAAGCATCTTGGTAAGTATAGTTTTTCTTAAGCTCTAGAGTGAGGAATGGGGTTGGAGGACTTCTCCAATAACGTAATTAGCACTTATAAAATCTTGCTCTAATAACCACACAATTCCCTACTTCCCACTCCCATTATTAATTATTGACATAGGGAGATTAACATTGTGACCCCCTTCTTTTGACTGAAGTAACGCTCTGTCCTCCACTTTTGGATAAGTAACATAGACACCCCCAGATTCTAACTGCCGTTAGGGAATCTGTTAAGAAAATTATACTGTGACCCCCCTCTTTTGGCTGAACCACATTTTGACCCGCACTTTTGAATAAATAACATAAACACCCCCAGATTTCATCTGCCGTTAGAGAATCTATTATCCTAGCTAGAAGCTCTTGTGTAAAGACTTAACTACCCTTATTTATCTTATTCATTAAAAATTTTATATTGTGAAGCTTTCTATTGACGTAAATTAAAAAAAAGTTGTTATAATGTCAGTAAGTTGAAAGAATAAGAATTAAACAATCAAAAATTATATTTTATACAAAAACTAAAAATCTAATAAATAAAGAAGTCAATATGGGTTCATATATATCTTATTTGCAAATACAAGAACAAGCAAAACTCTCACATGGCAGCTCATTTCCATATCTAAAACAACCTATTGTAGATTAATCAATAAAAAACCGAAGCAGCACACAAATATTTTTTCTATTTTTTTTTCAAATCAACTTCAACTGTCTAGTGGTATAGCAGTTGAGGGAAAGTAAAGACTCTGCAACTTGAGTCTTGAAGCAACAAGAGACGAAAAGAAAGGGAAAGTAGAGAGAGAGAGGGAGAGAGAGATTATAAAATTAAATATATTATTTACATTAAATAAAATTTAATTGAAACAATTAAATATTAAAAATAATTAAAATAGTTAATTGCATATTTATGTGTTTACATATTTAGTTAAATATTTTTAATCTTTTTTATAAATAAAAATAAAAATTTATTAAATTTCAGAATAATTATTAATTTGAATTTATGAATTTTTTAATTAAAAATCTAGATGATTTTGATTAGGGGTGGGCATCTTTCGGGTCGGGTCGGGTTTATATATAACCGATTAGACCCGATCACTCTTCGGGTAGCGCAAATTATACCTGAGATCGGGTATGTCACTTGCTGGAACCGACTCGGGTTTCATCGGTTCGGATCGGTTCGGGTCCCTTCGGGTTGTTCGGGTTAGAGTATATTGTGTCACTTTGGACGCTTCTCTTCTTCTGTATTATATCAAGTTTTGTACATCAAAAAACGTCCAAAGCAAAGCAAACTAGCAAGTGAATCCAGAAGAAAAAGCAAAAGGAAAGGATGACTTTACTTAATTCCACAATACAAATGAGATATAAAACTAAGTTTTGATTGATATAATTATATCGAATTGACTCGAGGTGTCGATTCAAAACTGCCAAAATTTTAAGATAATAAAATATATTGTAAATGAATTATTAAAATAGCCACAGCCGCAGCATTTCTTGAGTATTGCTTGATTATCTTATAATTTTAGTACTATTTGTAGATTTTATTATTTTGTAATTTTAGTTCAAGGTGATAATAACAGGTGGCTCAACTTGAACTACCAACTTAATGCCATCATCAACTTAACGTCAATATAAAAAGAAAAATTACCAGAAGATTCTAACGATAGATCAAAGAAAATAAAGCTTTTCTACTATCACATAACGAGAAAAACAAGCAATATTTTGCTTAATTATTTTTACGATCTACAAAATCAAACAAAAAAAATAAAACTTTACACCATATTATAACTATAATAATAGCTTTACATTACATTTTGTGAGGTTAGGAGAGGATGGAGACGACTAGACAAGTACCGTAAAATAGCCTAAGAGATGGCGACGCCGCGACGGTGGCCACTGGTGGCTATCGATTTGACTGGAAAATGTTTCCAAGTGGGCGATTTTTGAGGTAAGTAGAGAAGGAAGACAACAAGACAAATACTGTAAAATAACCAAGGAGATGGCGACGACGTTAGCTAGTGGTGGTCAATTTGACTGGAAAATGGTTTCCAAGTGGTGGGTTTGCGAGGTAGGAGAGGAGGGAGACAACTAGAGTCTAGAGAAATACCATATGGAGAAGTGGAGACAGTGACTGCGACAGTGGGCCTGCCGTAGGCGGCGAGCGGCGAAGAGGTTTCAATTCAAGGAAGGAAGGGAGAGAGAGGTAGCGGCCGGGAGATAGGGTTTGGATACAGAAGAATATATATACCAAACAATACTATGTGCTAAGGCGTAGGATAAAAACATAGAACAACCAATAATTTTTTGTCACATGTCCAAAAAAATTTAAATTCAAAAACTCTGATCGGGTCGGGTTTATATCGGGTTAAAGATTTTATAACCGATCATTACCCGACACTGATCGGGTCAGTCAATTTATACCCGATATCGGATAACTCATACACAAATACCCGATATAATCCGATTCAGGTCGGGTAAACCCGATCGGGTCGGTTATGGTCGATTTAAAATGCCCACCCCTAATTTTGATTGTTAATTATTTTAATTTAGAATAAAAAATTAATACACTATAATACAATCTTTTATTAAACAGAGTATTATTTAACATGTGTACAATGCAATGATAAATCAAATACAGTATCAAATTTACTCAATTCTCTAACGGTAGATGGAATCTGGGGGTGTTTATGTTATTTATCCAGAAGTGCGGGTTAGAATGTAGTTCAGCCAAAAGAGGGGGGTCACAGTGTAATTTTCTTAACAGATTCCCTAACGCGGTTAGAATCTGGGGGTGACTATATTACTTATCCAAAAGTGGAGGATAGAGTGTTACTTCAGCCAAAAGAAGTGGGTCACAGTGTTAATCTCCCTATTGACATAAGATGTTTTGTTTTGTAAGGAAAAAATAACCATCCCACGCTTGACTAGACGTCTTAGTTTGAAACTTAGGACCAGTTTGGTATTGCTTTTACTGATCAATTCCATTTTTTTTCATAAATAGACTTTGAATTAGATATTCTAATAAAAATTTGACAAGTCTAGAATATGTGTTTTTATATTCTTCCCCAAAGACAATTAATCAAACTTTAAAATCAAGTATCTTGATAGTTGTAGTTTGTTCTTAAGCTCATGGAGTGTGGAACGGGGCTGGACGACTTCTCCAATAACTTAACTACCATGTATCAAGTCTTTCTCTGATAACTACACAAGTCCACAATGCTTTAATTATTAGCTTCCCAAATAGTTATCAAAAGTTTAAATTATTTCACTGTTTGCAATAACTGCTTTAATTATTGGATTCACATTTTCAGCCCATATTTCTAGTAATTTTCACCTACGTACATTTTTCTGTTATTGCTTCGCATGAGTGCGCGCAGAGTGTTGCAAAAGTACGAGTATACAAGAGAATTAATTGGAGGCAAAGGAATTGATAATTAGAGCACGTGAGACAACCCATCTCTCCCTTCTTTTGAAATCACAAAAACATATACTAGTATAATTAAATAAATACAGTAGACAAATAGATACTTATTGATTAGGACTGTGATTTTACTGTCATCTTCACAAGGATACAAATTCTCATTCTTTTCTATTTTAATTTTTCCAACACTTATGAAATTACCCAACTCATCTCTCTATTTTTTTTTATTAATTTTCTTTATCATGTTTCCTTTCTTACAGTATTTTTATAAACTCAATTACAAAATATGCTATACAAAAGAATAAGTAGTACTTTTAAGGAGAAACTTATACAAATGAGGAAAAGAGAATACATAATAGAGGAGATTAAGAATAAATAGTAAATAAAATAAAAATTGATAAAGAAGAGTAAACTGACATTGACATTGTATGATGGGAAAAGCGAAGAAAATTATACAAAGGAAAAATTGCGCCCCAAGATTTGGTCTTGCAGTTAGCTTAGCATCCTCTCCATCAATAATCAAGGCTTGGACACTATAGATCATTTTCACTGTTAGCCATGGTAAACTCATATGATTCCAAACATCTATTTCCAAGTACCTATTGCCAAAGAAATAAAAAATAGAATTTTGTTACTAGACTGAGTCTAAGTTGATAGAGATTTCACATCAAGAATTTAATGCATGCTTTGTTTTAATTTGATTTTTCTATCTCACAAATGATAATGCCCACCACATTGATTGGTTGGCGTTTGGTGACTAAGTCCATAGTTGCTCTGTAAATAGACTTTTATAATTAGATATTCTAATAAAACTTTGATGGAGTCTAGAACATGTGTTTTGATATTCTTCATCAAAGATGATTCAGACTAAAAATTTCAAATATCTTGATGATTATAGTTTTCCTTAGCCTCAGGCATTGAGGAGGAGGGTTGGAGGACTTCTCCGTCAACTTAATTAGCACACATCAAGTTTTGCTCTAATAACTACACAACAATGATGTCTGTATTTCGCATTCATATTTTTAATAAGTGGAATAAAGCATTTTGTTTTACAGGGAAAAAAAAAAAAAAAAGAAAGCAGTGCTTGACTATATTTTTTCAATTGTAAGATTCAATATCATTATTTAGTGCGGAAGTCGCTCTCTTGATTGGTAATTACTAATTTTTAGCTCCAAACTGTGATGATAAGTTTACAACTAATATTGATAATTCACCTTAATTCTGATGATCCAAACAATTAATAGTTACTTTAATGATAATTAAGCTCATTTGGAAAAAAAAAAAAAAAGAAGAAGAAAGAATTGTATTTGATATTGTCCATACAGGATAGCATACCTAATGCAGAAAAAACAGATCAATGATGTTAAGCATGCAGGAAGGTTACTATGGAATTTGGGCCAAATAACCTGTTATATAGCCCAGCATATGGCTTCTATAAGCATGAAAGGTCTGAATACATTTTAAAATTTTATGAAGCTGACAGTATTCAAAATTAATTGTTCCATCTCTTAAACTTCTCAGCATCCCAAAAAATGTTCCGACTTTAAAAAGTTACTATTCAAATCTACAAAATTCAAAACGCAAGTTTTTGATGTTTATTTTGGGCATAAGCTAGACCTCCAAAAAACAAAAGATGAGTAAAGAGAAGAATGGGATTAAAGAGTTAGTTCTGTATTATTTTATATTTTTTGGAGTTCGAAATATGAATTTAACTATAATTATAGTTAAGAAATAGAGGTTCAGTGAGACCGTAGATCATTTCAAATTAAATGATAAACTAAGTGTGATAGCGTATAGTTTCCTCCCATAAATTTCATACTCTTACATCTTGCTAAAAAGGATAATTCCGAAATTTCACGAACGCTTTTAAAAGAATCTCGAGGTTTATATATAAAGATCAAAATCAAAATCAAGTTCAGAAAATACTTTTGCGTTTTGAAATCCTCAATTATCGAAGGCTTCAAATTTAGAATCTCCTATAGATTCATGCAATGTAGACCTCTTATTTTTTGGTAGATAAATCGTAAAAATCATAATTCAAGCAGAATAAAGATGTGGCTAGAAAAACATAAATTTCAGAGCATGAGCGTTGAGCACAACTATTCTAGGTGAAGTAGAGTTTTACTTTATTATCTCTTCTTTCATTAGTTCATAAATTCAAGCATGAAGATTGATTGTTGCCAGATAAGTTATACTGCCAAGTATTTTACTTCATGTCATTAGACTTCGCAGATCAAAGCAAAGGTGGATGCTCCACATTCTTATATGCATTACATGAAGTAAATGCATGCTGCATTTACAGACAATCTCTCTATTTTGTTGAGATTAGCCTTGCTAACACTTGTATCCTTTAAATATGTCAACCTGAACTTTACGCCATTCCAGGACACTTTTAAAGCAAAATTTCCTTGTATAGCCAACAAAGAGAAGAATAAGGAGAATAATTGATGAGAAGCGATATTGGCATCAAGGATATCTCATACACAGCTTCACACTGCAAATTCAACCCTGCATAATCATACCATCAGGTTTGCTTCAAACTGCATAGTTTCGTATCAAAGTTGGCAACAAGAAAACGCTTACTCTAAATGATCTGAACGTGACTGGGCTTTGATTCTGGATCTATGGACCAGACAATAGGCATTTTGTACAAGAATACTCTTCAGTGTGTAACTAAAATTATTCCAGAAGTATGATGAATGAAGTTCTATTGAGCAACCACAATGTAATCTCTGATCATTCTTCGTTTCACAGAGGAAGGAGGGTTCATTACAGAAGATGGGACTCTTCAAAGCAGCTTCAGGGCTTTTCTCAAAGGCTTCTTTCAAATCAAAAGTTGATGAAAACTCTCTCTTCTGGGTTTCAGGAGTATTAAAAAGGCACGGTGATAGGATTCAAAGAATTAATTTGATGCAGTACTTCATCAGAATTTGAGCTCTCGTGACCCTATGCTAAACCTGTTTGCTCTTCCCCGATTAAAAATTCTCAATATTCTGCACCGGGCATAGCCATTGTTCCTCTTCCAATGGGAGACACAGATATTTTGCTTAAGCAATACCTGCACTGAACGCTCTAAATGCAAACCAAACAAAAGTAGGTAAAGATGTCAAATAAAACATCTTAAGACAGCACTTAGAGGAGACATTCTGCAATCCACAAGACAATTGCAACCTTACTGGTCTTACTGTGAAACCATCTTCCCTGCAGCAAATTGGCACCTGGCAAAGAAGTTAAATTTAATTAACAAGTCTGCAAAGGGAATTAAGCAGCATAACAACTTCATTGAAAGAAAACGCATTAGTATGTACCAATCCATCAGTGTAACTTCTCCAATCTCCACTGTGACTTTTCAATATGACAGAATGTAAATGAGGCTTGTTCCGCTGGTTTGACATCAAATACTTAGATTATAAACTGCAACAGGCCAAATGGAAATGGAATCGCTTATTTTGAGAAGAATCTCTACCTGTCATATGTAAGCATTTCCATCACTATAGCCACTGAGTATATGCGCTGCTTCAGGACTAGTTGCTGACTGCAAGTGCATAAATAATTGGAAATACTGGATAGAATATAAATCTAATGACAGAGGAATTGGTAATTGTCAATAACAGTAAGAGAAAGCCGTAGTTTAGGCTTAAGAGATAACACATACCTTAACATAAAACAATACTATTTGACATTCGGACAAAGATTTTATAGGACCCTTTCCAAGCGGAAATATGTTATCCAAGCATGTCCTGAGGATTCATTAACCTGCGTATATGCGCTTTTCTAAAGCAAGGTGGACTCATATAAGCTGGTGCTGGGTCCTTAAAACTTTCAGTAATTTTGACAAGTTGTGACTCCATGCTAGTTACGAAGGATACACTACAAAGAGACATTCCAAATGGGCTTGCCCTCAAAACCTAGTTACAGTGTATTATGCTCTGTTTTACATGGAAATTAGTATAGACCAAGGAAAATGTGATAACCTGTTGTCAATAATGACGCTCTAAGGAACACTCCCCTTAACACCTGTGACAGGCTAGATATACCATGTAATCTTTTTCCTGAAATCAGAAAAAATAAAATAATAAATACCATTGTTACACCAAAATTCTAAGGAAGCTAATTAAAACTTAGATTCAGAGGTCAACTAGTAGTTTTTTGAATGTTTAGCAAAATGTTAGTTGATCCCAGCTACAGACAAATGCCCATTATGCATATTTCCATTTTTGTCCCACTTTTCCATATCGATTAACAGAAGACTCAAACTCTAATAACTGTTTTTTCAAGGAAAAAAATATATATATTCTGGATTGAGCAGGATGCTTAGTTCTATAAGAATTTTCTCTTACTCATCTTCATAGAAATGTATGTGAATTCCAGAAAAAGAATTGGAGATGATCATTCTATTTTGCAAGTGCAAACCATCCTTTACCGCTGATGATTCGGGATAAGGGCATGCCTGATTTACTTGAGCTTTACGATTTCCGGTAACCCAGAATTTGACAACACTCAGACAAATTGACCTTGCCATGCAGAATTCATTTTGCTTGAGATGAAAGATGGGCTCCTTTGACCACAGCAGATTAACTGGATTGAAAATTGAAAGTGATGAACAAAAATGCAGAAATAAAAAATAAAAAGAAAAACTTCTGAAAGGTTCCTGGTGTTACATACTTGTTTATACAAGAAGGAATATGATAACTTACACCGCACAAAACTCTCCACATCCACTTTAAGATGGACTCTACAAAGCAGCTTCAGGGCTTCAAAGGCTTCTTTCAAATCAAAAGTTGATGAAAACTTTCTCTTCTGGGTTCCAGGAGTAATAACTAAAGGCATGGTGATAGGATTGGAACAACTAATTTGATGCACTTCATCAGAATTTAAGCTCTCATGACCCTATGCTAAACCTGTCTGCTCTTCACTCAATTAAAAGTTCTCTACATTCTGAACTGGGCATTGCCATTACTACTCTTCCAGTGGACACCAGAGATCTTGTGCTTGAGCAATATCTGCTTTGAATGTTCTCTATGCAAACCTAACCAACCTATTCTAAATCCCTTGAAATTAATGAATAAACCAATATAAACTGGTTACAAGTAATAGTTTGAGAAAAGAATCTAATCTCAAATTGGTGAAGTCTACCTCGAACAAACATTATTTTTCAATGGTGCAAATCCTTAAAATAAAGTTATTGTCTCTCTTTTTATTTGCATAGTTACTTACAGTTAGATCACTTGAAGCTGTTAGAATGTTGCTATCCTCCTGCAAAAAAGTTCAAAACACAACTAACATTAGCATTAACAAAGATCGTTCAAAAGATTTTAATTCTTACCCACTGACGTCCAATAGAATGACCTTCAGAAAACCATTCCACTTATAAACACAGAT
Source organism: Boswellia sacra (assembly GCA_013180625.2). Classification (NCBI taxonomy): domain Eukaryota; kingdom Viridiplantae; phylum Streptophyta; class Magnoliopsida; order Sapindales; family Burseraceae; genus Boswellia; species Boswellia sacra. The sequence continues at coordinate 602,456 of SNVD02014772.1, read as the reverse complement.
GGCCCTTTAGTGACTGATATTTTACCAATATCAGAGCCGAACCGGTTACAGATTTTAGGTTTCTATACTAATAGTCACAGTATCTAGTCATCAAATTAAAGTTTAAAATTTAAACAAAAATTTTAAAATAAAAATCATAAAAATTATACCTTACAAAACGGGAAACGGCCAATGGAGGCGTTTCTTCGCCACCATGTCTCCAATTTCCACAAAATCCCATACAAACAGTCTTCTCTTTTCTTTTAACTGAAATTAGGAAAATCAAAGCCCTAAAGCATAAAAAATAAGAATGAGATGCATATGTAGTAAAGCGAGTGGAGTGAGAAAGGGACCTTTGAATCTGTTGAGCTTTCTAGATCATGTGATGTCTCGAAAGAACGATGAAGCACGTACCAGAGGTCTCCACTTGAAGTTAGTCAACAGCTCCACAGAGGGAGTGAGCGAACGAAAGATGGGGAAAATCTTGTTTTGTGTAATATATACTATTTAGTAATTTTCTCTAATACTGATTATATATGATCCATAACCTTCGTGAACTAGAAGCATATACAAGTATAACAAATCCTTCATTTTGAACCTTTTAAAAGAGACGCTGCTATACATATATAGGTTATTGATCCATAACCATAAGTATTAATCATTAAATTTGCTGTGTAATTAATTGTTAATTATACAAGTCCCATAAAATTAACATGTTGGTAATATAATATTACTTAGAGAATATTATTTCTACTATTTTATTTGCTTTACAAAATTAATTATCATCTATAAATAAAGATTGAAAATTTTGTAGTAACAAAAATAATTGATAAAACAAGATGTTTTATGACGTAATAACTGCCAACAAAATCCGTTTGTATTCTGAAGGTAACAAAATTTGTTGTGAGATTTTATTTTAGTTAATTTGTCGATATCTCCGCTTTACTAATTTATTTATGAGAGAGAAAACGAAAGTTCAGCATAGAACCTACGGGCCTAATTTCTATTACATCTGTATTTTTATTAATCCTTCTCACATTTTCAATTATCAATTTATAATTTGTTAGTTCTCTGTTAAACATTTAGACAAAACAAAATATATTTGCAATATAATTAGAAAGACTCTGAAATGTTCAAAAATAAATTCAATAAGGTGTTTTAAACTGAAAAATAGTACCTGGTGATCAGACATTCATATTTTATGTGACGTACGGCTTTTTTATGTAGTTGTAATTGTATATTTTGAATTTCTAATTCATATGCATTATAACATATTTAATTATCAAATAAAATGCGAAAAGAAATATAATAGATGAAAGCTATAAATAAATTCGTATTATTTTATCTGTTTAATAAAAAAGTTAAAAGCAAGAAACGCTTTGCTCTTTTTTCTTTTCCCAGTATGATATAATGGAATTCAATTAGTAGATGAGAAAAAATATTTATTATTAATCTGGTTTAAGTCTTCTATTATTATTATTTTAATTTAATAGACGAAAAGAATAAGAACAGGAAAGAACAAAATTCACTCCAACATATTATTTAAGGATGGGCTTGGTAGAGATTGCATGCATTAAGAAGGAATAGAAAAGAAACAACATGTATTACAAACAATTTTCTAACAAAGTATGCAAATCATGAAGTTCTAAAACTAGATAATAACGATGAGCACAACACGTATTGCTCCACAATATAGCAATGATACTTACCTAAGGGAACTTCTAGCCCAAATGTGATGATTTCATCTTTCCCCGCGTTTGTTGACCGACCTTCTCCTCTTTCTATCGTGTTGTCTTTGAACTATTTTTGTGATCCAATAAGCAACTATCTCTACGATCCATCGAGGCTTTCCTATCGAGAATATAAGATATCCCATAATCACTCCAAATGTAACTCCACATCCATACCCTATCAACACAATTTTCCATCCCAATCCATTTGCAGACTTTGCATCATCTTCTAATGTTAGGGGTGGTTGTTCTTGTGTATCATCCATACATTTTTTTGATAATGGAAATCCACACAATCTCAAATTTCCAACATATGAAGTATTTGGAAAGGTGTCAAAGTGGTTGTCTCGAGGTAAAGGACCCTCAAGTTGGTTATTTGACAAGTTTATAATTTGAAGAAAATTCAATTTTGTCAATTGCAGTGGAATTTTCCCAATAAGTTTATTTGAAGAGAGGTCTAAAGATTCAAGATTGACCAAATTTTCAAATGATGATGGGATACAACCTGTCAGATTGTTATGAAAAAGATTAAGAAGTCTGAGTACATGCAACTCTCCAATTATTTCTGGAATCTCCCCATGGAAATTATTGTTTGAAAGATCAATGCTAGTAAAAATAGTAATTATTCTCTCTAGTTCAATATAAAACCCTTTAAGTACCATCTCTACTGAATCATAATAATAATCATCACCCATATAATGTAACTTCCTTTCAACTTCATCGGTATTCATCATAGCTTTCATATTT